>SNVD02010118.1:0-443319 GCA_013180625.2 Boswellia sacra
GAGGAAGACTACTTCAACTCCAACGCACACGTGTTAATTTCGAGTCGTAAGGCAAAATTATAATCCTATTAGATCTGGTCATCTATAGCTTGATAGTATATGATTTTTGTTATAATTTATAAACTTTAATTTCCTTATCAATTTGGTAAATTCATTAAAGATTAATTTAAGTAAGATTTTCGACCGTCCTAGGCACGTTTAACACAACCCTGTTGTTATTGATTACAATTTACACATCGATCTTATGAAAGAAAAGAAATATAAGCAGAAGGCACTATTGTGTCGGATGGGAACAGAATATTCAACTCTATTATTATCATTTTATACATGCTTCTTGCAATGCGGTGGCCAGTTGCCACTGTCACGATTTTTTTTATTCTTAGTACTTGAGGTGTTCATGGAGTAATGTTATATTACTCCAGTAATATAATAAACAATTATGTCTCGACTAGTGGACACCAATAAACTGAATTTTCTTATCATATAAAGTTGTATAGAGCATATATATTTTTTCTTTTCGTTTCTTTTCCCTTTAATTTTAAATTACAGCCCCTTGAGGCAAAATTTAAGAGTTAATATCCATTTTGTTTATTGAATATATATAAACAAATTAAATTTTATATTTTTGCAATTTGACAAAAAAAATCCTTAACTTAAAAAATTATACTAAGACAACAAAGCTCACAAGAATCCAAACTAAGCAGGAGTTGTCTTGACACATCCATTTAGTTGACAAAGACTAAACTTATACTTTGTACTCTTTCTTGTATTTTCATTCTGCAACTTGCTGGTTTGATTTTATATATATATACACAGGCTGGAAATGTCAGTTCATAAGAGAAGAAGCAGCTTATTTTTGTAGTTGTGTGAAACAAACAAATAAATACATTAGGAGAGAAAAAGTGAATTTTGTACATTAATGTCTTGATTTGTACAGTTGTTCTCAAACGTATGTAATTTCCTTTTCAAAAATTGAAATAATGCACATTGTTTCTCAACTTGGTATCATTTCAAGCTTAGACTGTTTGTTCTGTTCTTTCTATGCTCGCATTATGCTTCATAAGTTTGTGGGTATGGGCACGACTTAAGGTCACAAGATTTGGTTTCTCACTTGCTCTCTCCTACCCTTCCTTGTAGGATATGCAAAATTCATTCTCAAGTTCATGGCCCAGTTTCTCAGAATCTTGTGCGTCTTAAATGCTTTTCCTTACGGGAAAATAAAAGAGCTGCTTCACTATCTTTCATTTGCATCGTGAATCGTACTCTTTTTTCTCCTCCGGATCTACTTCTTGCTAGGGAATAGCCACGGTGGAGTGAACTTGTTCGAATGGTATTCATGATGAACTTTAAGAGCCTTTGTGGTGGAGGTCCCAAGTTCAAGTGGGAGACACGTCGTGGGTCTGTGGGCTAATAGGAACAAAATCGTGCAGGTAATAGAGGGTATCCCTTGAGGGCCTGTTCTCTAAAGCGGACAATACTAATTGTTGTCCAACCGAGGACAACTGTAAGGTCCCGGTGCTATGGTGCGCCCGAGCGGAGAACCAGTTGTGACAAAACTCATGCAGTTCTGTTTTACTGTCTGAGCCATAGCAAGTTGGTAAAACTGTTGCTGTAAATATAGAGTTACTATGAGTTTGATTGCTCTTCAAATTGATATTGATAAGTCATAAAAGATAGAAAATATGGGAAAAAAATTTCTTAAATATGTCTTTCATTTTGATTTATTCATGGTTCCTTTAAAGAGTTCTTTTTCGAAAGATTGCCTTTGTCTTTGTTTATGTCTCAGGTTGGAACAGATTACTACAATTTATCCCCTCATATATATCAGTCAACTTTTCCACAAATTTTGTGAATGGAAGCCCTGATTTTCATAGTTGTTATTCTTTAACTGAATTTCGAAAAGCAAGATTATATATTTGTTATTTATTTTTCTTTATGATATTACTATATATTTTTCTTTATGATATTACATGATATTATTTAAGTAATAGATTATATATTTCTATGATTGGTTTTAATTTTAATAAAAAGAAATTAGGTTTCTATTAGAACAGAGATTGGTTGAAAAGGATGTTGAGTTTTTTGGCTCATATGTAAATGGGAGAAATCCCACATTGATTAAGTAGTAAAGCTTGGGTCTCATGTGGGCTTATAAAAGAAGCCACGTGGGAGATGTTTAAGTGTCCCAATTGAAATTCTCCTTCACCCCCCCATATTGTGTAAGGTCTCATATAAGACCTCATAGTTTAAGGGTCTTTCCTTAAGGACTTTAAACTTTTCTTAAGGACCTTAAAGTTTGTAATATTTGTTTTTTCCCCTTTAGTTTTAGATATTTGTACTATTGCCCAATTGTTTGAAAAATTACAATTTGACCTAACTATTCAGATAATTGCAGTTTAGCCTAATAGTTGTGGTATTTGTATTGTGACCTAAAAGTTTGTAATTCTCTTTAAAGATAGTGGAATGTTTCTTCAGCGGCGCCCGAGGACGTAGGTAACAATATCGAACCTCATTAAATTTTGGTGTTCTTTTTATTTCTACATTGTTGGTTTATTGGTTACCTCTTTAGTTGCTATTATATTCAATTATCTGGCATAGTTTATGGTTGTGCATTTGGTTGTTTTATTGGTATCGCTTCCGAATTCTGCAACAATTGATATCAGAGCTTAAGGTTGTGGGTAGTGAGTGGCTATTTCATTGGAGCACTTGCTACTATTCTAGGCTGTTGAATTTGGATTGCTAGTTATTGAATATAATAGTTTGTTTGAAGCTTGGTTATTGGTGATTTGTTTATCGAACTTATTTGTGAGAGGTAGTGATGGCATCATCGTCAACTGTATCGGAGAAGACAATGACTGTGACAAATGCAAAAATAGATGCATTGATAGTGAGAGGGCGTAGTCAAAGTAGGAAACTAGAAAAAATGGGAAAATCTTGGTCGAGGAGTAGATTAGGAAAAGATGAGTATGCTTTTTATCGTAAGAAAGAGCATTGGAAGAAAGATTGTCTTAAGTTGAAAAAGAAAGATAAGGGCAAGGTCGTTTCTGATGCATGTGTTGTTGAGGTGAGGATGATAGTGATTCAGATATATGTCTAGTTGGTCACCCATCCACTTCTGGTTATGATAAGTGGATTATGGATTCGGGTTGTACTTATCATATGTGTCCACATAGAGAGTGGATCTTTCAGTTTGAAGAACTTAATGGTGGAATTATGTATATGGGCAATGATGATATTTGCCATACTAGTGGGATAGGTTCGATCCGATTGAGGAATCATGATGGACTGACTAGAGTTCTAACAGATATTCGGTATGTACCGAAGTTGAAGAAGAATATCATCTCTTTGGGAGCCTTGGAATCTAAAAGTTGTAGGATATCTATTCGAAATGGTATTCTGAGGATTACTTCAGGCGCTCTTGTGGTATTGAAAGGTACTAGGAGGAACAACTTGTATTACTTTAATGGTAGTACGGTTATTGGATCAGCGACTATGGTTTTTTATAATGATATAGATTCAGAGATCACTAGACGGTGGCATATGCGATTGAGACATGCAGGTGAGAAAACTTTATTCAGTTTAGTGAAACGAGGCTTATTGAAAGGTATAAACACCTGCAAGCTGGATTTTTGTGAGCATTGTGTTCTGGGAAAGCAGAAAAGAGTGAAATTTGACACCGCTATTCATAATACTAAAGGTATTCTTGATTATGTTCACTTAGATGTGTGGAAACCTACCAAAACCTCATCGATGGGAGGTAGGCACTACTTTGTTACTTTTGTTGATGACATTTCAAGAAGAACTTGGATGTACTATTTGAAATCAAAAGATGATGTACTTAGTGCTTTCCTTAAGTGGAAAAAGATGATTGAGACATAAACTGGCAAAAGATCAAGCATCTCAGAACAGACAATGGTGGTGAGTATTGCAGTGATCAGTTTTTAAAATTGTGTCGAGATGAAAGTATTGTACGTCATTTTACTGTTAGAGGTACACCATAGCAAAATGGGATGGCAGAACGCATGAACCAAACATTACTAGATAAAGTTCGGTGTAAGTTGTCCAATGTTGGGTTGGGTAAAGAATTTTGGGCTGAGGTTGTGACTTATGCGTGTCATCTCATTGATCGTCTACCTTCAGCTGCTATTGGTGATAGAACTCTATTTGAGGTATGGTCTAGACAACATGTTTTTTATTATGATTCTTTACATGTTTTTTGCTCCACTGCATATTATCATGTGAAAGAATCTAAACTGAATCCTAGAGCCAAGAAAGCAATTTTCTTGGGGTTTGCTTCAAGAGTAAAAGAATATCGTCTTTGGTGTCCTAGTTCGAGGAAGATTATATCCAGCCGAGATGTGATATTTGATGAGTCTTCAATGTTAAAGAAATCAGAAAACCAGACAAAGGTGAATGGCACTCCACAGTAGGTAGAACATACTCAGCAGTAGGGATGGCAAAATCTGTGGCCGGGGCCGGTGGTCATTGGCCCTGGCCCCGGCCATCAATTGTAAAACCCGGTCCCAGGAAATTCCCCAAAATTTATTTTTTCGGGGCCAGGCTCGGGTACCCCGGGCGGGTCTGGGTTTTCCAATAACCCGAGATTAAAACCCGGGTTATTTACTTGTTATAGTGTTAGGTACGCACAAGAATCAACTACTAAAAAACCACCATTCTATTCAAAATCTAAAATTTTCAAGTAAACAATAATTTAACAAACAATACCAAGTCACCAACAAACAAAATCAACAAGTACATTGCAACAACAATAATAAACACATCAAGGTAAACAACTCACGACAATAAAAACATACCAAATTTAATTTACGACAATATAAAATCTGACACTCAATAGAATATGACACTTGACATAATGAAATCCGACATCGTGCATCATATTCAACTATACAAGGCCGTTATAGTTAAATATGATGCACAAAGGCAAAAAAACAAAGCTAAAACAAGTAACCTGCCAAAACGCTCGACAAAACTTGACGCGCTCGATAAAGCTTGACATGGTCATCCGACACTCGACACTTACATATCAAGTCGTGTCAGATTCACAACCGATACTCGATATCAGTCTATTTTCGAAGACATCGATTGTCGAATGATGAATCCGACACTCGACACTTACATGTCGAGACTCGACACGATCATCTGACACTCGACACTTACATGGAGTCATGTCGGATTCACAACCGGCACTCGATATCAATCTATTTTCGAAGACATTGAGTGTCAGATGATGAATCCGATACTCGACACTTACATGTCGAGTGATGATGCATCATCTGACACTCGGCACTTACATGTCGAGTCGTGTCGAATTCATAACCGACACTCGATATCAGCCTATTTTCGAAAACATCGAGTGTCGGCACTCGACACTTATATGTCAAGTCGTGTTGAGCGCTATCGAGCTCGTCGAGTTTTTTCGAGCATCTTGGTAGGTTGCTTGTTTTAACTTTATTTTTTTACCTTTTTGCATCATATTTAACTATAATGGCCTTGTATTTGCAGGTTGAAGCAAATGGCAAGTGAATTGTAGACAATAGAGGATGTCGTTTAAAAGGTTATATTTAAGAATACAAATTTGATGGATTAAATTGATATAATTTTATAATTTAATTACGCACCCCGGGTTCAATTCCGGCTCCCTGGCCGCGGCATCTCTGCCCCAGCCCCTGCCGGGCAAAAAAATTGCACCCCGGCCCCGGCCAATTACCCATGTTTTTTGGGTAATTCTCCTACCCCACATGATCGGATTTTCCAAGGCCCCGGCCTTGGCCGGATTGTTTTGCCATCCCTACTCAACAGCAGGTGGAGTTTGAAACGACAACATTGAACCCATTTAGATCTGTTGAGACAGATGATGGTACTCCTATGACAGAGGAGGATTTGAGAGATGATGGAGAGGGTTCTACTTAGGAACCTCAACAGCAACAAAATCTATTGCAGTTAATAGGCCAACACGTGAGGTTTGCAGACCTGCTCGATTTGCTGATATGGTGACCTATGCACTTTCAATTGTAGATGGTGATGTTCCTTCCATTTATAAAGAGGCAGTCAGATGTTCTGAAGTTGATTAATGAAAGACAGCTATGAGCGAAGAGATGCATTCTCTTCAAAAGAATGAAACTTGGGAGCTAGCTCAACTACCGAATGGTAAAAAGGCAATTGGGTGCAGATGGATATTTACAAAGAAAGATGGATTTCCTGACAAGAATGATGTCCGCTACAAGACAAGGTTGGTAGCTAAAGGCTATGCTCAGAGGGAAGGAATTGACTACAATGAGGTATTTTCTCCAGTTGTGAAACATTCTTCCATTAGAATTTTGTTAGCCTTGGTAGCTCAGATGAATATGGAACTAGTTCAACTTGATGTAAAACCTACATTTTTACATGGTGGCTTGGAAGAGGAAATCTATATGACTCAGCCAGAGGGATTCAAAGTTGCTGGTAAGGAAAATTTGGTGTGCAAACTGAAAAGATCACTTTATGGTTTGAAGCAATCTCCGAGATAGTAGTACAAGCGATTTGATCGGTTTATGATGGGTTAGGGGTACACAAGAAGCAAATTTGATAATTATGTGTATTATCGGAGGTTAAGTGATGGTTCTTTCATTTATCTACTATTGTATGTTGATGATATGTTGATAGCTTCGACAAATGTCGAAGAAATTGCAAAGTTGAAGACTCAGTTGAATCGAGAGTTTGAGATGAAAGATTTAGGTGAAGCTAAAAAGATATTAGGTATGGAGATTAGTAGAGATAGAGGGAGAAGCAAGATTTGTTTGACTCGGAAACAGTATCTTAATAAGTTATTATAGCGGTTTGGCATTATAAAGTAGTCAAAACCTATAAGTACCCCACTTACTCCTCATATGAAAATCAGTGCACCTTTATCTCCTAGTACAAATGAGGAATGAGAGTATATGTCTCGAGTTTCATATGCTAATGCAGTTGGTAGCCTGATGTATGCTATAGTGTGTAAAAGACCCGACATTTCACATGTAGTTGGAGTTGTAAGCAGGTATATACATGATCCTGGTAAAGGACATTGGCAAGCAGTGAAATAGATTCTACGGTATTTGCTGAAAACTGTAGACGTTGGCTTAGTCTTTGAAAGGGATGATACGTGTGATCAGTATGCTATTGGTTATGTTGATTATGATTATGCTCGTGATTTGGATAAACGTCGGTCGACAACCGGTTATGTGTTTACTCTTACAAGAGTACCAGTGAGTTGGAAGTCTACTTTACAGTCTACAGTGGCTTTGTCTACTACAGAGACAGAGTATATGACAATGACAGAGGTTGTGAAGGAAAGCATTTGGTTACATGGATTGCTGGATGAATTGGGAATTGGGCAGAAGAAGATCACTCTTTATTCTGACAGCCAGAGTGCTATCCATTTAGCGAAGAATCTAGTGTTCCATGTTTGTACGAAGTATATTGATGTTCGGTATCATTTTGTGCGGGAGATTATTGATGAAGGGAGAATCTTACTTTAGAAGATTGGGATTGCTGAGAATCCCGCTGATGTGTTGACTATGGTTGTGACAGCGATCAAGTTCAGTCATTGTTTGAACTTGATCAACATTATGCTAGTTTGACCGCGCCATTAGGTGCATTTGGAGTCGTTGCAGTTGTGATAGAGAATATGAAAAAGAAGAAATTTGTGGTGGACCCGCATATTCGCCAAGGTGGAGATTTGTTGAGTTTTTTGGCTCATATGCAAGTGGGAGAGATCCTATATTGGTTTAAGTGTCTCAATTGAAATTCTCCTTCACCACCCCATATTGTGTAAGGTCTCTCACAAGACCTCATAGTTTAAGGGGTTTTCATTAAAGACCTTAAAATTTGTAATATTTGCTTTTTTCTCCTTTGATTTTGGGTATTTGTAATATTACCCAATTATTTGGGTAATTACAGTTTGGCCCAACTATTCGGGTAATTACAGTTTGACCCAATAGTTGTGGTGTTTGTATTATGGCCCAAAAGTTTGTAATTTTCTTTGAAGATAGTGGAAAGTTTCTTCAGCGACATCCGAGAACGTACGTAACAATATCGAATCTCGTTAAATCTTGGTGTTCTTTTTATTTCTGCATTGTTGGTTTATTGGTTGCTTCTTTAGTTGATATTATATTCAATTATCTGACATAGTTTGTGGGTGTGCATTTGAATGTTTTATTGGTATTGCTTCCGAATTCCGTAACAAAGGATGACTGGAATTTATTTATTGTGCTTGATAGTAAATCACAAGCTAGATATCATGATAGTAAAATATATTTTTAAAATTTGGGTTTTTTTGGGTGAAAATAATCTCTAATAATAATATTAGCATGAAATGTCAACCTTAACCTTCTGTTCTGTCATTAGTTCGGTCTCAATTTTTATAAGAGTAATACTACTCATATAAACTACTTATACAAACTCACACATACAAACTGATGTGACATCCCTATATAATTATCACATCACCCATGTTAATTAATGTCATTTATTATTAATATATATTTATCAAATCATTATATTTTTTTATCAAATTATATCATGTCATATCAATTTATATGATTGAGTTTATATAAATAATTTATAAGAGTAGTATTACTCTTTTTATAATTAATATAACAAATTTATACTTTTACATCTATAATCACGTGTTATAAGCACAACCATATCATATGCTCTAAAATTTTTCATCATTACGTCGTGTCATACTATTTTTATTCTCATTCCATTATTGTCCTCATTCTCTTCTCTATTCTGTCATTGTTGTTTCTCAATTTCTATAATTAATATCTATATTCACATGTTATGAATAGCAATCATATCAGATGTCCAAAATTTTAGTTGGATTCACACTTGAAAAATTAATTGAGTTGAGGCATGAAAGGGGCCTTCAAGTGAAATTGTAAAATTGTTCTTTAATGTTTCCTATTTTTGTATGTCGTCGTCGTCGTCATCATCAAAAACTCCAGTTTGTAACGCCTTTGGCGTTAGCACGTAGCATTACAATTATTATTTTATTTAGATTTGTTGATGGAGAGCAATTGAATTCATAATCCTACAAAAGGGGCAAGGGTGGAACCAGCTTTTTGTTTGTAGTCAATTTTTCAACACTATATGTCTTGTCATACTATTTTGTATTCTCACTCCTCTCCTGTTTTCTTGGACTTTCTTCAACGTTCAACATCATCGAAGACGAAGCCTTTCTGAGGAATCACTACTTCCTAGTCCCAACTCCAGCACATGCTTGCATTTTCATTAGTACAAGCATTTAGTTTCGCTGCATTTATGGACAAATCAGAGTGAATAATTGATGGACTTATAGTCATGTTACAATGTTACAAGGCCAGAGCTTTATTAATGTATCAGAGTTTGTGTTGAGTCTTTTTTTTAATCCAAACATCGTCGTGTCTCCAAACAAATTATTAAATTAAAAAAGGAACCTATTTATTAACGTTTAATGAAGTCTCCCGCTCACCTTACTCTCTTTTGTCTCTCCTCTGACATTGGAGTTCATAAGATCTTAGAAAGATATGTTTCATATATTTAATATCTATTGTTAGATTTTACTTACCTTACAGTATGTGAGAGGTACTCGCAAAAGGTGACCTTTGCAAATCAAAAAAATGAAATATAAGTTTGATCAAAATATCTTAAAAAATACCTAAATTAGAATACAGTATAGATTAAGAGTGTTTCAAATCTAATCTAATCCGTTCAAACCGACCGATCCGATGCATATCGATCCAATTTTGATTAGATTTGATCAATTAACGAATTATATTAGACTGAAATTATTTAGAACTAAATTAATTGGATCGGATAATGGATCTTATTATAAAAATCAATCATAAACCGATCCAATCCAAATAATGGGTAATAAAATTAACTATATAATATCTAAAAATTAAAATTAACATTTAATGATCATTAATGTAATACATTTGTGCAATGTGTAATTAGAAAGTATAAATATAAATTAGTTATTATTTTTTTTATTTCTTAAATTGTTTTTTTCATATCAATTATAATTATCTTAGTATAAAAATTATTAGTTACTTATTGATTATTTATTCATATTTGAAAGGAATTCTTTAATATGTATGGATAATATTGAGTTAATACAATTATGTAGTCGTAAATTTTTACAAGTTTCATTTTATGTATAGTAACTTATTACATAATGTCCTACAAATTTATTTAAATTACAATATAATATTTGTATTAAAATGATTTAAATTTGTATTGTTATTTTTAGTTAAAAATATTAATTAATTTATAAATAAATTTTTATTTTTTATATATGATTTATCAATATTTTAATTTGTTTATTTAATAACTTTATGTTATCGTTATTTTTATATAATAACTTGTATTTATTATTGGATCATATTATATATTTTTTTAATTTTTTTCGAATTGGAGTGAATTTCAATCTTTAATTGAATTGAATTATATTAAAAAAATTATAAATTGATCATTATTAAATTCAATTGATTTTTAACTAAATTCATGGATCCCAAACCAACCCACGAACACACCCTAATGTAGATATACTAAAACAATGAATAAAAATTAAACAATCCAAACGAGCTCACCAACACTACCATGAACCAGCTCACTGATGTCTGATGTAGTTAACCTAACCTCCGTTGCCACTCCCACCTCATCATCGTTGCCCAGTCCACCTTCTTCAACTTTCCAAACACAAAACATCAAAGAAAAGATTCAAACCATGATATGAGTGTAATAAGAGAAAAATGCTTCTGAAACTGAAGGAAGAAAGGAGATCAAAGAAGCAAGTTTCATACTCTTTCTTTTCTGTAGAGAGAAGAAAGAGAATTAACGAGGGTAAAGTAAACTTGGGAAGAAACAAGAAAAGGAGAGAAGGAGGAACAATGACCACAAAAACTTGAAATGTCAACCTTGGGGAACTCAGAAGCCCTTCTGCCACTTTAGTTTTCAAAAATTTCCGTTTTCTAAGCATATTGATTCAGATTCAGAGAAATGGGGATTTTTTTTTTCGATAAATTTTTTATACATCTCCATAACTCCGTTATAATCCAATGAAAGCTGCTAAAATTCTTTTGACTAACCGTTAAAAATAATAAATTAAATAGAGTAAGAGGAAAGTAGAAAATTCAGCTCATAATTTTTAAGTTACAAATCAATATTGCTCTTGACTCTCTCAACCTTCATTATGTTCCTCTTTTCTCTCTCCTTTCACAATCAGCTTCTGGCTCTCTTCTCCGGTGGCTAATAGTGATATGGGTGGCGTAAAACGTCAGCAATCAAGCCTACGAAGATGCTCTTTGTGTTAGATGATATGTAAACCCTAGTCCGATAGTAACAGTGAGTTTGGCACATGGATACACAGCCTCAGCAGCATCAGGGTTTCTTTTTTCACCTGCAAGGCAACCTCCGCTGTACAAACAAAGGGACATGTAAAGTAGGAAAAGGGAACGTAACAGATCTCCTGAATCTGTGAGTTTGGAAGAGCGTTTAGAATACCTTCGTCGCATCGATCATTAATTATCTCAGTCAGATGGACATTTGTTCATTAGAGATTCAAATTTATAAATAGTCAAATATTTGCCGATGCAGCATCATCAAGATTCCCACTTCAGAAGAACCTTTCGAGCAGAGAAGCTATGCCCCCCCAACTCGATGAAGCCCTAGCTCCAGTTGGTGAATCTTGATGGTGCTGCATCTGCGAATACTGGCTGGTATAGCTGCTTCTCATCAGAGATCTTCCTCTGCAATTTTATTCAACTTTTTTTGCTCTAATTTTCTTTTCTTTCTTTGCCACAGCTGATTAGAAATCCCATTTTATAGAAAACAAAATATTTGATTAAGATTTTGGGGGTTCTTAATTGGGAAAATAATTATTTTATTAAACTTTTCGTACAGGATTTATTATAATTTATGGAACCTCAAGGGTTCTGGAGCTCTTCGTCAAATTTAAGGGGGGTTGATGTGATTTTCCGGTTATCTTTATTGGGTTCAACATTCAACATTATTGAAGAAACAGCCTTTATCAAAGCCGACTCCGATCCAAAATATGCTTCCAGGTGCAGAGTACGGTCAATTTATATAAAGAATATAATAATGTGTTCCTACAAAGTTTTAAAGCGTGTTAAAATGCTTTTTGTTATAACTAATTAACTTTTCCCAGTCAAATTAGTAAATTTGTTTAAGATTTAATTAAGATATGCTTTGGATATGGACAGTCACAGCAGTGTTGTTGTTGATTACTAATCATTTCACGTTCTTTTTAGTTCTTTAAACAATAACTCACACTGTTACGTACGTTAATAAGCATATGACTTTTATAATCAATAACAGTTAACAATTAATATTATTTTAGTGCATTGGATACCTTTTTTAATAGGAAATTATATTTAGATTTATCTGTGAAGGTCAAAACCCAAACAAATGCCTGCCACCCAAAGGAGAAGACCAGTTAGACAGCCTTAAATGCCCAATTGGGCTCATGGGCTGACACTAGAAATCAACGAAGGCCCAAGCACTTAAATCAGCCCAGGAATAACCTGCAAAAGTGGTGCCCGCTGAAACAGCTGAAAAGGAGGAAAGAATATTGGCAAATAGAACAAGTATTTTGTAGACCCCATTCTCAATGTAAAATATCATCTAAGACCATCAAATTTATTCTTAGACCGAGACCATGTGACCCGTGCTGAGGTCAGTTGTCCCTGTGGTAATACTGTTTTGGACCTGGAGGAAGTTTTGAATCTCCCGTAAGGCTGAGATCATTAGTGGAAGCCCAATCCATCAACCTGTCAATTTTTTATCACCAACATTATCATAGACAGGGTTGTATCCGATAATTAAAATGTCGGTGCATGGTTGGGATCACATCCGTCAAATTGTGGTTAACAGTATTGATACTCATTGTCAGTCTATAATCAAAAAGAAAAATCAGTAATAATAATGAAAGAAATAAAAGCAAGAGGCACTTGTGTGATGGACAACACGAGGAAAGGACCAAAAATATATCACAGTCACTTGCACAATTTAGTGGTGCGCAGGGCCCAGCTGCGGCAGGATTTTCTAAGTATCTGTTGTTATCATTTGATAGCAGCCTAAATGCTTGTTGCATTACTGTATCCGGTTATCAACCAGTCAACCAGGATATTTTTTTCTTCAAACTACATTTTGTACCACATCAAGTAGTCTAGCTTTTCCTAATTGATCAGTTGAGGACATGGAATCCGGATAATTGTTTCAGATCAAACTGAAAATGCTTGCTAAGAACCAACCACGTGCTAGGCATTCTGTAGCTTTGTATTTCCGAGTTGAAACTAATGTTGAATTATAATTTGTTTTAGAAATGGAGATTTTTTTTCTCAGTTGCATTGCAAATCGTTTTTTCCTCCCTTTTCTTGCAAAAAAAATAAATAAAAAATTACGATATTCCTGCTGCATGGTGTTCTCCGCTTCCCCTTTTTCCATTTATTCTTCCAAATGCTTCCGACATCTCTATATTCACGGCTACTGCACATTAGTTTACAATGCCGGTACATCCAAATCTAAACAAGATATATAAACAATATTAGTAACTCCAATCTACAATACAAGAGCCCTAACACGCCGAATCTACAGCTCTTACATATGGTTCAGGAAAGGTTCACCTTCACATGTAATCTGCACACTACTTTGCTTCTTCATATCTATTAATCTTTACACAGACACATTCCCATGTTTACATGTTATAAAACAATTATTTCTCTCCTTTTCCTTGCAATTCTTGTTTGTTAAAAATGTTAGTTAATGCAGCAATGCAGAACAAAAATGAAAAAAATTTTGACACCTGAAGGAACATGTTAATGTGGAAGTCTTCTAGCACAGTAGATTCTAACTTTAAGCTCTAGTGGTTCTACTTCAAGCTCTAATGAAGGCAGTTGAAAAGCTTTAGTTGCAGATACATGTTGGTGTATTGTGTTCATGCAATTTGTATAGAACCTTTATTAGCTTTATGTTGAATTAGAGTGCGTGTGTTTGTTCTAGTCTATTCTTCATTCTCATGTCTCTAAACAAATTATTCAATAAATCAATATTTAATGAAGTTTTAGTTCATGATCTTACTCTCTGTTATTCAGTTTATAAACTCATTGTATAGATATATGTTTTGGCCAATAAGGACATTACTATTTGTGCTTTGAATTACTAACTTAACTTCTGGGCTTCCCATCATAACTCATTACAACTTTAAATTGAGATCATTGACGTCTAATTAAGCCAAGCCTATGTCACCAAGATAACATAAAACTATTCCTTTGTTTATGTCAAATTAATATTGAAGCATGTATATATATTACTTGCAGCTGATTACTCATTATCTTCAACTTAATCACTTTGTCGACCAAAAATCTTCTCTTAAAATTATAGGAGCACCAAATCTTCGGAAGTTGTTAATAATGTCATATCATATAATTTTCTAAATATATCTTGTTAATACTTTTAAAAATCCACAATTCATAAAATTACCCCTTATTTGGAATTTTAACATAGAAAGGTAAATGTGGCTAATGTAACATCCATTAACAAAACCATCTATTATATTTTGAAGTTTTAATAGAAAAAAAAAAGATGATAAAATCCAAAATTCTTGTCTGCCTTGTAAATGGAGGACAAAAGATTACTAAGATTTTCAAAATACTAAAATTCTTAATAGACCATGGGTGGATCAGAGCTTAAATTTGAGAACAAGGTTTTATCTATAATGCATGCTTATAAGCCAATGTCAAATCTAAAGTTGAATCATATAGTATATATTATCATAACAAAGAATGATAGTAGCGCAAACCTACCTAAAATTTATGCAACTTTCTTGCCCAACTATCCAAGACCTCATGTTGGTGTTTAAGAAATGGTTGCTAGATTGTCCTCCACCTCTAATTTTCTACATATATCTAATTAAGACTTTTAAAAATACACAACTCATAAAATTACCCTTTAATCATGTTTGGAAGTTTAAAATAGAAAGAGAAATGTGACAAATGAATTATCCAATTACAAACAATTCATTATACTTTGAAATTTTAGTAGAAAAAAATAAATAAAAATCCAAAACTCTTGTCTAACTTATAATGGGGGCCAAGAGATTACCTAAATTTTTAAATTACAAAAACCTCTTAGTGCATCAAGAGGTGGATGCAATTAATACCTCTCAAATCAAAACATTCTTTTATAGTGTCAAAATATGTTATTCTCTACTTTAATCAATATTGTTTGAATTAAGACTTCGTACAATTTTATATAAACTCTAGTAAGACCTACATTCGATTATACTGAATTAAGAAATCGTTTCATATTCTAAAATAGTTGTGTTCTCTTATTTTGCTTTTATACAGCCGGAGGTAAAATGAAGAGTACTCCAAGTTCAAGTTCAAATTCTGATGCTGCTACAACAGAATGGGTTCTAGATGCAAGTATAAGTCAACATATAACCAATGATCTTGACAATCCAAATCTATATCTTAGTTGTGAGTGTGAAGAGGAAGAGAAGTAATTGTATATGGCAAATGGTGCATGGTAAGGAAACTCAGCTAGTGATATATACTGCTTAAGCTTTATCTTAGTCAAATAATTAGTAAAATAGTTAGTTATAGTGTTGCCAGCTCAACAAAAGAGTTAGAGAAGCTCTAGCTCCAGCTCAGCTTAAAGCTGGTCAAGCTTGGATTCAGTCGTGTATATAAAGCAACAAAGTGTACTATTGTCAAGTAATGAATAAGAAAATAATACTTTGGAAATTTATAGTGTAACAAACTCCTCTTAAATTCTGTTATTTCTATATGGTATCAGAGCCATACGATCGAGATCATGGCTAATCATTTTCTAGCTGATGGAGCAAATTTTCCAAGAAACAGTAATAATTTTCCAAGAAACTTAGGTACTGGAATACCGACAGCAACTTTAGATCCTTCATCACAAGTTCTTCACAATCATAAAGGTTCAAGCTCGTCAACATCTTTTGGAAATCCTTCTTCAACTGCGATGATCACCTTGCCGTCAATGTTGCCGTCAATTGCTATCAAGCTCAACCGAAGCAACTATGGTTTTTGGAGATCACAAGTGCTTCCTACACTTGGAGCCTACGATCTAGATGGATATATCACAGGAGATAAGATCCATTCTCCCTCTTTCTTATCTTTACATGTTACAAATCAAAACAATGATACTGAGATCATTATGCAAACAAATCCTCATTTTACTACTTGAAAATGCATTGATAAGTTCATTCTTAGCTAGTTGCTTTCTTATACAATAAAGGGAATGTATGGTTATGTTGTTAGACATCAGTCATCTTTGATTGTTTGGCAAATTTTGGAAAAATTTGTTTCAAGTAAATCTAAAGCTAGACCTATGCATCTTAAACATCAACTCCAAACTACTAGGGAGGGAAGTTTTTCAATTAGTGACTATTTTCTTAAGATGAAGGAAATTTCTAATACCTTATTTGCTATAAGTATAGAGATAAGTGATTCTGATTTGCTGTTTCATATTCATATTCTAGATGGACTAGTTCCATAATATGATGCAACTGCAGTCAACATTACTTCTAAGATTGGCTATGTGTGTTTAGAGGAAGCTCAGTTTTAGTTACGGAGCTATGAACTGAGGTTAGTACAGCACCTTGCTATCCAAAATGTCAATGTTGAACACGGTGTGCATATGGCTCGAAGGACAAATCAATTTACCAGATTCAATCAGTCTTCTAGGCCTTCAAATGGTCAAAATTTTAGAAATAGAAGTCGAGGAGACGGAGGACAGAATGGTACGTTCAATGGTGCAGTTGAAAATCCAGGGGGAAGAAGTTGTTAGAATAGGCAAATATGTCAGTTTTGCGGCAAAGCTGGACATGTTGCTATTAAATGTTTTTATCGCTTTAATGTTAGCTTTCAGGGTATTCAAAATTCACCAGGTCAGATGCAGGCCAATGTTACTCAGCAGAGCAATCAAATTAATTCCATACAAACTTCACAGCAAGCCTTTATCTCACAAGCTTTTGCTTTTCCAGCTAGAATTGCCGACCAAAATTAGAATCTTGACACGGGGGCAATAGATCACATCACAAATGAGCTGAGCAATCTTGAAGTTAAAGAAGTTACAATGGTCCTGAAAGTGTGCAAGTGGGAAATGGTAATTTTCTTCCTATTTCACATATTGGCAGAGCTTGTGCAAGTGAGAAATGGTAATTTTTTTTCCTATTTCACATATTGGCAGAGCTTTTCTAAGATACTTGTAGTCTTCCAAGGTTTTGACTTTAAACAAAGTGCTTCATGTCCCTCAAATAACAAAGGATTTACTAAACATCTCCAAATTATCTTCTGATAATGACATTTCTGTGAAATTTAATCCCTTATTTTGTCTTTTTAAGGACAGACATTCCAAGGCAATTCTTTGGAATGCCAACTTGAGCGAGGGTTGTATAAGCTGTGAACTTCATTCTCAGCAACTTCAACTACAATCACAAATTCTGATTAGAGCAAAGTTGCAGTAGTTGGACAGCTTTCTTCAGCAGTCAATTCTTCTACTTCCTTATTAGCTTGTGAGAGTGCCGATTCAGTTGAATCTTCATCGCTAGTTACTTGGCATAGGCGTTTAGGCCATCCAAATGGGATTGCACTTTCACATGTTGCTAAACTTTCAAATTATCCTCAAGCAGTTTGAATAAAGTGTTATGTAAAACTTATAAGATCAGGAAACATTGTCACTCTTTTTATCCTTCAACAGCTAATAGTGCTACTTCTCCTTTGGAAATAGTACATGCTGATGTTTGGGGTCCAGCTCCTCTTAAATATGTTGATGGATATACTTATTTTTTGCTACTGGTTGATGGTTATTCTAAGTATAGCTGGATATATCCTCTTCAAGCCAAATAAGAAGTAGCTACTTTCTTTCCTCAGTTTTTGGCTTTAGTAGAAAGAAAGTTTAATACAAAACTAAAATGCCTTTAAACTAATTAGGGAGGTGAATTCAGACCCCTTAAACCCTTCCTTGATAACTTAGGAATCATTTTCAGATATCCTTGTCATTACATTCATCAACAGAATTGTGCAGTGGAACGCAGGCATAGATCTGCTGTTGAGATTGGCTTATCTCTTTTAGCCCAAGCTGCCATGCCTTTATCTTCCTGGTGCCATTCTTTCCGCACTGTAGTATAACATTTCAATAGATTGCCTTCTTAGGTTTTACACTTCTCTTCTCTTTATCAAAAACTTTTTAATAAAATACCTGATTATAAATTTCCTTTCATACCTCTTTATGTGGTTTTATTGGTTATAGCTCTCATCATAAAGGATATCTGTGTCTTCATTCTTTTGCTCGTGTGTTTATTTGTAAAAGTGTAGCTTTCCAAAAGACACAATTTCCTTTCAAAGATAATAGTTTTATGTTTTCTAACAGTTCAAATATTCCCCCTACTACAACTACATCTCCTTGGCTATTTTCTTTCCTGTCATTTATTCCTTCTCAAAACTCATTAGCTACTATTTCTAGCTCTCATCCTAGTTCCTCTTCACAATAGTTCACTTCTCAGTGTCCTACTCGATTCAATAATTCATGATCTTCTGTTACAAGTAACATTCCAACTTCTAGCCCTAGTCCTATTATAACAGCATCTAATCTAACTTCAATCACTCCTACTTTAAACACACATCTTATGCTTACTAGATCGAAGGCTGGCATTTTCATGCCAAAAATTTACATTGCTGATGCTTTACTTACCTCTTAACTAACTTCAGTCTCTCAAGCTCTCAGAAGTCCTCATTGGAAAGCTGCTATGCAAGTTGTGACTAACTCCACTTGGTCTTTAGTTCCCTTTCATTCCCCTATGCATGTGGTAGATTGTAAATGGATTTTTTGAATTATGTACAACTCTGATGGGAGTATACAGAGGTACAAAGTTAGGCTTGTTGCCAAAGGCTTTCAACAAGAACCAGAGATAGATTACTTTGAAACATTTAGTTCTATTATTGAACCTTCCATAATTCGGGTCGTTTTCTCCCTAGCTGTCACTCTTGGTTGAGACATACAATAAATTGATGTTAACAATGCCTTTTTAAATGGAGAGTTACAGGAAGATGTTTATATTTCTCAACCTCTTAGTTTTGTGAGTTCTCTACTTCCAGATTATGTTTATAAACTTTATAAGTCGTTATATGGCTTGAAGTAGGCTCTTAGAGCTTGGTTTGATAAGCCCGAAGGAGCTCTGCTTCAGTGAAGGTTCAAGACATCTTCAGCTGATACTAGTCTCTTTATTTACAAGAATGAAGGAGTTCTAATCTTGCTACTGGTATATATTGATGATATTTTAATAACTGGTATTGACAGTGCATAATTGCAATAAGTTATTGCTGATCTAAATAAAACGTTTGCTCTAAAGACATTGGGATCAGTAAATTACTTCCTTGACATTGATGTTGACTACTTAAGCTTTGTGTTAGTCAAATAATTAGTAAAATAGTTAGTTATAGTGTTACCAGCTCAGCAAAGGTGTTAGAAAAGGTCCAGCTTAGCTTAAAGTTAGTCAAGCTTGTATTCAGCCGTGTATATAAAATAGCAGAATGTACCATTGTTGAGTAATGATTAAGAAAAGAATTCTCTAGAAGTTTATAGTGTAACAAACTCTTTTTAAATTCTGTTATTTCTATAGTGCAGGGCTAACAATATCTCATAAAGTTGAGACTACGTTTATTAATGCTTTAACTAATTGGCCGTGTACATTTTACAGGTATGATGTTTTATTTGTGCCGTCCATTAACAAAAAATCTCATCTCAATTTCGAAATTTTCAAGGGAAAATGATTTGTATTTCGAATTTTACGACTCTTACTGTCTCATTAAGAAAGTAAGCCACGAATACTATACCCTTTAACGAAAATCCAAACTTCGATGAATCTGTTGTATAAAATCATAAGTATACAATATCATAGATAAGTAATAAAATGAGAATACAAGTATCGTCCCACAAAGACTGTTATTGCTAAATACCGAAATTCTATTAACCTCTAATTAATTAAACTAATTATAAAAGAGAATTGAGCAGTTAGGCAAATTAAGTAAAACTTGATTAAACTAAATTTAACACTACATATATTCACAAAAATTTTGGATAGAAGAATTTAATGATTAAAAACTTAGGGATCCGATTTCACCAAAATTAATCAATTTAACTTTTCAAATTCAATTAACCAATATATATTCATATTATTGCCAATCGATTTCACTAATTTGATTATTATTATTTCTCAAGCAATAATAATGTATATTAATGTATTAGAATCACATAATTGTCTCATCTAACTCATTATTAATACCTATTAAACACAAGAAATCACACAAGATTGCACAATTCACATTCATATCTCTATCTCACATAATTTATGGTAAGATAATTAAGGACTAATGTGAACATCGCTTCTCAGTCTCAATCTACATCTTACTTCATGCAACAATTAGCCAGAAAATCACAAACATTAAGCATATAATTAAACTGCTCAACAATATTAGAATAAATATCAATCAACTAAAATCAAGAGAAATTGAACATTAAAATACGGCTATATCTTCACCCTAAAAAATGAAAATTAATTCATATTACAAATAAACACAAAGCTAAACATGTTTTTAAATATAAGAGAAGAGAGGAATAAAAAAACTAGCTATGGAGAATTGAATCTTTGATAACGAAGATGATGGCTGTCTGGTTTTTGCCTATCCTCTTCAAGAAGTTCCTCTCCAAGTCCGATTCACCAGAGATCTGCCTTCTGCTCACCAGTTTTGTCTCAGTCCGAATCCTTCCTCTCTTGAACGAACTTCCCTCGTTTATTCTCCTTTTCTCAACCGACCAAAGAGCAACATGCTCATTGCCTGTCACGCCCTTACATCTCTTATTTAGAGATTTTAGGGTGTGATTGAATAAGAATTTAATACAAATTACGTCATCCATATCTCATAATTTTTTTTTTATATATATACATCACAAGAATTCATTACAACTTATGACTATTTGTTCAAAATTATTTTTACATACACTGGTGACAAAATCACTACATCAGTTAATTGTCACCAAGCAAAATCTCTCATTACATACTAGGAGAATAAAGACAGTCCCCAAAATTATATGCATACTGACTCCAGACTACTAAGAAAGCTCTGGGACATTTCTAGGATGAACGTCCTTCTGCGTACCTGTGGAGCAGGGGGTGAGCCTAAAGCCCAGTAGGAAAGTTCTAATATTATACGAAATTATTCACATTCCACAAACATTCAATCACAGGAGTAGGCATCCAATACTAATATATCAAACTGTTATGTTCGTTCACACATGAAATTTCTATTCGTGTTCCCCTTAGGTCCGTATACAGAACGGTCCACCCAAGGTCCAACACATCATATCGAAACATTCGTGTTCCCCTTAGGTCCGTATACAGAACGGTCCACCCAAGGTCCAACACCTCATATCATTATATCCGTGTTCCCCTTAGGTCCGTATACAGAACGGTCCACCCAAGGTCCAACACCTCATATCATTATATCCGTGTTCCCCTTAGGTCCGTATACAGAACGGTCCACCCAAGGTCCAACACATCACATCATCCTTTTATCAGCATTCTCCTTGGATCCGTATACAAAACGGCCCATCCAAGGTCCAATGCATACATTAATAGTCTTACAATATCATTACTATGATAAATCTTAAGAAAATATGATTTTTATGCAAAATCCAGGACTTTTTGGGAAGTATACAGTCAATTTGGGATGGATCTGAAATTTTTCTCGACACTCGACACTGTTCACTCGAAATACTGTTCATTCGAGAACACTGTTCACTCGAACACTCGACACTGTTCACTCGAACACACGACACTGTTCACTAGATCACTCGAATTCTGTTCAGTCGAACACTCGACACTGTTCACTCGAACACTCGAATACTGTTCACCCGAACACTCGATACTGTTCACTCGAACACTCGACACTTTTCACTCGACACTGTTCACTCGAACACTCGACACTGTTCACTCGAACACTCGAATACTGTTCACTCGAACACTCGAATACTGTTCACTCGAACACTCGACACTGTTCACTCGAACACTCGTCACTTTTCACTCGAACACTCGAATACTGTTCACTCGACACTGTTCACTGTCGAGCAAAACACCAGAACCGAATTCCAGAATTGGTTCAAAACGTCCCATTTCCAGAATTCAACTCCCAACTTCAAAAATTCACCAAAAATCCGTTTTAACTCCAAATTCAACGAAATCAACGGCTAATTAAAGCTTAATACGTCTATTTTCCAAATCAAATGAGAAATCATACAATTCTCAATCCAGAAAAATGCATCAACTCAATCAACACAAGACAGTCACATAAACTGCACTTCTCACAAAATCATCTCTACTCCACTTCAACAACACTCCAATTCACACATAATTCTTCATGCAATCACAACAAACAACTTGCAATAAGCACTTCACTCATAATTCATCATCCAAGCAACCAAGAATTTAAGTCAAAACATGTCACATACATAACAACAATATCAATTCAATAACAAAACACATAACATGAAGTAAGTATAGTGTTAGAATCTCCTACTTGTTTTCCAAGCTAAGCTTCTTGAAATTTTTCTTCTCTCTTCCTTCTTCTCCTTTCACTTCTTCTTTTTCTCTTCTTTTCCTTCCTGGAACCGTGAACTCTTTCTCCTCTTCTCTTCTTTTTTTTTTTCTTCCCCTCATTCTAGAAAACCCCATCTCTTATATACATGAGGCCTTTGCTCAATGGGCCTAAGTCCAACCATTTCAAATTCAAACCCAATTCCTCTTTACCAATTTCCAACACAAGCCCACTTCTATTATCCAACCCAATTCTCATAAAATTACTCAAATACCCTTAGTCATATTTTCTAAAATTTATAATATATATAAATGCATATATATATAATTTACATTTGAGACTCTACATTGCCTCTCTTAGGAATTCCACCAGCATTATCATTCTGTCCCCTCTAAAAGTCAATCCACTTAGCTTGATAGAAGTGCTCCACCGAAAGTGCAAATGGAATGTTTTAAAATTTCTATCCAGCTTATTTTCCTCCACAAGCCATCCAAAATTACCCTTCCACATGGATATATTATTGTAGGACTTTGTCTTCATTTAATCAAGTTTATAATCTTGAGCTTCCTTTACGTACAACTCAAACAAACTTAGACAAAATTCGTCAATTGAACACAAAAAGGGAACATAAAACTCAAGATAAAAGATGAAAATAATTTATGAAAATTAGACTTATCAGAATCTTCCAAGATTCATCAATCAAAGTTTAATAATATTCGAGGAGGTACAAAAAGACCTTTTATGTAAATTAAAATTCTGAGTATGATGTATTAGAGCGTGTGTTTAATTTAGTCTCATCTTCATCCAGACAGATGTTTATTATTAAATAAAAAGTACTTTTTATTAATATTCAATAGAATTTTATTTACTGATCTTGCTTTATCTATCTCTTCTCTATTATTGAGTTCATAAAATTTCTGTATAGTTAGTTATTTTTTTATTTATTGTTCGTAAGGTTACATAAAGCTTAAGATATCACAGAAGACACTTGCAAGGGGTAGCCTAAAATAAATAAATAAATAAAAAGATTTCATATAAAGAACTAAATTTAATTTGGACTAAAAAATTCAAAAATTACCAAATAAAAAAATGAAGGATTTAGCATTAAAATTAAAAAAAAAATACAGAAACTCACCATCTCACTCTCTATTGTAGTCAATCCAAGTGCCATAACGAGGGTAGTAAATCACTTCGTCAGCGTTCCTAACAAAACATAAAAGAAAAAAAAAAATTAGAGAAAGAAGGATTCTAGGAAAAAAAAAATCTTTCTGCTAAAAAGAGAAGAGAATGGGTTTACAGAAATAGAAATTAGAGGAGGAGAGAAGAAAGAATTAAAAAGGAAATAATATAATGATAATAGTATTCTAAACATGAAATATCAGCTTTGCCCTTATGCCATTAGTTTTTGAAATTAATATTATACATTAAGATATTATCAAATAATCACTTTACATTTTAAGGAAATTATTATTAGTTTTGGATATTACATTAGTTTGCGGGAATATTAAATCTAGAAACACCAATACTATAATTACAGAGTAAATGATCTAAAATTTGTACCCCAACTAATTAATATGAGATATGATATGAAATTGCTTTATCATTTCTCATATAAATATTATTTTGTCAAAATAATTATTTATGATTAGGATGGGATAAAAATCTTTAATTGAAGTATAAAATAAATGATAGATAAACTCATTACATACAATAATGCTACATTCAAAATCTGCATACAAAGTGAATAAAATGATTAATATGAGTTGTCAATATCATAAATACTAACGAATCATGTGGCATTGAAAGAATGATGATATATCAACTTCGTATACAAAATTTATATGTAGACTTTGTTAGTGTAACATTACTCAATTACCCAAAGTGATACGCATTTAAATAAGAGAAGAGATATTTTTACACAAAACTAGACATAAATTTATAACCACTGATCCACAAAATATAATGGTTGAGATAATTGATGAGTTGATAATATTAAATATAATTTGTTGACTTTCAATTTCAACTATTGAATTTGATGAAATCAATGATTAAAAATTTATGTTAATAAATTGTGTTAAAATATTTTTTCTCTTTAAATAATTAAAAACATTTAAAACGTGTAATAATGTAGTTATAAAGTCATCCTAGCTTTGTAAATATAAAATTATCGGTCTACAAATTATTTCTTAAAAATGTTTTAATATAAACCTAATCTCATCCAAGTACTTACATCAGAATGACTTTATGAAAATAATAAATAAGGAATAATTTGTATATCTATCCTTCCATGTTTATAAAAGTAATATAATATTATATTTATAACTCATTTAAAATCAATTTTTTTTATAACTTGAGTTGACAAAATATTAGTGAACGGATAAAAAAAAATGAAAGTGGTTAAATCACAATTACATGACATGATCATTATCATTCACTTATATTTTACCTACTTAAATTATAAAATAATTTGTTTTAAATTAAGTGTAAGTACAATTTTTTTCAATTAAGTAACACTCATAACTCATAAGGTGTTATAAAAAATAGTCAAATTCACGTAAGAAAAGAATTCCTTAATTGAGTTGAGCGAATGGGAGGGCAATCGTAGAAACAATTACTTTTTAAAAAGAAAATAAAATGAATATCAGGTAAATGAACTCAATTTTTTTATTAATACTGAATTTTTATCATGATATTGATATATATGTCACCATAAAAAGAATTCTTGCGAGTGGAATCTTCTTCTTCTTCTCCATTTTTTTTTTTTTTAATAATCAAGTTTTCACCATTGCAATTCACATTATGGTTGGTTGACGCGACTTTTTATTATTCCCACTACCTCCACGGCGCTCTTTATTCACCTTTCATTTTACTCAACATTCAACATCATTGAAGAAGCAGACTTTGAGGTAACAATGATGATGCTTTTACAAATTTTTTAAGTGTGACAATATACTTCTTCTTATAGATTATAAACTCTCCCCCATCAAATTAATAAATTTATTTAAGATTTAGAATGTACCCAAGAAGGTTAATAAACCTCCAATATAACAATGCTTTTGTTGATTAAAAATCGTTTCGTATACTTGGTTATTTAAATAATAATTACACTATTACCTATATCTTAAGGTGATGTGTTAATTAAGAAAATTTACAAAAGATAAATAAGGAAACCGTTAATCCTAGAATGCAAAATTACCTTCTAAACATGAGGCTAGCTAAAGGCAAAGGCATTGGAAGTTTGTACCAAAATTCTGAATAGAACTAAGAAGGCCAATAGCAGAGAGATCAATACTTGTCCAATTGATGACCTGTTATAATAATCCAATGTAATTATGTACAACTCTTCTTCCATGTAATTATGATCAAACTATATATAGATAATTAAAGATTTTAAATTGTTGGAAGCAGTAATTATGCACGCCATTAATTTGTGAAAGAATCTCTTAGTTAAATTACTTTCACGCATGCACAACTCTACCTGTAACCTAGCTATATGTGTCTGTCTAGGTTTACAACAAGTGGAGATGCCGATATGCTTCTCACATATGACATTCATGATTATACCTTAAATCTTAACCTAAGATCCTTCACAGTCAAAAGGGCAAAAGATAAAGAAAACCTAAAGTTAATTCAAGATAAAATTCATCAATAAAGGATAAGGAATGAACTCTCTAGTCTCTCTTCTCTCCCCCTCACCCCCCAACAAAAAAAAAAAAAAAAAAAAAACTACTATTGCACAAAACTTACTGGCATGCAGTTCCGTTTCGAGCTAAACGCTGCATGCATTAATTATTTAGTCCGTTAAGGTGATCACTGCCTGCCATCCATGGCTGCAACCGCGAGCCATATTGCAGCTTCTTGCTCACTCTTCAATGTAACACTGACTGCCATGGAAATGGAAGAGTCTTAGGCAAAGCAGCTACTAAGAATGGTGGAAAGCCAAATTGCCATATATATAAGACTTTGCAGTACGAGATGGATCTAAATAAAGATCCAAACATCTTGATCTGGATCTTTATTTTGCAATAGAAAAGATTCAGGATCAGATATAGCAGATCATCTGTTGACAAAAACACTCTCAGCATCATTCCTTGAAAGACTTAAAAACAAGGGTCCTGAAGGAGCATGTTTATGTGGAAGATTTTATGGCAGAGACGATTGATTCTAGTTCAGGCTATAATACAGGTAGTTGAAAAGCTTTAGTTGCAGGTACATGTTGGTGTTTTGTTCAATTTTATACAGTTTGCATAGAACTTTTATTAATTTATGTTGTATTATAGTGTCTGTGTTTGTTTGTCTTTTCTTAATACTGATGTCTCTAAGCAAATTAATGAATAATCTTATCTCTCTCTGTCTCTCCTCTGTTATTGAGTTTATAAAATCATTGTATAGATATATTATGGCAAATATGGACATTGCTATTTGTACTATTAATTACTCTCATACCTTTCTAGCTTCTCTTCATAATTATATTAGTGCTAAATCTTGAGAAGTTAGGACTAATATCATACCGTATAATTTTCTAGATACATCTTCTTAATACTTTAAAAAAAATCACAATTCATAAAATTACCCCATGTTTGAAACTTTAACATAAAACGAGTATAAAAATGGATCATCCACTAACAAAACCATCTATCATATTTTGAAGTTTTATTAGAAAAGAATGATGAATAGAAATCCAATTTTTGAAAGTTTAACATAGACCAAGAAATATGGCAGATTAATCATCTATTAACAAAACTATCTATTACATTTTGAAGTTTTATAAGATGAAAAGAAGAATGGATAAAAATAAAAAAATTCTTGTCCACCTTGTAATGGGGGCAAAAGATTACAAAATTTTTCAAAATACTAGAATTCTTGGTGGATCAAAGTTAAAGTTTGAGAACAAGGCTTTCTCTATAATGCATGCATATGAGAAAATGTGAATCTAAAGTTAAATCATATAGTTTACATTGAACGCTACTTTAACAAATAATGATACTAGTACAAACTTGCCTAAGAATTTATGTAACTTACTCGCCCGATCATCCAAGAGCTCATGTTGGTTTTTACAAAAATTGTTTACTAGATAGTCCTCCACCTCTAATTTTCTAAATATATCATATTAATATCTTTAAAAATTTACAACTCATATAATTACCCTTTAATTATGTCAACAATTCTAGAATTACAACATAAGGTCTATAAATATGACAGTTTAAAGAGCAAAATCCTACTGGAGAGGAGATATAACTCCTCTCATTTTTTTCTCCTTCAGTGAATTTTTGTTATGTAAACTAATAAATTAGATTATAGACTTCTTATTGTATCTAAGTTGTAACTCTAGCACTACTGTAATTATATTTAGAAGTTTAACATAGAAAAGGAAATGTACACGAGGGATCATCTATTAACAAAACCATCTATTCAATTTTGAAGTTTTAGTAGGAAAGAAGGATGGATAAAAATCCAAAACTCTTGTCCACTTTGTAATGAGGGACAAAAGATCACCACAATGACAAAACTAGTAGACCTCTTAGTGCATTAAGAGGTGGACAATTAATGTCACTAAAATCAAAATTTTCTTTTATGGTGTCCAAATGTATTATTATCTACTTTACTCAACATATCTTGAATTAAGGCTTCTTACAATCTTATATAAACTCTATTAAGACATACATTATATTACATTTTAGAAATTCTTTCATACTGTAAAACAATTGTGTTCTCTCCTTTTCCTTCACTCCTTTGTTTTCCACAAAACATAAATTGAAAATAATTTGAATCCTTCTAGCAGAAGCAATTCTAATACAAGTAGGTTCGAGTCCAAATTTCATACAGCTAGAGGTAAAATGCAGAGAATTGCAAGTTCAAGTTCTAATGGTGGTAGAGCTGTGACAGAATGGTTTCTAGATTCAAGCACAGATAATCATTTATCCAATGATCTTGATTATCTATATTTGAGTTCGAAGTGTGAAGGGGAAAAGAAAGTGAATCTAGCAAATGGTGCAGAGCTAAAAGTATCTCACATAGGTGAGATTAATTTCATTTACCAATAATATGATATTCTGGCCATGCACATTTTTTATGCAAGATGTTTTAGTTGTACCCACTGTCGCAAGAAATTATATTTCCGTTACTAAATTCGCAAGAGAGAATGAGGTGTATTTCGAATTTTATAGTTCTTGCTGTCTCGTTAAAGAGATTGCAACGAATATAGTACTTTTCCAGGCCAATCCTGACTTAGATGGCTTGCACAAAATTAATATTTCGAAGATTGATATTGGGGGTTTGGTACATTGAGGCCTTCATCTGTAATGTGTTATAGTATATTGTATTAGTCTCTTCTTCATCCTGATGTTTGTTTATTATTCAATGAAAAGCACATTTTTTATTTATTAACATCAATGAAGTCTATCTTTTTCCCTGTCCCTCCTCTATTATTCATTTTATAAAATCTTTGTATACTTAGTCATATTTTGCTTGATCTTCATAAGATTTCATAAATCTTAAGATATCTCAAGGCGGCGCTTGCAAAGGGTCGCCTTCAGAATTTAAAAAAAAAAAAAAAAAAGAGGAATAGTCTCATATATAAACAACTAAAATTTGACCCAAAAGAAAATTTGAAAAATTCCCAAATAAAAAACAACGAAGGATTTAGAATTAAAAATCAGTACAGTCGAACTCACCCCGCTTTTCAGGGCGCTGCCTCTATGCTAGCTAGTATGAACCACCTCACCCTGTGATGTAGTCAATCCAACCGCCATTGCCTCTGCCGTGGAACCACTTAATCGTCGTTGTTTACTCGGTTTTCAACGTACCCAACAGAAAAAAGAATAAAAAAGTAGAATAAGAGACACAAAAGGATTCTGAAAAAATTAATAAAAAAGGCAGAAGAAGAAGAAGAGAGTTTATTCTTCTTTCCGCTAAAAGAGAAGAACGGAAATGAGAGTACGAAAATAGAAAATATAGCCAGAGGGAAGAATGAATAAAAGAGGAAATAATAATAATAATATAAATATGAAATATCGACTGTGCCCTTATGCCATTAGTTTTTTAAATTTTCCGTTTTAAAAGTATAATATTAATAAATTATCAAATAATCACATTTAGAGGAAATTATTATTATTTTTTGATATTACATTATTTTGTTGAATTATATCTAAAAGATAGTGATATAAAACTTGTATCCCAACTTATGTGATCTATGATATGATACGGCCCTGTCAATTGTCACACATAGTTTTTTAATAAATTTTTTTAATGATGATGAATTAAAATGTAAGACAAAAGATAAATAAATTGCATAAAGATGATAAGTATTGAAATAATTAAGAAAATAAATTGAAATATATCATGTGATAGTTACGAGGTTATCTCAATTTTCTAAGTATAGTATTATTGATCTAAAAGTTACTTTTTTTTTAAATATTTTATCGAAACATATTTTCATCAAATCACTTATATGAAATAGAATCAATTAATAAGAAGATAAACAAGGAATAAGATATATATATATATATATATATATATAATATATATATATATATATATATATATATATATATATATATATATATCACATATTACTCATAGCAATTAAAAATCATAAAGTATTCTAAAATCTAGTTAACCCCTCATAACAAAAAAACTTCTTAATCTACTTGAGCGAATGGGAGGCCTATATATATACACATACAACCATCAGGGCATCAAGTATCCGATGGTAATTGCAGTTTATTCCAGTTGGTAAATGCCAATATAAATCAAAAGCGTTACCATTATTATTATTATTATTATTATTATTATTATTATTATTATTATTATTATTATTATTATTATTATTATTATTTACTTCATTTTTTGATAGAGGACAATTGAGCTCATGATTGTGCAAACAATTATTTTAAAATTACAATATATATATATATATATATATATATATATATATATATATAAAATAATAATAATAAAGATTTTGTGAATGGAGTCGATCTTTATCATGATGTACATGTCATGATGAGAAGATATTATGCTAGTGGAATCAAAGTTATGGGTTTGGCTTCGGTACAAATGAAGTATCGGTGGGACGGGTACTGTAGCGAACTGTTTTACACTGTATCTCCACTGTTTGACACTGTAGCAAACTGTATTTACAACATTTATGCTGGAAAAACTAGTTGTATCAGTACAATGGGCGTACTGTAGAATGACCCCAAAGTTATCATATACAATCAATTTTCATTTAGAATGAAGACACTTCAATATATATATGGTGGTTGAAGAGGCTTCCCATTAGCTGCACCATTTTTCTTTTATTCAACGTTCATCATCATTGAAGAAGCAAATTTTGAGCCTTGAGGAAACACTTTTTTTCAACTCCATCACACATTTTACTTGCAGTGTAAGTAAACTTATAAAATTAAGAAAATTGTAATCGTAAAATGATGGTTTTACAAAGTTTTAGAGCGTGACAAAGATAATATACTTCTTCTTATAACTTAAAAACTCTCTCTTATCAAATTGGTAAACTTATTTGAGATTTAGGATATATATATATAGAAGGAGATTCAACAAAGCTTCAAAATAACACTATTGATTTTGTTGATTAAAAATTAATATTTTTTTAGTTATCAGATACAGCTTTTAGTTAATGCAACAAACACTAAGTTTTAATTAAGATTTGATTTTATCAAAAAACTCTAATTAATTGAAAAAAATTTATATTATAATAAAAAACGTTGCTTACACAATGAAAGTAAAGTAATAAAGCAAAAATATTACCTTATAAACATGAGGCTGGCTAGAATAGGTATGGCAAAATCCGGGTGCGAGTGCGGGTTTTGCGTTTCCGCACCCGCACCCGGATTTTGTATCTTATCCCCGGTCCCCGAAAAAACTCTGTGCGGGTATTTGCGGGTTTTGAGATTACCGCACCCGCACCCGAAAAAAACCCGGATTTCTCCAGATTTTTTTTATATTTTTGTCTTCACCCGAAAAAACCCGGATTTCTCCGGATTTCCCTGGATTTTTTCCTACTTTTTTCTTAATTTTTTTAAGAATTATGCGGGTGCGGAGTTTATTAGCAATACCGCACCCGCACCGCACCCGAATTTTTTTTTTTTTTACAATTCTCCCGCATCCGGATTTCGAACCCGAATAATCTAGATTTTTTCTACCCGAATTTTCCGAAAAAAATCCCAATATCCGGATTACCCGAGTTTTTTTTGTCATCCTTAGGCTAGAAGTAGAGAGGGATTGTAAGGTTGTACCAAAATTTGAGACAAACCCAATTAAGAAGGCCAATATCAGATATCAATATTTGCAATTGATAACCTAATATAGACTGTAACACGCCAATCCCAAGGTAGGTGCATTTATAGCGTCATTAATTGTTGTGAAGTCTTGCCACTTTGAAAATTAGGTGCACCGAGGAAGGGTACCGAAGAAACAGTAGTTTACTTCTAATTAACTCTCTATCTCTTGTCTGCTTCTGTTATGTTTACTCTTCCTGTTTCAAGTTCTCTTTTCTGGCCCGCACTCCTCTTTTCACTAAATATGGCACAGCCCAATGGCCTCAAACTTTTCACTTAAGTAATACTTAAGACTATATATAGATAATTAAAGAATTAAATAGTTAGTAGAGGTAATTATGCATGTTGTTAATTTCTGAAGATTAATATCTTAAACTAATTACTTCCATGCATGAATAACCATTACAAGATAATGCAAAGTTTTAAGTCAACATAAGATATGCTTCAACACACACACGCGCACACACACATATGTAGTCTGTCCTGTGAGCATCCATAGACTAGTTATTATGAGATGCATCAAACTTTAAAACTTGCAGCGAACTCCCATGCAGAAGATAAGATAGTCACATGTTATTTACCCAATCATCGATATACTGAAATCCTATATATATATATATATATATATTTGTCAACTATATATATCACAATAAAGCAGATTTTACAAATTTAAGTAGCAAAAATCTTCACAAATCCTATTCAATGCTCACTCAAGATTCAAATTAACATCACAAGCTGGATCGTCTTGAATGGTTAACCATGTTACAGCGTAGGATCAGATGTAGCAGCAGATGTGTAGACAAAAACTCTTTCAGCATCGTTCTTTGAAGGGATAAGAAACAAGTTAACTTTTGGACCAACGTTTTATTTATGGGAAAGAGTTGAGTGAAAAACGATCCATACGCTGACATGAGCATTAATATGATGACCAGTCGTTACAGTAGCTAAGCTTTTAATTATTTGGCTATCTATTAGCTGTCCGTAAAGATTAATATATTTAATAAAACATTGTATCATTAAAGAATATATTTAATTATTATAATCCCTTCCATGCAACATCTGAATTACTGATACCACATGAACTAGCAACTGCAACAATACAAGAGGGTAGCTTATAGGTCCATGAAAACTTATTAGATTAATAAGATCGATGTTGAAGGCTTCTCGAACATTAATGCAAACCGAACCATTTTCAAACAGCTGACATGTTAATCAAGTTAGTTAATTCAAAGCTTAATCATGAACAAGAAAATAAAAGAACCGTTACAGAATATATATATATAACGCAAAAATTTGGGCAAAATCAGATATGTTGAAGCACATCCAATATTGAGAATGATTTTCGTTTCGTACGGGGCCCATAGCAGAACGTACATAGCATAATTAAGCCTTTTTTTTTTTTTTTGCTTCATCAGAATTAATTTATGATATTAATGATAGCATTAGTTTACTCTCAAAATGACCTTTTTTGTTCTGTCTCTATATAATTCTTATGTTACAGAAGTTCAGAAAAGAAAAAAAAGCTTACCTTAATATTAAATATTATTATGGGAATAGTATTGTATGAGACGTGATTATGAGTTAATTTTAAAGAAAAAAAACGGTGAATTTTACATTTTATTTAGAAGTTGATTAAAATACACGTAAATGTATGTTAAAATTGATTTTTATTTTTTAAATCTTTTTACAATTATCTAATATCTATGACAAAGTAAGTGCCTACGAATCCCATCCAAAAATGATTTTATTTATTTATCAAAGTTCGAGCAAACTGTTCTTTTACAAGTAACCCAGTGAAACCAGTACTCATCACACTCGCATTCCTAGCTAGTTGAGTCCCATCAAGCTTTTCCATCTTCTTCCTCTTCTTCTAGTGTGACCTTTGTGAGCTTGTTTGCCAGCCATGGACAACACCACACCCCGATGGACTGATTTCCCAAGCCAGCTTCTTCCTTTGATCGCTGAACACTTAGACAACCGAACTCAGATACTCTCTTTACGTGCTGTTTGTAGCTTATTTTTATCCTCCGTGCCGCCTCCTCCTAAACCAACTTCTCCATACGAAGAGCTGGAGATTCCAATCCCTGGTGGTCCATCCCCTTTCTCTACCCCTAACCCTAACCTTAACAGTATCAAGAAACTTTTGCTGACCCAGTCCACCATTTACGCCATTCAACCTCTGAATAAAATCACCAATGCGCATGAAACCACAAAAACGTGGTTTGTTAAAGTGAAAGAGTTGAGCTCAGGCAGAGTTCATGTTCAGGATCCCTTCTATGACATAACTTACAGTTACAAAAACTTGTCCAAGAGGCTACCCAAGTCTTTGAACTTGTTGGACTACCGTGTGAAGGAAGTAAGCAAAGTATACGGTTTGAAAAGAGCTTCTGTTGTTGAAGATAAGTGCAAGGAGTTGGACAAGTTTCAGTATCCTTCTATCAGAAAAGTAGTTGTTTCTTCTGGTCTTGAAGAAATCGAGGAGGGGTTCACGGTCATGGCTCTACATTCTCGAGGGGTTTTGGGTGTGTGGAGAAAGGGAGACGTGGATTGGAGTAAAATTGATGTTGGTCCTGAGATTTCTTTTGAAGATGTAATATTTCATCGAGGAAAATTCTATGCTTTGACTTCTAAGGGTGTTACCATGACTATAGATTCTGTGTCTTTGAATGTTATTGAGGTTTCGGCTCCAGTTGGTAACAGTGATTATAAGTACTTGGCAAAATCGTCCAAGGACTTGTATTTGATCGTAAAGTACTTATTAGACGGCCCCTGGGAATTCGGTTACGAAGATGACTCTCTTCACAGTGATGCCAACAACCGAGTTCATTTGAATGTTTTCAAGCTTGACCTCGAGAATCGTCAATGGCTTAAGATGGTCAAGGGTTTGGATCAGGACGGAGCGATATTCTTTAGTTCTGAATGCTCGTTTGCTGTTTCAGCAAAAGAGTTCCCAGGTCTCAAAGGCAATTGTGTCTATTTCACCGATGATTCCTTCCCTTTAAAACGGGATCTTCACCCTGGCTGGGAGTGTGCAATCTTTGATCTGGAGGATGAAACTTTCTGTGCACTCTCAGACTTTCCAGGATATTCTAAGATTTTCTGGCCGCCTCCAAATTGGTTAAAGCATAGTCGTAAGAATTTCTTCCCCTCTAGTTATTTAAATTTCAATAATAATTGCATATATGCAGCTTCTGCTTTGTTTTGTATCATTCATTATAGAAATATACGCAGTCTCACATTACATATAATTCTGGATTACTTTTTCAAAATTGATGATCTCTCTTCTTTACCTGTCATTATAATTCACTGGCAGAGAGTGATTCGTATTCATGTTACTTATGATGCTTATACTTTTTTTCAATGCTACCCTTAATATTTTCTCTGCATGTCACATCCTTGGAAATGATTGAATGTACCTTTCATCGTGGTCTGCGTAGGCGCTTGAGGGCTACCTCTTTGGACATACGTGGAGGCTTACTTCTTCTACAGCCGGTTTATGATTGTTGATGTTTGTAACAATCTTATTTTTGTTATTAATTGTTAAAGTTTGTAAAAATATATAATGTGTGTTTGTGTTAAGTTTCAATTAACGGTAGCGTAAAAAGATTTCATGTATGTTATCATATGTGATTAAAAAGATTAAAAATATATATATATAATCTTCGATATGTGATTAAAATAACAAAATCTTTACGTGTTCAATAGGCAAAATTTACAAAGTTCAACCAATAAAAGTGCTTAACCTCCAGTAAATTTTCACTTTTCCAGAATTTCGCCTAACCTTAATAACGTACCAAGCTAATCATTCATGTTATATTTAATTGAATAAAATAATAAGTGATAGATTTTGTCAATATTATTATATTAATTACGAAACTACACCATCAAACAAAACAAAAGAATCAACTCTGGAGCAAAAGAAATAAAAGAGTAGCTCTCTTTTCAATTTTTAAAAGCTGTTGAGGCAGAGACCTATTACCAGTAACCCAACTCAACACCCCGTAAAACTTTCCTTCTTCTTCCTGTTTTACAGCTTGGGATTTTAGGATCTCAGTTTCTTTCCCAACAATGGGACACTGCGAGAGTCACGGGGCTGCACCCTCGATTGGACCAGTCCTCCCTGATTCCTCTCGGGCCAGGACCACACTTATGACCTCTTGGCCAAGTCTTGTAGTCTTAGGGCGCGTTTGAGAGTCAGGACTGGATTGGATTGGACTGAGATTAGGATTGGGATTAGGACTAGACTAGATTGAACTGGACTATAGATAGTACTATATTATGTTTGGTGTAGTATGGGACTGGACTATATTAGTATATAATAAAATTTTAGAAATCAATTTTAAAATATAAAATAAATTATTTTAATCAAGTTTGATTTAAACAAAATTTAATTTAATATTTATTAAAAATATTTAAAAACTTGCTAATGCTTTTATAAAAATTAACATATTTTGCATTTCATTAGGAATTAATTATTATATAAATTATAAATAATAATTTTAATATTTTGGATTAATTTTTAATTATTATTGCATCATTTTTATAAGTGAATAATGAAGATTAATTTTGGATAAAAATAATTAAATATGTAAATATAATTAAAAATTATACTATATTATGAAATTATTACAAAGGTGATATAATTATTTATTATATATATAAATTTCTATATTTTATTAATAGTTTTTTTAATAATATTTCATTTTTATTATATGAAAATAAAATTATTTAGAAATTAGTAATTGAGTAATCTAATTAATTATCGTATTTATAAATGTTTATATTATTATATTAATTTTTTAATAATATTCTATTTTATTATATAAAAATAAAATTATTTTGGATTTATTAATTGAGTAGTTCAATTAATTATTGTATTTATAAATGCTCATATTATTATATTAATTTTTAAATAATATTCCATTTTATTATGTAAAAAATTATTTTAGAATTAATTATTTGAGTAATTCAATTAATTATTGTATTTATAAATGTTTATATTATTATATTAATTTCTCAATAATTTTTTTTATTATATAAAAATAATATTATTTTAGAATTATTAATTGATTAATTCAATTAATTATTGTATTTCTAAGTGTTATGTTATTATAATATTTTTTTTGTAATATTTCATTTTTATTATATAAAATTAATATTATTTTAGAATTATTAATTGAATAATGTACTTATTTATTATATTTATGAGATTTTTTATTTTTATATTAATATGAGTGTAATAATATTTCTTTTTGCATTATATTAATTTTTCTAAAATTATTAATGATAATATATTTATTTTTAATTTTTGTCGATAAATATTTTATATTATCTTTTTAATGTTTTTATTAATAATTATTTTATTTTATTTTTATTATATTATATCACTTATTATTATTAATTTTAATAAGATTAAAAAACTAAAATATTAGCCCAAACTTGGGACAACTTGTCCCATGAATTGGGCACTATTGGGACTAACATTAGTCTAGTCCCAATCTTCTTAAAGTGTTCCAAACAAGAGATAGGACAAATAGTCCTAAAAATAGTCCAGTCCCCCCTTTTGTCCTGTCTCCCAAACATGCCCTTAGAGTTTTACTCCTCCTTACACCATATGTATCTACTTCCATTTTGAACTTGTCTCAATATGTTATGTTTTGATTATGAAAAGATTTTGTTGGTATAAAGCTTGAAAACCAAGAATTGTATAACAATTTCAGTTATATAATGCATCACTTTCAGAAAGCAGTCAAATGCTTTTATATACCAGGTTTCTCACCTAATCTATCTTTTTTTTTAATAGACATTGACATGTAAATGATTAGCTAATGTAATGAGTTATATTGAGTTATACAACAAGAAAAAAAAAAGGAAAAGCATGTGGAATATATTAATCTATGTACATTAAGTCATTAACTGTACAAATAGTCTCAAGGTAGTATTGAAAGTTTTGGCCCAATCCATTCGTAGCTTAAAGGTTAGCTCTAAATAGTATCTTGATAGTATCTAGCTAGGATCAAGAATCTACAACTGGCTGTCTACAACTCCATATGTTAGTTAGGTTCAGAAAGAGCTTTGGTAAAGAAATTGTTGATCTTCGGTAAAAACTGTTGGATTAGATGAGAGTACCTGCAAATTGTCAGCATATACATAATATTTTAACAACGACGGTGACATGTTATAGCAATAGCAAACACTGACAACTTAAGAGAGTAGTTTAACCAATTGTCTAATGGAGATTTACCCTACAAGGGAATAGCAATTTCAGACTCCAAAGTTCCAACAAATTAAAATCATATATGATCATGGAAAGATAATCCCTATCTAACAATTAAGTGTAAGACCTAATACAAATTAAGAGAATTTTGCATGAGGATTAAAATAAAATAATAACTTCATCTGTTATGCTTAAGATAACTTATAAAAAGCCTTTGGAGCACTCATATCTACAAGTTTTTCCCTCTCTTAGATGTAGAAGCAAAAAATAGCAAAGTTTTCAAGTTTACCAAGTCAAAGAAGAAAGGTGAAAACTGCTAGGATAATAAGAGCACATACTCAGGGTTAGCCGACAATTCAACAAATTGCTCCAAGATAAACAAGATGCGTCTGTGCTTCAAGAAGATAGCTTGGAATGCTTCTGAGAATTTACATATGCCAGAAACATTTTCCAGTGATATTTCCTAAAATATAACATTTGTATCAGGTGTATTCCAATTTACAAGCTACATTGAAGCAAAAAGTAGAAACCAACACTCACAAGTCACCTGAGCAATTGTATTTTCACAAAGTCGCTTAAGTCCCATCAAAAGATATTGATCGGCAGCTTTGAGTAAATCTTGTGCAATATCCAACGTAACATCTACCAATCCAGTGTACATATATCTGCAAGAAACAAATGTAGTTTTTTAAAAAAGTTGACTAGAAAGCATACAATTGCAAGAAATTGGAAGGCACTGCAAGAAACAAACGTATTTTTTTAAAAAAAAGCTAACTGAAAGCATACAATTGCAAGAAATTGGAAGGCACAGAATTCACTTAACCTCATCATCTAATGTTTGGAATTTTAATCTCTCTTACATACTTCTCCTGAAAATAATGTCAACCAAAATAATTAACAATGTGTATATATATAAAGTTGTTTTTTTATCCATTAAATGAGCGTCAATAGATAAAACACACTATTGATTTTTATGCTTTTTTTTTTAAGTTGGAATAAAAAGATTAACTTTAACCACAAATTTCGAGACAATATAAGGAATATCTCATTCAATTGCAAAATCAAAATGCATAATGCATCTATCCAATAGTCAACACTATAAAATTATACAGCAACTCCACTTCAACCTAAAACAGAGAAGGAATAGAAAAATATATTTACATTAACAAAGAAACCACTATTAAACATTGCACAAAAAGCATCTGAAGAAGCAAGTAGGCAAATCCGATGAGCATGAAATTCTCTACCTGTATTTAAAGACATAACTTTAGATTTAAAGAGGGGATTTCATGCTAATAAGACTCTTAATGCTTCAGTCACTTAAATTCTACCAATAGATTCCACATAATTACACATAAAAACTCCAGATACGAAGGAAAATTTACAACCTTCAAGTAGAAATGTAACATCTGACCATGTCTTATCATTTACAAATTTATCTCCTAAATAGACCTGCACCAAGAATTTTTTGTCATGTAAGCAAAAAATTCTCAATAAATATCAACTTCAAAAGTATATTATATTCTCACATTCTCAAACATCAAAAAAGATATGCACATTTCTATTCACATATGAACAAAATTTTTGCTTACGTGATTTGCAAAGTACATTATATATATTGGAAGTTCTAACTTGTAAAACACAAGATCACTCCCTCAAAGCATACACGAAGTAAAAATTGAGTAACTTAATACTTGTATATTCCAAAAAAAAAAAAAAAAAACACTCAATACATTGCATATCATAGCAAAAGATTGTCCATAAATAAAATACAAAAAACTACTAAAAATGCTTCAAAGCTTACATTTGGTGTTAGAGAATGGGGTGCTGCCTTCATAGTAGAAAGAGCAAATGCTTTGTTAGCTAACTTGAATAGAGCCACAGCACCATCAAGTTGTTCCTTAGGGCTTGTAGAACCAAGAAGCCCAAGAAGCAATTCTAACCCTACATATAAAAAAGAATGGAAGTGTGATCAGTAATTTCAAATCAAACTTCAAATACCTTAATAAATCCCAACCAATCAACAAACATGCAAATGCAAACTTACTAACGAATATAACGAAAATGCATATATATACCTCCATTGTCAATGAATATGGTTCTTTGATCATCGAGAGAACAAAGATGAGCAAAAGCTATGGCTATTCGTTCTTGTCATAAAGAACCAATATAATCGACCCAATATAGTCTGGATCGGATCAGCTGTACAGTGCCTGCTGCAACTGGCTGTCTAGTACGCCGCTGTCTTCTCACTGGCCTTAATATGCAATGCAACGTGCCCCCTCTTAGTCCGTGAGCATCGCCCCGACGCCTCTCCACACATAAATTTTCCGAATTTCTACCTTCTACTCCACCAACAGCTCTCCGTCTTGTTTTGTATGCTCTACAATTGGAGCCTTCCCCGATCTCAAACAATCTACCGCTATTATTTAAACTATTGCGATTTGATTCTTTCTGCTCTGCCATCACATTCTCTATACATATGTTTATAGATAAATCAGCATCAGCGTGCAATTTACCGTACAAGAGAAGAGCTTCATTAATGTATAATAGTGTGCGTTTGTGTTGGTCTCTTTTTCATCCTTAATGTCTCTAAACAAATCATTTTTAAAAAAAAAAACACTTTTTATTAATATTTAATCAAGTCCTGCTCATGATCTTATTCCCCATCTCTCCTCTGTTATTGGAGTTTACAAATATTAGAAAGATAAGTTTTATGTTTAACATCTATCGTTAGATTCTTTTTACAAAATAAATAAATATTATATCAACCTTAAAAAATATCAGGAGATAGCCACCTGCAAAAGGTCGCGTTTGCACAACAAAATAATAAAATGTACAAAGTTTTAACACAAATATAATAACAATAAACTCCCAAATGTGACAACAACGTAGATCTACAACCAACACGAAAAATAAATAAAGAATATTGAGGAACTTACCAGCCACTCTCATGAACCAGCTCACTCTCGGTCTTCAAATTTCCAAACCCAAAAACTCAAACGAAAAGATTTGAACTTTTGAGTGTGGTAAGAAAGCAGGGAAGCTTCAAGGAAACAAAGGAGAAGAGAGATGAGAGAAGTGAGTTCAATTCTTTTTCTGTAAAGAGAAGAAAGGGAACGAGTGCAACGTAAAACCATAGAAAGAAGTACCAAAATGGAGAAAAGGAGGAATTAAAAAAATTAACAATAATAATTTTTTAATAGAAATGTCAACCTTGCCCTTCTCCCATGATATTAGTGCTCTAAATTTTCCTTTTTATGTAAAATTTAATATGAATGACTGATAGATATTCAGATCTAGAGGAATGATTTTATTTTATTTTTTATTTTCAGATATTACACTATTAAAATTTTTAAGTCATTGTTGATCCTAAGTAAATATTAATTAATATTAAAAAGAAAAAAGTCAAGGGAACACGTTAGTGAAATTGAAAAATTTTATTTAATATTTACTATACATTAACCATCACAAACTTCATGCATAATTGCCATGTTAGGTAAGTGGCTTTACCGTTATTATATTTACATTTATTGATAAAGGGCAAATGGGCAATTGAACCTATAAAAGTACAAATGATTTCTTTTTGAAATAAAAATAAAATAATTTGTAAGTGGAATCAATCTTTTTATTATTATGAATATTTATAATAAATTGTCATTGGAGACGGTGATGTCACGTCAAGTCAAATCGCCTCAAACTCTTTCTAACTCTGACTCCACTATTATTTTGAGAATAAATTCCACCGACCCCCTCGTTTGGGATTTAAAAAATCTTTACACCGCCACTTCAGGTTTTTATAACAATCAGCGGCACCGCTCCTGCTGTTAACTCCATCGACAAATTTGGGAATTTAACGAAATTGACTTTCTACTCTTACGCCTAAATAATTAACTCAAGAAGCATTAAAAAAAATTAATATTATATTTATAATTAATTTATAATTAATTTATTTTACAATATAAAATAATAAAATATTAATAAATAAATAATTTTTATATTATATAATTTAATCTTATTTATTAATTTTTATTTTTTACTTAATAAAATAATAATATTTTGTGAACTCAAATTATAAAAAAATTGATTCTAGTTGAATTATAAATATAATATTACTCAATAATATATATATATTATAACATCATACGATTATCCTATTTCAATATGATTAATCAACTATCTTTAATTTTTTTAAATGAAAATATTTTGTTTTTATTTAATTGTAGGATATTAATTTTTTATTGATTAATTTCTTAGGATTTTTCCCTTTTTTATTATTTACTTTTTTTGATAGTGGGATTAATTTTAGAAAATAATGGAATATATTGACCATACAATGTATTATTTGTTGTTTTGTGTAACACATCGATGTTTATTTTAATGCATAATTTTGTTTATTAAATTATTTAGACTTCAGCCCATGAAAAATTTCATCAAAATCTCAATTTTATTGATCAACTTAACGAAAAGACTACTTATCTTTATTATTTTCATTGTCTTCAACATTCAACGCCATTGAAAATTATAACCAACAAGGAGCGTTAATATAATCAAGTATACGAGGTTTCCATTGTTATCATAGACAGGTGCGCCTATGAGAGATCAACAAGTGGCATTAGATATGCACGGTTTGGCCTTTGGAGCACTACTTGGAATGCCAAAATCAAATTGGCCCAGACCAGGAAGGAAAATAAACCCGGACCAAGGAAAAAATTTCCTCTCTTTGTTGTTCTATTCCAATATTACTTATTAAATTATTAAAATTAATAAAATAGAAATAATTTTATCTATAGCCCAGTTCATCTGTTACTGTTAGTTATTGTGTATAAATCCCAACTCATAAATTTTAAGGTGTGCTTGTCTATGAATTTTGCTTTTGTTTTCAAAATAATTGAGAAAATGCAATTGTTGTTTTGAGAATTCTGAATTTAAATTAAGAAAATATGTGATTGGTAGTTAATCATAATAATGACATTTTGACATTAGTTCAGAAAATAATAATTAAATATTTTTATTAAATATAGTTTACAAAATATATTTTTTAAATACATGGGCCACTGCCCAATAAGAGGACCATTAATCTAATTATCCAATTCATTTTTAGTTTAGTTTATATAAACAAATTTAAATGAATTATATTAAAAAAAGATAATTAATTAAGTTTTTTATTTTAGAATAAAATTGAAAAACCCTAGTCCAACTTTTCTGTCCAGAATGAATGGCAATTATTGGCAACTCTCTCTCTCAAACTTAGTAACACTGAGAACAGTGATTGACAGTGATCCATCAAATTAAAAAATTTGTGGATGAGATATAAGCAGCAGAAGGCACTTCCGTGTTGTATAGTGTTGGGCGAGGAGGGGAGAGAAGAGAAGAGGACCACGTTAATATTTCGCTCACTGATTGTGATTTTAGCGTGGACATGGCGCTGCATCAAATATTCAACTCTCTCTCTCTTTTTTATTACTTTTTTTTATACGAACCTAAATGCTTCTTCTACTGCCGTACCGGGCTGCCACAATTATTTCTTTTTTTTTCTTCGGAATAAAATTATATTATATTATATATAAACAAATTTATTTTTTCCAAAAAAACCAATTCTTAGATAAAATTAAATACAAAAATTATAAGCTCATCAAGATCCAAATAAGTAGATACTAATTTAATACATTCATTAATAATACAACTCCTACAAACTCTTTTATACAAATTCATACATATAAAGATTTAAATCGAAATATATATTATTTTAATTCATCTATAAAAGATAATATTCTTACAAATTTTTTTTATACAAATTTAATGTGTCATAGTATAATTGTAAAAGAGAATACACATACACACATATATATTGAGAGTTTGTAAGTTTAACATTACATTATTTAATTAGAAAAATCTAAACTTTTATAGTGATATTAGACTTATAAACTATATAATTCTTATATACAAAATGATATAATGTAGCGTATTATATATTAATATATTATTGCCCCTATTAAATGAGTTTACTTAATTTATAAATTCACTCTTTCAATTACTTAATGATATATTAATTTAAAATAACATATTTTATAAAATATCTAAAGTTTTGTATTATTCAACTTGTAAAAAAGTCTAATATCTTATTCGTTTGATGTGTCTTGTGTAGAGACAAACGGAATATTTATTTTGTTTTGAGGTTGCTGTTAGTATTGTAACATCTGTTGATAATTAAAACCTGGCTTAAGATATGTGTGATGCGTCTACTATCATGTCGGCAATTAATATAATCACTAAATTAAAAGGAAAAAAGGAGTTTGCTTTTATGTGATAAATATAATTATATTATGCATTGAATAATTCAGTTGTAATAAAGTAATGGAAACGGAATCTTGTGCATGGCTATTCTCTTTCTTATCTCATAGGTCATTTGCCTCAACCTTTTACTTAAGTATTATTTCTTTCTGAGAACGTCGATCAGTTGAGACATGGATCGTAAAAATCAAACTGATAACATGTTTTACCAATTTTTTATTGAGTCCCTTTACCGACAATTATCGGCCTTAATATATTACTACATTCTACAATATCATTTTTAATTAATTTAGCAAATAATAGCATGCCACTGCTTTCGACTTGGAAATACAAAGCTAACGAATTTTCAACACACCTTATCATCGATCGCTCGTTTTCTACCACTTAATTAATTTAGAAGATAAAGAAGAACAAGGGGTTTGATTTGATCATCACTTGCTTAATTTGCTTCAATTATGAGGCTCCGGATTCCCGAAAATTATTGAAAGTTTAAGTAACGAAAATATTTCTTCCCAGTTGACTTTCAATTTGCTTTTCACTTCCAGCTGCCTTAATTTTCTTGCCAAAAAATTGACGTGTTCCTGCTCCCTCGTTTTGTCCTGTTTCCCTTATGCCATTTCTTCTTCCAAATGCTGCGTCCGATTATTGTGTTAATTTTAGCTATAACGCCAGTAAATAAAAAAACTATTTTGCCAATTCCAATCTATGCGCCAAATTCAAGTTCAATATTATAATAATTAATAATACTCTGCTTTTTCATTTATATGTATATTGATCTGTACACAGACAAAGGCTCATATATACAAATAACTAAAAATCCCAATATGTAGAGAGTTTTTTAGCAGGTGAGTCAACTCGCTACCAGCACTGGTCGGTCTCCCAATTCCGACCTGAATATCCCGAAAAACCGGAGACAGTAGTCAGCGGTCTGCTAATTCTGCTTCTGCCGCGGAAAAGTTTCTGGTCATAAACGGCGCGTTTTTGGGGATCGGATAGAGTGCAGTAAGCAGTATGAATCTTGATGAAGGTGTCGGCCGACGAATCCTTGCGATCAAGGGCCACAACATCGGGGTGGCAAGCCCTCGCTAGTTGCCGGTACGCTGTTTTTATCTCTTGACTACTGGCTCCCGTAGGTAAACCGAGAATCTCGTACAGAGACGCGCACGAGGCCATCCGGTGTGGTCGTGGATACGTGCTTGTTTTTCCAGTTGAATAAGCAGCTGTTTTTGTTGTAGTGACGGCGACTGCGAGAGGTGGAGGGAGCGTAACACGTGGCGGCGCGGGAGAGGTGGATTTGAAATTGAAGGAGAGAAGCGGAGAGGAAGGACCTTTAGAGGAGGAGATCATGGGTACATAAATAGTACGTGTGGAGTAATGCGGCTGCAACGGGAGAGCGGAATTGGGTTTTATAAAAATCAGAAATCGAAGGTGTTGAAAATAATATTTATTTAATGAATAATGATTATCCTCTTTATATGTAAAGGTTGGGTCAGGTGATGAGTCAGCTCTTTATTTATCACTTATGCTTATGGGTCAACCAAGAGCACCGCACTGCCTTCCAGGCCCAGCCATCTTTATTCTTTTTTTCTTTTTTTGGGTAACTTTGAAAATATTTCAGCCCTTTGATCTTTGGTACCGGCACACGACAATATTGACACACATGCACGAGGTCTCCATATATATGTTTTGGTTTTGGATAGGAACATGGATTTCTCTCTCTCTTTTTAAATAGAGTTATTTATGGCAATGATAAGAGTGGACTATTTTGAGGTTTTTAGGGCATAAGCGTTTGTAGGTTTGTTTTTGGATTCTATTCAAAAGGCTTACATCAATAAAGATCTTATCCATACTTATATGCCCATTATCCTCCCTATGTCTAGCCAATGTAAAACTTCAGTCGCACTCCCTACAATCCTAATCTCGAACAAAGGACCACATCATTGTGATATTTTTTCTGGGCCTTCCCTCAAACGACCATCCATCCGTCCACTTTATCAAGCTCCGCTACCTCGAAAGCTATTCTATCGAGGTCAACTCCTCTTCATCTTATTATGGTCAGGACACATTCATGAAGCATTCGAAGCACACCGCCTAGTCCAATAGAAACCACAGATCCAATCGTGAGCTTTTTAACAGAGGCCTATGACCCAACACCTTAGTTTGGCATAACCGAGGACCATCAAACTTCATTCGGCATTCCAATAATTTTCTCCATGTATTCTCCTAGCTAGTATGAGTTTGGACTCTGATACAACTTGTTAGGACTATGGACCTCATAAAACTCCACATTGATATGATATTGTCTACTTTGAACCTAAATCCTCATAGATTTACTTTTAGATTCTACCCAAAAGGCCTTATAACAATGAAAAATTTGTCCATACTTATATGCCCATGATCCTCCCTATATCTAGCCAATGTGAGACTTTCGTCGCACTCTCAACAGTTGGCAGATTTTTTATTGGAGATATTTGGTTATAGTGTATTTTACTATTTTTTTGGAAAATATCATATTTAAAAAAAAATTAAGTATGATATTTCATATTTAATACTTGTCATAATATTAAAACAAAACTGTTTTTAATACATTTTTTTCGTTGCTCTTAACAAAAAATACTTTTTCTTCAATTTTCATATTGGTTAATTTATTAATCTAATTAACCATGTTTCTCTCCTTTTCAAAGTGGATTATGTAACTTATTATATTAATAAGAGTAATATTAGTTGTCTTAAATATTATCTTAGTTTTTTTTCAAATAATAATTATATCTTAATTATTATTGGTATATTATTTATTATATTAACTCATATCATTTATATTCTGATATCGATTCCAAATGAACATCACTTCAAATGAAAAATTGAATTAAATACTATATTCTTTGACAGTGTAGAGTTATTTTTTAATAGAAAACAAGAGTAAGGTGATCGTTAAAAGATTGGAAACTTAAGCAGCCAATCAATGTATATAGGGGGTATTTTCCAAGCAGTGATGCAATTCATGATTTGGCATAGGTTACTTTGCTAGGGTCAGTTAATCACAGGAAAAAAATCGTTTATGGAAGAATAATTCAAGTAAATTCAAGCTTCCTTGGGGATAATTGAGGTTGAAATTACTTAGTAGTCAAGTGAAAGGCTTTGCATTTTCAAATGTGGAAATTGTAGATAGATTTTCTTCAATTCCTAGCCAGCTGTTTGCAATGGTGTCTAATAGTCTCTATCCTTACAAGTCAGCTAAGCCATTAATTTGGAAGGATAAGATAAGAACAAAGAAAGAGGCAGCGATTCGACATGGGATATACCCAAATTGAATGGTAATTAAACATCCCATAATTTTTGGATTATATCATATCATCCTTTAATCAATGCGTATGCGGTGGCATGTGCTCAAAGTTGGTCTTCAAGTTGGCCTTTAATTCCATTCGTTTAACATCTATTCATCTCCAATTCATTCTATAATTAGCTTTATTAATTATCGTTATCAAATCACATGAAGACAAAGAAATGCAGTAAAGATTAAAACAAAAGTTAACTATTTGAATTAATTATAGCTTAGAATTATCGAGTTAATAATTGTGCCTGTAGCCAAACCCAGTTACTGAAATTCATTGGTTAAGGCCAAAATTAAATTTTCATAGCCAATATGTGAAGCATCGACAGTGTGGTCCACAATCCACTGCAAGAATATCTGAAACGATTTGAAGAATCTATCCCTTGGGGATGGAATTTGGAAAGAAGAAAGAAACACGTAAAAGAAGACAATTCCAAGTGAGGTACTCGATTGCATGATAGAATACAGATACAGAATTTGCCTTCTCAAAAAGGGGCGGTCCATAAGCAAAGCTATGGGAAGTGGCTTTCTCCCTGTGGCCATTAAATATTTGCTTTGTGCATCGTTGTCAGCTTTCGAATCTCACTTCCGAAGGATAAAAAGTCGCCCAATGTGCTGTCCATCCCCAATTGCTATTTTTATTTTCATGTTAACTTTTAAGATCACTACTTGACCTGCCAATAAGCTAATTGGTAAATTACTAATCAAGTGTTGTCAATTTCCTTATAGCTTTAAGAAAGAGCCAAGAGTCACATGACGAAGGACCCACTTCCTCCAATGAATTTAACTTAATATTATTATTTTTTTATTCTTTAAGTATCCAGTTGCCCAATGCCCACAATGAAAGGTTAATTCATCTTTGTCTCTTAAACGTATATAAATTCCAATATATTAATAATTGAGAAAGAAATTATCTTAGGTTAATGAAAACAGTGAGAATCATATAATTAAAATTAAGACAATTATGTGGTTAGTTAAATGCGAGATAATTGATAAACATGTCCTGCTTAATTAATTAAATTAAATCTGATAAATAGATACAAGAATAAATAAAATAAAAGATTTCTATATGAACTGTACATTATTAACTTCCTCTTCACTTATTCTATTTTCTTTGTTGATTTGTTGATGTTGCACCAAAACCACAATTCCTTGTAACTTTCAAAAACACGGTTTTTTCCTTACAACTCATCGATGATCCACTCAGAAAATAACATGGGTGGGATGAAAAACTAGAGAGAATAGTGCAGTTATTTTGATCATACACACCTAATATATCCCATGGAATGTCAAATTAAAATATCTGATACAATCTTCTCCTCATTGATCATAATTAGACTCCCCTTGTACCTAAAAGTGTGCAAGTGATAAAAGCTTGTGAGTTGAAGATCCCCAAATTCTTCGGTGGCAGGATCATATAAAAGCAATTGTCTAGTGTTTGATCCCATAAAAACTGTATCATTCTTCCAAAATCCAAATGGCTCAGTAACTCCAGCAATAGGTCCTATAGTAAATTTTTTGACCCAACAATTCTCATCCTTCACCCATATGTTAAAAGTACTCTCATCTTCATCTAAACGCAATAAATGAAGAGAGCCATTACATATACCAAGAATTTGAGGCGATTGGAAATTGGCAAGGACTTTCTGTTACTTCAAACATCTCACCATTAATGTTGAATGAAAATATCTTCTCGTGGGAGAACTCATAATGCAATGCCAACCAATATAGAACTCTGTTTTAGGTATGGGCACTCGGAACATTGGCAAACAAAATAATCACCTAATGCATCCGTTTCAAATTCTTTCCAACAATTACTACTTAGTGTATATATTGCAACATGTGCTACTCGGTAGTATCTGTCATTTTTGAACAACTGTTGTGTAAAAACCAACTCCAACAAAATGATTAGAAACTTTTATGTTACGTGAATAACGAGTGCTATATCTAGGGAGGAGCTCGAATTTTTTTATTGCAGGGTTCCATAGAGTTAAACGAAGATTATAATCTTCTACTTCTGTGCCTTTGCAGAAGCAAAATAAACCATCATTGTATCCTAGAATTTGCATAGGAATGGGCATATCAGGAAATAAATTCTGACGTGATAATTCCACGAGTGTTTTGTCATTGAACAAACACAAGGCATGGTCTTCACATCTAGCATCAGTATGATGGTGAACTATGAGACGAGTATCATCAACGTTGTAACTTGTAAAGTGCTCAGAAATAAAATTAGGATTTCTAATTAAAGCATACCAAGATTTACAAATACTTCTGAGTCGTGCAAGAGATTTTACTGGTAATCTCGATAAAATTTCAATCATCACATCTGCCGGTAAATTACCATAACTGCTAGACATGGCCTCTTTCTAAGTTTGGGCAAAAATCAAATCAATTTTTACCTGTCACAACAATTTTCAAAATATTGTGAAATTCCATATCCAATGATTTTTTATTTTGTTTGCCAAAATGATTATATTAACTTCTTACTCTTTGACAATGACAAAACTGAGAATTGACATGAGCCCAATTGTTAATAATAGGCTCAAATAAACCCAATTGTTAGATCACTAGGATCAAATGCCTTTTTAAATTCATCTCTGTCAAGCTTATCAGGGACATTTATTGAGAGTCAATCGAGAGAGAAACATGAAGTTATAGCAAGTTTTATGGTTTCATAAGAGGCAATGGAAAATAAGAGTAGCGATTGGATCAGAGGTTCTGAGATTGTAATCAAATGTAAGGGCTTTCCGGGATTTGAGAGGAAGACAATTGATAGGGGTGAAGGTTGTCCATGGTTTCTGACATTATGAAAATAAAAATTAAAAAAAAAGACGGGATAAATCAGTTAGGATCGTATTTTTATTAATTATATGTTTTGAGTAATTTTTTTCAAAAATGACATTTAAATTTGTATAGTAAAATATTATGAATGTAATATCATGCAGTTACAGCATGTATTTCTCATAATTTTTATTAAAAGAAAACAATCATGTCGTACTTAACGCTTGATTCAGCTAAATGTTCAACAGTAAAGCTGCTTCATGGCTCACACACTCCATAGCAGAAGCATGAAAAGGACATTGGTTATTATATACAATTAGTTATTAATTTGTTCAACTTTAAGAAAATATAAACATAGTGGGTGGCACTTAGCTGTTAATTTGAAACCGAACCGAAGGATTGGTCAGCTGCGTTTGCCTGTGTTGCAGGGAATACCAATAAGGGCTTGACCTGCACAACTTCTATAAGCGGGCTAGAGAAAAGGAAACCCTTTTTCTAATATAACGTTAAATCTACAAAGAGAAATTAATTTTAAAACTACAATAAACAATTCATGTGAGTATCCAAAGTCAATTGATACTCAACATCCCAATCCCAATTACATGTTAATTTCTATTTTCAATTACATGATAATTTGAAGATTACTACTTGACCTCCCAATAAGCTAATTAGTAAATTATTAATCAAGTATTGTCAATTTCTTATAGCTTTAAGAAAATGCCAAGAGTCACATGACGAAGGACCCACTTGCTCCAATGAATTTAGCTTATTGTTATTTCTTTTATTTTTTAAAAGTGTCCAATTGCCCCGTGCCCTCGAGGAAAGGTTGATTCATCTTTTGTCTCTTAAAATATCGTTTGTTATCGAATGGAGCTGAAAAAACTGTAACTTACGTAGCGGATTCTTTTGAGCAAACTCCGCGAATTGAGCTCGAACGTTTATTATCAGTTTACACTTATTGGTTAGTGTACGGAGGATTTTTACGTGTAGGTCCTTAATTTTCATGTCAAGGCAGTGTAGTATATATATATATATATATATAAAAAGCGTTGTAAGAATGGAATAGTTAAACTGAAAATCAATAGGCAAAAACCGAGTTTATGATTTTTAATAACTCGCCTCCCAATCATTTTGGAAGACATCATGCCATCTGTGTGTTATTAAAGTTTTACATTAGTTGCTGTTAGATTAAGAAAAAATGAGAGAGTTAAAATTTGGAATTTCAGATAGAATATCTACCTATATTTCATGACATCTATTCATTGGAAGCAAGGCATGGCCTCATAGAAGTTGAAATCGATGTCTTATCAACCTATTTAAACCTAAAGCTTCAGTGGGGTGACCACACACACACACACACACACACATATATATGTGCGTGTGTGTGTGTATATGTATGTATATGTATATACATATATTCCAAAATATATCTCTTAAACATAAATTCCAAGATATATAATAAATAATTGAGAAAGAAATTAACTAGGTCAATTAAAGCAGTGAGAATCATATAATTAAAATTAAGACAACTATGTGGTTAGTTAAAAGCGAGATAATTGATAAATACGTCTTCATTAATTAAACTAAATCTGATAGATAAATATAAGAATAAAATAAAAGATTACTATATGAACTGTATACATTATTAATTTCCCCTTCACTTCTCATTCTATTTTCTTTGTTACTTGATGCTGCACTAAAACCATAAAACCACAATGCCGTGTAACTTTTGAGAATATGTTTTTTTTTTTTTTTTCCTACAACTCGTTGATGATCCACTTAGAAAAAAACATGGGTGGGGTAGAGAACTAAAGGGAATAATACAATTATTCTGAAGGATATATATACTTTTCAATTTGAGTACTCAAAATCTTTTTGATCATGCACACCCAATATATCCCATGGAATGTCAAAAATATCTGATATAATCTTCTGCTTGTTGATCATAATTAGACTCTCCTTGTACCTAAAAGTGTGTAAGCAATAAAAACTTGTGAGCTGAAGATCCCTAAATTCTTCCGTGGCAGGATCATATAAAGCAATTTTCTAGTGTTTGATCCCATAAAAAAAATGCATCATTCTTCAAAAATACAAATGGCTCGGGGAGTCCAACAAGAGGTCCTATAGTAAGTTTTTTGACCCAACAATTCTCATCCTTCACCCATATGTTAAAAGTACTCTCACCTTCATCTAAATGTAATAAATGAAATCTGAGGCGATAGAAATTCGCAAGACTTTCTATTACTTCAAACATGTTATCATTAATGTTAAATGAAAGTATCATATCGCGGGCGAAGGGTCAGAATGAAATGTCAACCAATATAGAATTCCGTTTAGATATGGGCACTCGTAACTTGGCATCATAATTGATTAATGCATCGCTTCAAATTCGTTCCAACAATTACTATTGCAACATGTGCTCCTCGGAAGTATCTATCTATTCTACACAACTGTTGTGTAAAAATCAACTTAAAGTCCATATTTATGGGGTCGAATCGAAATCCAACGAAAGTTAAAGAAACTTTTACATTACGTGAATAACGAGTGCTATATCTAGGGAGGAGTTTGAATTGGTTGCAGGGTTCCATCGACGATTACAATATTCTACTTCTCTGCCTTTGCAGAAGCAATTTTGACGTGATAATTCCACGAGTGTTTTGTCCTTGAACAAAGACAAGGCATAGGACAAGGCATCGTCTTCACCTCTAGTATCAGTATCATGGTGAACTATGAGACGAGTATCATCAATGTTGTAACTTGTAAGGTGCTTAGAAACAAAATTAGGACTTCTAATTAAAGCATACCAGGGTTTACAAATACTTCTGAGTCGTGTAACAGATTTTACCAGTAATCTCGATAAAATTTCAATCATCACATCTTCCGATAAATTACCATAGCTGATAGACATTGCCTCTTCCTAAGTTTGGGCTCCAATCAAATCAATTTCTGCCTGTCACAACAATTTGCAAAATATTGTGAAATTCCATGTCCAATGATTTTTTTTTTGTTTACCAAAATGATTATATTAACTTCTTACTCTTTGACGACAATGACGATAACTGAGAATTGACATGAGCGCAATTGTTAGATCACAACGAATCAAATACCTCTAGAAATGCAACTGTATCAAGCTTATAAGGGACGTTCATTGAGAGTCAATCGAGAGAGAAACATCAAGTTATAGCAAGTTTTATGGTTGCAGAAGAGGAAATGGGAAAAAAGAGTAGCGATTGGATCAGAGGTTCTGATTTTGTAATAAAATGTGAGGACTTTCCGGGAATTGAGAGGAAGATAATTGATAGAGGTCGAAGATTGTCCGTCATTTCTAATATTATTAAATAGAAATTAAAAAAAATTACTTGTATGTTTTCAATGATTTATTTTAAACTGACATTTAAAATTTGTAAAATGTACGTTAGCTATTCTTTTTTTTTTTAAATTAAATTTGTATAGTAAAATATTATGAATGTATATCATGTAGTTACGGCATGTATTTCTCATAATTTTGTATTAAGAGTAAACAATCGTGTCGTACTTAACGGTTGATTCACCCGAATGTTCAAAAAGAAGCATGCTTCATAATACATTCCATAGCTAAAATATGAAAAGGACATTCTTCATTATATGCAATTCAGATCAAGTTCAACTCCAAGAAAATCTAAACATAGACGGTGGCATTTAGTTATTAATTTAAAGCCAAACCGAAGAATTGGTCAGCTGCACTTTGCCTGTAATGCAAGGAGTACCATTGAGGGCTTGAGCTGCACTAACTTCTGGAAGCAGGCTTGAGAAAAGAAACTCTCTCTCTCTCTCTCTCTCTCTCTCTCTCTCTTTTAATTTTTTAATATTATGTTAAATCTACAAAGAGAAATTAATTATAGTTAAACTACAATAAACAACAACAGATATGAATATACAAAGTCAATTGTTGCTCGACATCCCCATCCCATGCAGCGTAAAGCTGCAAAAGCAAAAAGTTCTAACATGGGAAAAGTAGAAGTTAATTTACAAAAAGGTTGCCTAGGCAACGACTCAGGAGACCGGTGGGGATGGGCATTTCCAATCTTCTCAACTTTCAGACCAAAAGACACTATCGTCACTTATGCCGAGATTTTGAAGAAGCCCATTTGAAGTAACCGCAATTTGCTTCAGGATTAGATGCCGGTCCCTATAACAAGGAAAATAAACATCTTTGGTTAGTTCATACATCATATCAACCTTAAAGCTCATGCACATAGAAAATCAATCCAGCTGACGGAACCACATAGAAATTTGGAACATTTCCGTCTATTACCCACAAAATAAGCAAGCAATAGAAACTGTGTACATAAGGCCTTTAATTGTAAGAAGCTTATCACTGCTATGTCAACAATCAGAGATTTAACACGAATATTGAAGATATCAAGGCAGTTTGTGCACTGAAATGGAATACTGGTTTGTGATCCCTAACAAGGAAATTAGCAGGCTACACTAAAAACATTTTATCTCAAGATAACTAACACAAAGATCATTATTGAATGTTCATCCTACCGCACCAGGGTCAGGATTGGTGCTTTGAACATAGTCCCACACCAGCACATTTCGCATAAAGGGCTCCACTTGAAACTTACCAGCCCATGACTTTATTACGCCAGGCAATGGTCCCTCTTTAAGAATATCTAACATTTATTGCACCTAATGTGAAAGAATAGCAATTGAAAGCTGATCCTCAATATAAGTTGAGATATAAGCTTCAAGTTCAGAACCGGGCAATTTACTTTCATTTCTTTTTATCACCAAAAGGACTCACATTTTCTCCCTCAACTTTTCATCTACCTTTGCACCACAAACTTTAAGTTAACATTTTTTAATATACTACTGATATTATGAGCAATAGATACAGGGAATATAAAATACCTCTGCACGGGCACAAACATAAAATCTGCGACCAAATGTAGGACCTGGTTTCTTCACCACTCGAGCAACACAAGGTTCCCTGTGGCCCTTGCAAAGAGGAATACTATTCTCCATAAGTTGTTGTATCCTTCGCCATTCAAGTAAGGCAACATTATTTTTCTCTTTATATGAAGAACAATTGTCATCTTTTTCATCTTGGTCCTGTTTGCATGCACTGGAGTTCACCTCGTGCAGCTCAGGATGAGAGCTACGATAATCTGCCATAGAAGTTTTGGGATAAGTAGACTCTGGGACATCTGCCTGATCAAGTGAAATATCAGTAGCAGAGTTGTCAACATCATGACTAAGGTTAGCGCTCGTCCGAAAAAATGACTTCAAAGAGAGTTGAGAAAATTGACTTTTTCTTGCTTTTTTCTTGGCTTGCTCGCCAGCTATTAAATTAATCTGCTTGTTACTCCCTACTGTCGTTGTGGTGTTACAACCAGCCACATTAGAAAGGTCTTCATGATTATTATTTGTTTTAAAAAATTCTCCTTCAGATTCTTGGTTTGCAGAAGAAGAATAATCACAAGGAGTCATGCCAGATTCACAGTAGTTGTTGGGTGATCTTTCAATGCGCTCATTGAAATTCTCCACTGTGGTAGTTTGGGCCAACAATGAACTTGAAACCTCATAAGATTTGACTTCTTTTGCAACCTCTCGTTTCAGAAGAACAGACACTGCACAAGAGCAAGGGCTAGATAGATTCAGAGCAATGTTAACAAGAGGTATCTGGCACTCCTACTTGAATGTGAAAAACAGATTATTTAGGGAGTAACAACAACATCAAGACATTTTATCTCACCAAGAGTTTGCTGGAGACCACGAATCATGGGAAGGTATCTAGAAGCTAAAGATGGAGTGCTATGTTGAGGAATATCGGGAACGTCCTCTAAACTCATATAAACAGGAGCATGGTCTGAGCCTTCTAATTTGATGCTTACCCCTCCTTTCCACCTGTATCTGGAAAAAGACTTTTAATATTCAGTAATGTAGCAATAGACATTTTGATCTATCACCATGACATTACTCTATCCTGAAATACAATTACCCTGGTGTATTTCCAGCTTTCCACCGCTTATAATCTAACAATATGTCACACTCCTTAACATGGCAAGTCACAAAGTTATGGCCTTTCAGGTCACCCTTTTGATGAAGGCATTTCCCAGCACAGAGAATATGATCGATTCTTGACCCATAATTAAACTGTTCAGCACCAGTATTTGACGGCCAGCATGTGTATGCATCTCTTCTGTAGAATCATGTGAGAAGAGCAGGGTCATCATGCAAGTATGAAAAAAGGCTTCTCACTATCATTTACTTTGATATGGAGATTGAGCACTACCACAATATAAATTATAAAATGAATAAAAGAATACTCATATTAACACAAAAACTAAACAGTCATATTCGCATTCAAAACCTTTCAAAGACACAATACATGACATTTACTAATTTAAAAAGTCAGTTCAATTTTGAAACCTCTCAGGATTTTTTGCTCTGAAAACATCAAAGAAAGATCCACCAGATCCCACTAGCATAGATCTAAACCATCTTCTGAACCTGCAAACGAATTCATTCATATGAAGACATAACCACTTGTGAAACTGTATAAGGTTACAGATCAACAGAGACAGCTTCAAAACAGCCATAAGTTTATTAATCAAGAAAAATAGAAATCAGACAGCCAGCTTACTCATTCTTCTCGAAATCTGGTTCTGCATCACAGCGGTCAATAGCAGTGGGAGCAATGTTGAGATCACCAACAACAAAGATCCTCCTCCTTTGACTCAGGAGAAATTCCCATCTTTTCTAAATCAAAGATTACTGATATCAATCACACAGTACACAAAATCTCCTTGTTCATAATTAATCCAAACAATCACCTCAAAAACCAATTTTTAACAGTTATCCAAAAGAAAATGAGAATATCACATAGGCATCCATGGGAGAGACACAAAGATATACAATAAAAAGGAGTTAAAAACCTGTAATATCTTGAAAAACTGAAGCTTAAACTGAATCCTGTCAGCATCATCTCTATCAGCTCGTGGTCCATATACATTAAATACAACTGAGCAATTGCAAGACAAATTCCATCACTATCTCAATATCAAAAATTAAAACTTATCAACAGCATTGTTTGTATTTAACTTACTGAAATGACCGTGATCGGTAATAACACACCGTCCCTCACAATCAACCTGACAAAGTTCATCTTTTGCAAAGTCCTCAAGGCCTTCCGCAATTTTACTTCCAGAAGCTTCAAGAACACCAGTGAAGCCTTCTTCAGCAGCCAATGGCAGCGCCACTTCGTTACTCGAAAACGCCGACTTCACGCGGCAAAATGTCGCCACACCTTAAATCATATGAAACGACATTGCATTGGAAGAATTTTTTTATTTTTATTTTTATTTTTTTAAATTGTTGCATTGGTTGAGGCAATTTAACAAACAGCTTACCGGAATAACCGGTTCGGCCTTTATCGTGAGTACGAGTGCAAGAAAAGAATGACTCATATCCGTCAGCAATTACTAAGTCAGATTTTAATTCTTGTCTTCGCAATTTCGTTTCCTGTTTTGAAATTTGAAAAAAAAAAAAGGAAAAAAAATTGAAATGAAACAAAAGATACATTATTGAGACGGTAAATGAAAAGTGAGAGAGTGGGAAGGACCTGGAAGCAGATGATGTCAGCATCGAAAGAGTCGAGTAATTTGCGAAGAGAGCCGAATTGAGCGATGCGTTGTCTCAGGCCATTAACGTTGTATGTTACTATCTTCATCCTTCATCTCTGTTCGTTTTCCCCCACCCTCCTGCTCTCAGGTTGGCCTAATCATACCCTTCACCATTGAAAACGCTGTCGTTTACTCCCGACCGGGCAATTCCACTGACACGTCAGAGGAAAACACAACGTCATCATAAAAGTGCAAACTGACTCAGCTTCTCACTTTTTTCATGAATAATATTAGATTTAGACGACAATACTACGATTTTATATGGCTTTTGAAAAGATACAAGAAAAAACTGATTTTTTTTTTCTTTTTACTTTCTATCTAACACCAAAATGTGAAGGTGGTTGATAAAATTAACTTTTTCTCAATTATTAAGTACTTCTTTTTGTTTTGTTTTCACTCTTTTGTTAGTCATGTAAGTTAATTTGCGCATAAGATGCTACATTCAAAGGTTTTTAACATCAGTAGCATTGAACCCAATTGTACCTACCTTTTAATATTTCAAAATAATCTTCTGTCATTTTTGTTCCTAAGTTTTTAAGCAATGTAATATGCTATTAAATCATATTTTACAAATTTTCAATGCTTTCAATTGTATCAGTTGCTTATTATACAATTCCCCTTAACAAATATAAATTATTTTTGTAGTGATCTTGGCCGATAAAGTAATTTCTTAGATTTTTGGTTGAAGACAAATTTTTGGTCGCGGCCGGTTTCGCAAAGTCCTAAACCCAAAACTTGATCCACTTTGGAAAAACTTTGGAACAAGAATTGAACTTGGAATACTGAATACAAATTAGCTTCAATCAGAAGTAAACTATAAATTATCACTAAACTCATTCCAAGGAAAGAAAAGAAAAGAAAAAAGTAAAGTCAAACAACTTTATAAATTTATAGCGTCAATTAATTAGTCAAGATATGATATAATTATTTTGATATAAAACTGTATATCAATCCCATTAGTCTCCTTACAATTTCATCTCTATATAGTTGAGTTAAGCTTTCCTCACAATTATGAACCTCAATCCCATAAGATTGATTCCGAGATCTCTTAATTATTGGGTACTTACTAGGATCATAAAAAGTAGTTGATGAGTGGTAGATTTCTTTTATAGTTTGTTGCAGTTGTTGGCATGCTTCCACACTCTCGAAATCAAAACCTAGCCTTGACCATTTCGAGAGAAAGCTTCTTATCAATAATGCGGAGGGTGAAGGCCCGAAGTGAATTAAAATCATAATTTATTTGATATTGATATATAAGACCTGATCCTCGTAGAGAATACATTCGTTGATAATTCAAACAAATATTGCTACTTCTATTTAGATCACAATCCGGTGCGAAATTCTTTTCGGTTGTTCTTTTTCCCCCCTCTTTTTGAGTATCAGCTAAGCTATTAATAGATTCAAATATTAAAAAAAATTCTTTTGTTAATTGCATTTTGTTCTTCTTCGATACCCTACATCTCATAAAGCTCTTGTTTCATAATTATAGTTTTATTTGAATTGTGATTAATGAAATTGAGAGATCGATCGATTAAAAAAGTCTTTATTATATTGTATTGATGGAAAAGATTTTCACTATTTTTTGGCCAAATTGTGAAAATTTATATTCGGTTTGGGTAGGAACTTGATACAGAGGGTTACAATATTTTCCAAATTATTATGGAAGGGAAAAGAAATAATTGGTCAAAGAAACTAAACTGGGATAAATTGACGATGACAAGAAATGATGATTTGCCTGAAGATGTGACGACTGAAATTCAATCGAAACTATCTGTAAAGTCTCTTATTCGATTGAGATGTACTTACAAATATTGGCATGGTTTAGTAAAAAACCAAAGTTTTATTTCCAAACATCTCAAGAACTACAATGTTGAGAATACATACATATCTTGTTGTCATCTATATGGACATTGGACCAAGATTGTCTTTGTACCCTGATAAAACACTAACAGATGTATCAAGTGAAAATGTTGACCCCGAGATGCCCGTAGTTAGACAAATTATGGGTCCTTATGCTGGTTTATTTTGTCTATACTGTTATAATGAACTAGCTCTATGGAATCCTGCAACTATAGAAATTAGGGCTCTCCCAAAATGTAGAAAGTCTATTCTTTCCGGACCAGGTGATCCGGCAGCTTATTATTGTAATACTGGCTTTGGAATGGATCTTATGAGTAATGACTACAAGTTGGTCTTGATACGCACACTTTGGGATGATGAAAAGCACATGTTTTATGAGTTCTCGTATGGAGCACTCTACAACCTTTGTACTAATTCTTGGAGAGATTTTGAAGTCGTTGAACTTAGTCAGTATAGTTTGCATAAACGGTCAGATAGCAAATACTTGAATGGCGTTTGTTACTGGTTAAAAATGCGAGACGATGACAACCAAGTGATCCTCTCTTTTAACATGGGTGATGAGGTACAGCAAGAGATTAAACGGCCACACGTTCCTGAATCAACATCTGGAGATGTTGGATTATATAATGACTTTCTATCTTTGCTACTTTTAGATAAGATCGACAGTTTTTTGATATATGGGTGTTGAAAGGAGGGTATTGGAATAAACAATTAACTATTGGACCTCTTTTAGGAGTTCGCGAGCCAATTGGATTTTGGAAGAATGGTGCATTCTTTATAGAATCTGGTACTAAAGAGTTGCTCTTATATGATCCTAACACTGAAGAATTGAGAGATCTTGGACTCAAAACAATTGCAATTGAAGTTCGTGCGTATAATGAAAGTCTAATGACCGTAAAGCAAACAAATAATTCTTTAGATTGTTTTGATATTCCATGGCATGTGTTAGGAGTTGATTGAAGAGATGCTGGATTGTATTAAAAACTAACATATATGTATAGAACTATAGTGTTTAAGTAGATTAATATCTTTCTATACATTGTCTTGTTTCTTGAGCGAAGAATAGCAACAATTAGCTTTATGCAAAAAAGATGGGGGCTTTACATGATGTGTTTTCTGCAAAGTAATAGATCTGTAATAAAATAAGTGAATGAAAGCTAAGGTAGCATAATTTATCAATAAAGAAGATGCGAAAACAAATGTATATCCAAGATATTGATTTGCATTATTCCTTGGTGAAACATTGGTAGACTTATCATTACAAGATCTTGTTCCTTTGAGGCCATCAGTAGGAGATATTATGGGTCCTTATGATGGTATATTTTGTATATCCTCTAATAATAGCATAGCTTTAGGGAAACCTTACAACAAAGGAATCCAGTACTCTTCCAAAATGCAAAGTTTTCTGTCCAAACTATACAACAATTTGTTATTCTATTAATGTTGGATTTGGATTGTATCTCATTAATAATGGGTACAAGTTGGTATGTATTTCCTCTTTGTGAGATGAGAAAATGCATATGAGTAATGAGTTCTCACATGTTGAAGTGTATACCTTAAGTACCAATTCTTGGAGAGATTTTAAGGGCTTTCAAATGAATTATGACCTAGAAGATAAATCAAATAGCACATACTTGAATGAAATCTGTTATTGGTTCGCACTACAAGATCATAACCACAAAGCGATTCTTTCATTTGACATGGATAATGAGGCATTCGAAGAGACAAAAGGTTTCAAAATTCCCAGTCAACACTTGGGATACTTTGGTTATATAAAGATTTGCTCTCCTTACTAGTTTTACATACAACCAATAATTGTTCTGATACGAAAAGGGAGAAATTGGCAAAGCACCTGTTGTTGGAGTTTCTCGGCAACTTAGAATTTGGAAAAATGGTGCATTTTTTGTAGAATCTACAGCTGAACAATTACTCCTATATATGAGACTACTACTCATGAAATTAGGGATCTTGAACTTAAGTTTTAGGTTTCCAGTTCATATCTGCAAGGAGAGTCTTATTACAATTAGAGAAGAGGATAATTTGTTCGATTCTTCTGGTCTATGGCATGTCTTGGGTATAGATCAAACAGATTGATATTCGAGCTGCAAAGCTGAATCATCTCGAAGAAATCTAGTCATTCTATATACAGTAGATAAATCTTAAATGGCTATAGGGAAGAGTGCATGGATATGTATTGTTTTTTGAATGAGGAGTTTTTGATTAGTCATAAGTTTTATATATCTCCGGTTCAAATGAATGAAATAGGGTAAAAAACTGGACTATCTAATATTTGAGGTTTTGGATGCTTGTACCCGAAGTTTATCCCTAACTTAATCACGCTGAGGTCAATCCTCTTTACATATGTTATATGGCTTCTCTTTACATATCTCTCATTCCTTTCTTCTATGTATATAATTGTCTTGTTTACGTTTCTAACTTTTGAATTTTGTTTATCGATTTAGGCTGATTTGGGATAAGAGTAGACATACAATTCTCAATTCCGTTATGTTCAAGCATATTCATATATATATATATATATATATATATATATATAGCAACATAGTCGCTATTGACACAATAAATAGTAAATCTTTAACTTGGAACATATGAAAATATTGAGATGTGTCATATATTATTAGGATAATTGGGTCGATACATATATGATGTTGACTTCATTTATAATATTTGTTTTCTAGTTCTATCAATCTTCCAAAGAGCAAGAATAATTATGCTGGGAAATCCTATCACAATACTTCGCATGATCAAGAAGAAAATAAATATTACAATATATATATATGAGGAACTGTGAGAGCTTAATTAAGTTCGATCGTTAAATTGGCAAGTAAGCTAGAAAACAAATGAGAAGTTTGGCATTACGGGAGAGGTACCAGTGCTCTTCTTTTTCCTTAATCAAATGGGTTCAATGGGTACCTGCATCACAATATTCTTCGTCAGAATAGAAGCATACATGCTTAATTTTGAGCTAAACATTGCAGAAGTATTCATAATCTTGGCATGCTTTCGAATACAAAGTTAACTAATAATATTAGCTTATATATAATATATCACACACAAGTAGCTAGACATATACGTTTTATAATTGAAATTAAAATAACTAGAAAAGATTTAACACTCACCTACGTTGTATTGCCGCCGGGACAGAGCTAGAATGAAGCCACTTGGGTGGTGGCCAAAACAGATTACGATGTGTTTTGGAACTTGATAGCGGCTCAGGATAAATACCCTTACCATCAACCAAGGTAAAAACTCCGACGTTCCATCCCGGATAATCATTATCTCCACAAGCAAATACATGGTCCGACACATAAATCAGATTACCTCTAAACCGAGGTAACTCGTTAGCCGAAAGCGAGAAGGAAACGTCCTCCCCCACAAAAATTACTCTATCCTGTAATTCGTTACTGACCTTAACCCACTGACAGATCTCCTTGTTAAGTTCATAAACAGACAAACCAATTGGTTGCTCATCAGGTTCAAGATCCTCCCAGGAGATAAATCCGGCAAAATCTTGCGGCCAGGACTTGCAAACCATAAACAGATCGTTACAAGACTTTACTAAGTATTTTAATCCCATACCCGAATCTGGCACCGGCACGGCAACTTCCACAATCATCAGCGTTCTCGGATCAACCGCAACGGTACGACCACTTTTGTTCAAGACAAAAAACTTCTTATCATGATAGATGATATCAGTGAAGATATCTGCTCCATTAGGATTTTTTATGGCACTCCAGTTTTTGTCGTCTCTTCTCCAGACATGCACCAACCCTTTATCGTGCAATGCCATTACAGAAAACCCGACCTGAGGCACATCAGGCCACGAAGTAACAACAAGCTTCTGAAGAAAAAAAGATACAAATTTTTTTCCGGGGTTAATTAGCCTGCTGGCTTCATCTTTTTCTGTTGCAGAGACATGGAATCCAAGACGGTAAGATTTTGTAATCTCTTTCAACCGAATATTGAGCAGATTGATGGGCTTCCGCAGCTCGTAGTTGATGAACAAGTTTCCAAAATATAATCTGGTGAGAATATCCCTGAGCCGCACTTGAGGTGTTTCGAGCTCTTGGATCCTCGCTATCCAAGGCGAGTACTCAATCTGGAGCCTATCGGAGATTCTGGTGCGGGGCTCGACCGCATAAACAGTTGACTCTTTAAGAAGGAAGTGGTCGTGGCTGCTAGAAGCGAGGGAAATTGGTGCAGGAATCTCAACTGTAGGGTGAGGAAACAGCGATGGTGACGGTGGAGGCAGCAAGCGTCGAAAATGTTTGCATGCTCCACGCAAACAAACAATGTCGTTTCGTGATGTGAGGAGAGAAGCTATCTCTTGTAGCACATGATCTGGTAAACTCATCCAATCTGGTTTGTAATGGAGAGAAAGTGCTTTAAACATGTTTGACCAGAGTCTGAGTTGCTGGACGTGGCTGTTGCTGAGGGTGTCGCCACGGCTACGGCTACGGCTACTCTCTCCTTTCATGGTTGCTCTTTTCGGTTTTGAAAATGGCAGGAAGGAAGAAGGTAAAGGTTGGCTAAGGGGTTCAAGGGCTCAATCCAGTAACGCTAAGGAAAGAACTTAGGTGTTCTATTTATTAAAATATCTAATAGCAGAACTTCTCCACGGAAAGGGAATATTCAAAACTTAATTAATTATTAAATATAACATGAAATTATTACAAACTGCGATTGCCAAGTACAATACCGATCTATTTGTACCACAAACATTAAGCAAATATATTATTGGCTGACTTATTGCATATATACATATAGATGATTAAACTTGAAATTTATCAAAAATTACCTTACATTTTGTGATTACTAAATTTTATAGGTAAATATTTTCCAAAAAAAAAATTATGGAGATCATCATACAACACATTAATGCTTTTAAAAATTAATAAAGATCACACCAGTTAATTATAAATTTTCAGTCTCTTATATATGCTGTATATTTTCTCAAAAGCTTCAAAGAAACACCCGGTTCTTCCAGTGTTGAAAATGTTTTGACTGGTTAATAAGTGGAAGGTATTACTTGGTAGTGGTTAGAATTCAAAGTTACAATTATTGTGGGGAAAAGTGTTATAGTGTTGTCGATTTCTTATTAGTTGAACTAATACGAAATCACTGTTCATTCTGCCATTGATGTCACATCGTATGGGCAGACTTTGAAATGGCGTATATAGGATAGATGGTGGGAGGAGAGATGTAATAGGGTCCAGGCCATCTATTATTTTCTTCTTTGCAGGCAAAGTTGATGAGGTTGTCTTGTCTTTGTCTAGCTTTAGCCTTTTGTACAAGTGAGTATTAAGTGATGCCTGTGAAACTTTGAGCCACTGCTGCGTCAGTGCGTTGTCCCATCCACACACGTTTCCTCTCTCTTTCTCTGTGTTTTCACACTCATCCAAGCCTTCAAAGACGTTTCTGTTTATTAATTTTGTCTTTTGAAATAACTCATTTGATATACCTTATGTACAGATACCACATTAGCTAGCTACATCATCATAAAATGAAAAAAAATATTGCTTCTCCTTTGCCTGCTCACAGTTCAACATATATAAAACACCAGCTATGGTTTGAATTTGATCACTTTTCCACTTACAAAACTCAACTATTAATCCCCAACGTATAGATGAATACAATATTAGTTATTTTTTGCTAATATTGAAATTGTTGAAGTTATATTGTTCATAAATGGAGAATATAGGATACATATTATTTTACTTTTCTTTTATAATTCTAATTTTGAATAGTGATAATAACATGTTTCCTGTATTTGTGCTAAGATGTTAGTTCATATTTTAATCCCAATGAAGTATTATCTTTGCTCGTCTTTAACAAGCAATTAATAATAATAATAATAATAATAATAATAATAATAATAATAATAATAATGATAATGATAATTAATTGCATTTTAGTTAGGTTTGCTAAATCAATTAAGTACAAAAAAAATCCTTGTTATTCATGTGTTACAATTAATTAAATTATTTGAATATGAACTTGTGTCCATAAATATTAATGCCATATACAATACTTACTTGAGAAATCTAAATTTGGTCTTAAATTAATATCCATATTTACTGAAAATGAGAAAGAGGAATAAATAAGAGTGAATCCACGATTATTAATTAACTTCTAACAAATCAATAAGAACATAAAATTACATTAAAATTAAAAAAATTGATATAGCTTTTTACTTTATGTAAATAAAGAAGGGAAACTTAAATTTTTTTTTGGTCAACTTGAGAAATCAAACCCAAATAAAATTGAATAAAACAATATCTATAATTTATCAATAAAGACCAATAATATAATTCAATAAAACAGTGGGCGTGGTGATTTACACCCAAGTTTTTTATCAACCACACTCACTTAATAAACCCACTTTTAAAATTTAAAACAATCATTTTTACTTTATAAACTCACCCTAATGTCAAATATAATCCTATCTAAATCCATTTATCATCTTGATCTTCACTCACTGCATAATAAACATCTTTTCTGATAAGAATAAAAGTGCTGATGAATCTATACTTATGCATTTTTTATCTATGCATGGGCTGGATAGTATGAGAGGGTTTAGAAAAAAAAAAAATACTCTTTTAAGGAATGAGGGGATTAAATGTGAGCAGGGATTTCTACATTCCATATCACATTTATTCATTCTTTTGTTTGATGAGAAAATCAAGGTTTTTGTTTTTCTTTTCTTTCATTCCTCCAAGCCTTAAGACACGATGAAAGCAAACTCAATACTCCCTACTGCAACTTAAAAAATTCAACGTACTGGATCTTGTTTTCGTGGTATCACTATTGAACATTTTTTTTCTTAAAAAAAAAAAAGATGAGAGAGAGATACAAGATAAGGATTGTTAGATTAGATAAGTGTAAAACGAGATGGAAGTATAGGTAGGTGTGGGAAGAAAAAATAATACTAAAATAGGTTTTATTTTACTAAAATGTAAATTGATTTAGGGATAATTTTGTAATAAAAGATGTAACAACCAAATGGATGTATTGATAAAAAAATTTGGTGCAAATAACACAGCCTAAAACAATACCTTTTACAACAATCCCAATTTAAACCCTAATTTTTTTAAAGTTAACATATATTTATGAACAAGAATGATTATAAGTAATTCAAGTTAGGTGTTTTCTTTTCTTATTTCTTTCCAATAAGAATCAAGCTCTCTCAAAGACACACTTATTTGAGCGTATCATACCACACAATCATGTAGAGGTATGTACAAAAGTAGATATATATTTTTTTTTCAATTTTTTTACTCTAATGTGTTTTGTCTTCTTAATTTTTCTCAACTCATTTTCTCAGGTGAAGTATATTTTTAGTAACTACTTAAGGTGATATGCTAACTTGTAATTGCATGGTCCAATTCATCAATATAACTTGGAGAGCCTATCATACATAAGTATTTCTCACTCTCTAAAATCCAAATTAATTATATTTGTTAGTTTCTTTTACATGATTTCTGCAGATGATGTATATTGACAAAGCTTTTGCCAAATCAGTGTTTTATGATACCACTGATTATAACCGATTCGAATTGATTGGTTTTTGAAAATAAAACTCCTATATTTCTGCATAAACATACTTGAGCGTTGTCAATGCATGAAGGTATTCAAGAAAAATTTTCCGACATCCATTATATTTCCAGTTGGTTTCACAAGTCATTAAGGATATCATAATTCTTTTTTTCTTTTTAAAGAAACCCCGCTTGACTGTATGCAACACTTTCATCTTTTTAAGTTATATTTTCTCGCTAAGTCTCTATGCTTTGTTAAAAGGTGATAAAAAAGAGTTTAGGCATGGTTGTTTTAGTGAATAAAAAACAAAGAATATGGGAAAATATACTTTTCGTGACGAAAAAATTCATTGCAAAAGGTCAAAAATTCGTCGCAAAACCTATTTGCGACAAAAGATAATTCGTTGCATCACAGTCGTAATAAATGACGAATTTGAAATTTGTTATGAAAAAACTTATCACAACACATCTGTCATTACTAAAAGTCATTTTCGTTAGACATAAAAGGCTTAAACTCATATTTTACATCATGAGTTACAAATATTAATTTCAAGAGTTACAAATACAATAAAAATATGAGTTACAAAACTTATTATTTGTAAGTCACATGTTATTATTTAGACTTTATGATTAGGAGTTACAATAGTTAGTTTGTAAGTTACCTAAGCTAAGAGGCTATTATATAAATGAGTCTTAAGGTTTTAACACAATAATGACATACTTGAGTATTTTCTCTATGTTTTTTAGCAATTGCGACATATGGAGATAGATTATTTTCTTTCGATGATTGTGCTCATCGAGGAGATAGGCTGTGAATTAGGTTGTATCTTGAAGCTCTTGAGTACTGATATTATCTGCACGAGAAAATGACTCTTTGGCTTTAAAACAATACCTTTAGCATGTCTCCAAAGTGCTCAAGTCTTGTATTTCTTATCTCTCTTCTATTTCATATGTATTACTTAATTTTTTGTATTATTTTTTATATGATATTATTGTTGTTTGATTTATTATATTTAGATTTATTATAAACATTTCCAACAATTTAAAGCCAAAAAGTCCTTCATATGATTGGTTGGTTATTTGTTTAATATTAATTGATTGTGTATAGTTAAGCTCTTGTTATCTGATTAATTCATTTCCCTGTAAGATATTAAATATTAAAAATATAAAAAATAGGTAGACACCATTATAAATCGTTCTTGTTCATTCTCCTATATTAGTGATTTCATTAAAAAAAAAAAAGTTTCGCACTTTGGATAAAATACCAGGTTTTTAATAATTACTTTAAGTAATATTGATGGAGTTGAAAATATAAAAATATATTTTACTTGTGATAAATTATTAAGAAAACTTTTTGGTTGGTAGATATTGTACTTAATACTCTCTATTTAGTTTTTAGTTGTACTTGTTTTTTCCCCTAATATTTAGTACTTGTATTATTTCAATTTACATTATTATGCGATTATCAATTAAAATATATTTATATTTTTATAGTTAAATTTTTTAAATATATTAATTATTATTACATGACAATAGTTCTTATGCGAAAAAATAAATTTAACAATTTCAAGCTAAAAAAAAAATTATTAGGCCTCTTTGGGGTGGGTTGGTTGTGAAGATTTCTTTTCCGATTTAGGAAATACCCATACATACCTTGTATTTTTAAAATGGGATAATATTCCATAACTCCTCTACCTTTAGGCTTTATTTCACAAGTAAAGACCTTTTGCATTTTTCATAAAATTTGTCTGTAGATCTTGGAAAATAGATCACAAACCTTCTTTATGTTAAAGTCATCATTAGATGTGTGGAATTCCAATATATATATATATATATATATATATATATATATATATTATAAATTTTAGAAAATATGACAAAGGGTAATTGAGTAATTTTATTATAATTGGGTTGGATAATAGAAGTTGGCTTGTGTTGGAATTGGTAAGGGTGAATTGGGCTTGAATTTGAAATTGTTGGACTTAGGTCCATTGAGTTAAGGCCTTATGTATATAAGAGATGGGGTTTCTAGAATTAGGGAGAAAAAGAAAAGAAGAGAGGAGAAGAAGAGGTTGACGGTTCTAGGAAGAAAAAGAAGAGAAAAAGAAGAAGAGAAGGGAGAAAGAAGAAAAGAGAGGGAAAAATTCAAGAAGCTTAGCTTGGAAAACAAGTAGGAGATTCTAACACTATACTTACTTCATGTTATGTGTTTTGTTGTTGAATTAATATTGTTGTCATGTATGTGTCATGTTTTGACTTGATTTCTTGGTTGCTTGGATGATAAAATATGAGTGAAGTTACTTATTGTAAGTTGTTTGTTGTGATTGCATGAAGAATTATGTGTGAATTGAAGTGTTGATGAAGTGGAGTAGAGAAGATTTTGTGAGAAGTGCAATTCATGTGACTGTCTGATGTTGATTGAGTTGATGCATTTTTCTGGATTGAGAATTGTATGATTTCTCATTTGTTTTGAAAAATAGACGTATTAAGCTTTAATTAGCCTTTGATTTCGTTGAATTTGGAGTTAAAATGGATTTTTGGTAAATTTTTGAAGTTGAGAGTCGAATTCTGGAAATGGGACATTTTGAACCAACTCTGAAATTCGATTCTGGTGTTTCACTCGACAGTGAACAGTATCGAGAAACAGTGTCGAGTGAACAATATCGAAAAACAGTGTCGCGTGAACAGTATTTCGAGTGAACAGTATCTCGAGTGAACAGTATTTTGAGTGAACAATATCGAGAAATAGTATCGAGTGAACAGTGTTTTGAGTGAACAATATCGAGAAATAGTATCGAGTGAACAGTGTTTCGATTCGAGCGAACAGTGTCGAGTGTCGATCAAAATTTCAGAACTACCCCAAATTGACTGTATACTTTCCAAAAAGTCCTGGATTTTGCATAAAAATCGTATTTTCTTGAGATTTATCATAGTAATGATATTAAAAGGTTGTGAATGTATGCATTAGACCTTGGATGGGCTGTTTTGTGTACGGATCCAAGGAGAATGCGGATATAATGATATAAAGTATTGGACCTTGGGTGGACCATTCTGTATACGGACCCAAGGAAAACACGAATATTTTGATGTGATGTGTTGAACCTTGGGTGGACCGTTTTATATACGGACCCAAGGGGAACACGAGTATTTCGATGTGATGTGTTGGACCTTGGGTGGACGGTTCTGTATACGGACCCAAGGGGAACACGAATATTTCGATGTGATGTGTTGGACGTTGGGTGGACCGTTCTGTATACGGACCCAAAGGGAACGCGAATATTTCGATGTGATGTGTTGGACCTTGGATGGGCCATTCTGTATACGGATCCAAGGGGAATACGAACATAATAGTTTGATATATTATTATTGGATGTCTACTCCCATGATTGAATATTTGTGGAATGTGAATAATTTCGTATAATGTTAGAACTTTCCTACTGGGCTTTAGGCTCACTCTTTCCCTCCATAGGTACACAAAAGGATGCTCATCCTAGATATGTTCCAGAGCTTTCTTAGAGAGTCTGGAGTTAGTATGCATATAATTCTTGGGGACTGTCTTGATTCTCCTAGTATGTAATGGGAGATCTTGGTTGGTGACTATCAACTGCTGTATTGATTTTGTCACTAGTGTATGTAAAATTAATTTTGAACAAATAGTCATAAGTTGTAATGAACTCTTGTGATGTATAAAAAAAAATTTTTTTATGAGATATGAATGACGAAATTTTTATAAATTCTTATTCAATCACGACAGGGTGGTATCAGAGCCTAGACTTTACTGTGGACCTGTGGAAAGGAGGTGGATGGTCTGGGAGGGATAGAGTCATGTTTGTGCTATTGCATGTGCCTTGAATAACTGGTTGTTGTGTTTATGTTCTAAATGTTATAAATTTTATCACTTATGTTTTTGCCACTTATAAAAATTAGATAATGAGTTCTCCTACGCGAAGTGCTTCAAGTTCTAACCCACCTGAGGGTGGTGAGAGGTCAGAATTTTATAGGGCCAGGAGGGATGTGGCCAATACATTGGCCGAAACAGTGGCAAACACGGTTAGGGAGACTCTTCGTGCTAACCCATCACCACCGTCTCAACCGGTGTTAGAGACGAGTGTTGACAATAGAATGAAGGGTGCACTTAGAGAAGTTCAACGCCACAATCCATCTACTTTCAATGGGGAGCCCGACCCGAATGTTGCAGAAGATTGGCTTATACGAGTTGAGCGCTTCTTCAGTCTTTTGCAAGTTGAAGAAGATCTACGGGTTAGGGTGGCAACTCATCTGTTATCAGGGGAGGCATTGCAGTGGTGGACGTCTGTTGAGCGTATTAGAGGAGGGAACATTCTTACATGGAAGGACTTCTCTACTGCCTTTTTGGATAAATATTTTCCTACGGTTTTTCGGGACCGAAAGGAAAATGAGTTTATACACTTGAACCAGGGGAATATGATGGTGCAACAGTATGAGGCACGATTTACTGCTTTATCCCATTTTGTACCTGGGTTGGTGGCAGATGAGGTCAGCAAGGCTCGGAGATTTTTAAAGGGACTGAGAGATGACATCAAACCCTCAGTGGCAGTGTGTAGATTGACGACATATTCTGATGTGGTATAGACCGCTTTAGTGGCAGAACAGGAGATATCCCAGAGTCACAGGGTAGGGGGTATTGGCATACCTCCTAGAGGAGCAAGACAGCAGGATCGTTCAGTTAAGAGACAGAGAACTCAGTCCAGTAGGACTTCTTTCAATTCTTAGTCTCAGCAGCTGCAATCTCAAGGCTCCATGGCAAGTGGGTCCTCACAGAGTCAGCGAGTTTGTTATGGATGTGGGAAACCAGGTCACTTGCGATATTAGTGTCCCAGATGTTATAGATGCGGACAATACGGTCATATGCAAAGGGATTGTCCGGCAGGGATGAGAGGTCCTCAGAATGTCACTAGTCAGATCCCACCGACTCCTCGACAAGGGTCAGGGTCACAGACTAGACCTCCGTTTCAAGGACGAGATACTCATTCCCATCAGACATCTCAGAGGTCCTAGGCAGCTTCTTCCCAATCTGTTAGGCCTCCAAGATCAGCTCAGAGCAATAGACAGCAGGGACAGATGACTCAGGGACAAGTTTTTGCTTTGACTCAGCCGACAAAGCCTGCAGACCATAGAGTTGTGGGAGGTACATTACTGGTTTTTTACGCATGGGCTCATGTTTTATTTGATTCTGGAGCTACTCATTCTTTTATATCCACCTATTTTGCATCTGCATTAGGATTAGAGTCTGATTTGTTAGACCCTGTATTGCATGTGGAGTCACCTATGGGTAGTACTTTAGATGTTGGGAGGATATGTCGCTCCTGTATGTTAAAAATCAATGGGCACATGTTATCATTTGATTTGATACTTATGGATTTCACGGAGTATGATGTGATATTAGGAATGGATTGGTTGTCCGCTTATCGAGTTCCATTGGATTGTCACAAGAAGAAAGTGATCATCCACATGCCGGATGGCATCATTTTTAGTTTCTATGGGGATAAATATGCATTATTGCATTATCCTTTGCTTGGGTCGTAAAACAAGAAAGGGATGAGGAACATGATAGTAAGTATATTAGTAGAAGAGACTAATAAAGGGGTTTATGAACTTCCTCGGGTGGTGAATGAGTTTCCTGATGTCTTTCCTGAAGAATTGCCAGGATTACCTCCAACTAGAGAGGTGGAGTTTGCTATTGAAGTGTATCCAGGCGTGGCACCTATATCAGTTGCTCCTTACAGAATGGCTCCAGCAGAGTTGAAAGAGCTAAAGTTGCAGATAGAAGAATTGTTAGAGAAGGGATTCATCCGACCTAGTACTTCTCCTTGGGGTGCACCAGCATTGTTTGTGAAGAAGAAAGATGGTTCGTTGCGTTTATGCATTGATTACAGGCAGTTAAATCAGGTTACAGTGAAAAACAAATATCCTCTACCTAGGATCGATGATTTGTTCGACCAGTTGAGAGGATCTTGTTGTTTTTCCAAGATAGATCTTCGTTCAGGTTATCATCAGTTGAGAATAAAGGAAAGAGATATACCCAAGACCGCTTTTCGTACCCGGTATGGACATTATGAGTTCTTGGTCATGCCATTTGGACTAACTAATGCTCCTGCTGCCTTTATGGATTTGATGAACCGTGTTTTCAGACCCCACTTAGACCAATTTGTGATTTTGTTTGTGGATGATATCCCCATTTATTCTTCATCTGAGATTGATTATGAGTAACATTTACGCGTGGCACTTCAAACACTGAGAGAGCATCATCTTTATGCCAAGCTGAGTAAATGTGAATTTTGGCTATCAGAAGTAAAGTTTTTGGGCCATGTGGTGTCAAGACAAGGAATCTCAGTGGACCCATCAAAAGTAGAAGCAGTTATGAAATGGGAACGACCAAATAATGTGTTTGAAGTCCGCAGTTTCTTGGGTTTAGCAGGATACTATAGGCGCTTTGTTCAGAACTTTTCCCGATTGGTTGCACCAATGACCAAGTTAACAAGGAAAGGAGTCAGATTCGAATGGAATGATGCATGTGAGCCGGCATTCCAAGAATTGAAGAAAAGATTGACTTCAGCACCTATCCTTGTGATACCACAACGTGGAGTTGATTATGTAGTTTTCACCGATGCTTCCTTGGATGGGTTAGGGTGTGTGTTAATGCAACAGGGTCGAGTTATAGCCTATGCATCTTGTCAGTTAAAACCTCATGAGCAGAATTATCCCACTCATGACCTAGAACTTGCTGCGGTAGTGTATGCTTTGAAGATTTGGCGACATTATCTGTATGGTGAGAGGTTTGAAGTCTTTTGTGATCATAAAAGTTTAAAATACATTTTCACTCAAAAAGACTTGAATATGAGACAACGAATATGGATGGAGTATTGGGAAGACTATGATTTCTTTATCCACTATCATCCAGGCAAGGCAAATATGGTGGCTGATGCATTAAGTAGGAAGTCAAGGGCCATGGTTAGTGTGATGATAGGGGAGTGGAGCATGTTGCGGTCTGTTTATGATTATGATATCTTGGCTGAGGATCGCGGAGATCAAATTTGCCTTTTTACACTTGTTGTCCAACCGTCTCTTGTGCATAGAGTGATTGAATGGCAACATCAAGATTCCGAGACCAGAGCCTTGTATGAGCAAGTGTTACGCGATGATGGGAGTGTGGATTGGACCATTGGTTCAGAAGGGGGTTTGCGATTTAAGGGCAAAATATTTGTTCCATCAAGTAAAGAGTGTAAAGCTGATATTCTTAAGGAATTTCATCATTCTAAATTCGCTGTTCATCCTGGTGGTACTAAGATGTATCATGATTTACGTCGTCAGTTTTGGTGGAAAGGAATGAAGAAGGATGTTGTTGAATATGTGGCTAGATGCCTTACTTGTCAACAAGTAAAGGCTGAGCATCAAAGACCTGTAGGATTACTCGAACCATTGCCTGTAGCAGAGTGAAAGTGGGATCACATCACTATGGATTTTGTTACTGGATTACCACGTTCTTTAAAAGGAAAGGATGCAATTTAGGTGATTGCAGATAGATTAACAAAAGTATCACACTTTCTTCCTATACGTACAACCGATTCAGTGGATGTTTTGAGTCGGCTGTACATTAAAGAAATTGTAAGATTGCATGAAGTTCCAGTTTCAGTGGTGTCAGACAGAGATCCCCGGTTTACAGCTCAATTTTGGCAAAGCCTCCAAAGAGCTATGGGCACTCAGTTGTTATTTAGTACAGCCTTCCATCCCCAAACTGATGGTCAATCAGAGTGTACTATTTAAATTTTAGAAGATATGTTGAGGGCTTGTGTGATGGATTTTCAAGGTAATTGGGAGGATCATCTACCACTTATGAAATTCGCATACAACAACAGCTATCAGTCAAGTATTGGAATGGCACCTTATGAGACACTCTACGGTAGACCATGTAGGTCTCCTTTATGTTGGATGGAAGTGGGAGAAGCTACTTTACTAGGGCCTGAGCTTGTACGTGAGACAACTGAAAAGGTGAAATTGATACGTCAACGATTGCTTATAGCCCAAAGTCGACAGAAAAGCTATGCAGACAAAAGGAGACGACCGTTAGAATTCAAAGTGGGGGACCATATGTTTTTAAAGGTGTCTCCGCGTAAAGGCTTGATGCGTTTTGGGCAGAAAGGTAAACTTGCTCCACGCTACATTGGTCCATTTGAAATCCTAAGGCGGGTTGGCGAAGTAGCTTCTGAGCTAGCATTACCGCCACGGTTATCGAAAATTCATAACACATTCCATGTATCGATGCTAAGAAAGTATGAACCTCACCCAACACATGTACTTGACTGGAGTGAGTTGGATATCCAACAAGATGTTTTGTATGAAGAGGTTCCTATACAAATCCTGGACTCGAGAGTACAAGTCTTACGTGGCAAGTCCATCCCATTACTCAAGGTCTTGTGGAAGCATCATGATGTTGAAGAGGCCACATGGGAGTTAGAGTCAGAGATTCAAAGAAAGTATCCAGAGCTTTTGACAGCGAGAGGTAATTTCTTATTCATGTTTTCAAATTTCGAGGACGAAATTTATTTTTAGGAGGGTAGGTTGTGGAATTCCAATATATATATATATATATATATATATATATATAAATTTTAGAAAATATGACTAAGGGTAATTGAGTAATTTTATGAGAATTGGGTTGGATAATAGAAGTGGTCTTGTGTTGGAATTGGTAAGGGTGAATTGGGCTTGAATTTGAAATTGTTGGACTTAGGTCCATTGAGTTAAGGCCTTCTGTATATAAGAGATGGGGTTTCTAGAATTAGGGTGAAAAAGAAAAGAAGAGAGGAGAAGAAGAGGTTGACGGTTCCAGGAAGAAAGAGAAGAGAAAAAGAATAAGAGAAGGGAGAAAGAAGAAAAGAGAGGGAAAAATTCAAGAAGCTTAGCTTGGAAAACAAGTAGGAGATTCTAACACTATACTTACTTCATGTTATGTGTTTTGTTGTTGAATTGATATTGTTGTTATATATGTGTCATGTTTTGACTTGATTTCTTGGTTGCTTGGATGATGATATATGAGTGAAGTTACTTATTGTAAGTTGTTTGTTGTGATTGCATGAAGAATTATGTGTGAATTGAAGTGTTGATGAAGTGGAGTAGAGATGATTTTGTGAGAAGTGCAATTCATGTGACTGTCTTGTGTTGATTGAGTTGATGCGTTTTTTTAGATTGAGAATTGTATGATTTCTCATTTGTTTTGGAAAATAGACGTATTAAGCTTTAATTAGCCGTTGATTTCGTTGAATTTAGAGTTAAAATGGATTTTTGGTAAATTTTTGAAGTTGGGAGTCGAATTCTGGAAATGGGACGTTTTGAACCAACTCTGGAATTCGATTCTGGTGTTTCGCTCGACGAGAAACAGTGTCGAGAAATAGTATCGAGTGAACAGTATTTCGAGTGAACAGTATCTAGAAACAGTGTCGTGTGAACAATGTTTCGAGTGAACAGTATCGAGAAACAGTATCGAGTGAACAGTATTTCGAGTGAAAAGTATCGAGAAACAATATCGAGTGAACAGTGTCGAGGGAACAGTGTGGAGTGTCGAGTAAAATTTCAGAACCACCCCAAATTGACTGTATACTTTCTAAAAAGTCCTGGATTTTACATAAAAATCGTATTTTCTTGAGATTTATCATAGTAATGATATTGAAAGGCTGTGAATGTATGCATTGGACCTTGGATGGGCCGTTTTGTATACGGATCCAAGGAGAATGCGGATATAATGATATGTGTTGGACCTTGGGTGGACCGTTCTGTATACGGACCCAAGGGGAACACGAATATTTCGATGTTATGTGTTGGACCTTGGGTGGACCGTTTTGTAAACGGACCCAAGGGAAACGCGAATATTTCGATGTGATGTATTGGACCTTGAGTGGACCGTTCTGTATACGGACCCAAGGGGAACACAAATATTTCGATGTGATGTGTTAGACCTTGGGTGGACCGTTTTGCATACGGACCCAAGGGGAACACGAATATTTCGATGTGATGTGTTGGACCTTGGATGGATTGTTCTGCATACGGATCCAAGGGGAATACGAACATAATAGTTTGATATATTATTATTGGATGTCCACTCTTGTGATTGAATATTTGTGGAATATGAATAATTTCGTATAATGTTTGATAGGTGTCTATTTATATATCATTTTCACATTAATTCGTCCATGTTTCTTTGCTATATTCCTTGGTATTTTTATGTTTTTGTGTGGTTTTGATATTTGTAGGAGTTTTGGAGCAACTTGCACAAAAATGGAGTAAAACCCTTCATTTTCACCTCTGCTAGTCAACCATCTTCTCGGATTTAATTGTATTGATATACAATGAACCCGATGACATATTATATACCGTTGGAAAGCTCTCGAAGTCTATTTTCTGGAGAAATTTACGGTTTATAAATCCATTCAGTGTACCAAAAGTTGTAATCAAAACAGTGTGAGAAGTATAGAAATGTAATTCCACAAATCACTGTAGCATGTATAATACGGGACACTGTAGCAGGTTACTGTAGCAGAGTATTTAAACACATTTTAGGGTTTTATTTTCATAACTTGAAGAGGGGAGAACGTGGAGGAGGCTGCATCTTTGGATTCTCTCATCTCTTGGAGTTCTTGAAGGAGATTGAAGGCTTGGAAAGAGGAAGAACTACAATCCTAAGAGATTTCATCAAATTTGCTAAGTTTTTCCCTTCCCTTTCATTTTCTGGAATGTCTCCATGTTGTATTGTATTTGTATTGTTCTTAAATATGTGTAACTAAATCTGAATTGGTTGAGGGTGATTTCAAAGCCCCTGATATGGTTTTTGTAAGTTGATTGTGCAAGAAGTTGTTATCCAATTCTCTAATTGAATTGCTTGTATTTTCCCATATCTAATGCTTATGATTGCTTACTGGATTGTATTTCGAATGGCCAACTGAATATAATCTGGTTGTTGTCTATTGCTAGACTAGAAATCTTGATCCGTAATTGTCTTGAATTTCTAATCCTTAGTAGCAAAATTGTGATCAGAGATTGCAATTGGAGAATACAACCTAAGTTAAATAATCCGAGCTTGTGTGTTTATTGCTTAGATCAACCTATCTTTCTTATCGTAATGCATCCATTGAATTAAATTGAGAGAGCTTGTTCTAGGTTGTTTAATGGATAGAGATTAAATAAAGAGCCTGTTTTATTTAACAACAAAGTAAGGAAATATTGGGATAACAGAGCTTGTTGTTATCTACGGTTGATAATTTTAATAGTGTAATTGGATAACAATTCTACAATTAATTCGTAAATCCATATCTTATGATAGAGAAGGATCCCTTAACCAGGTTTCTCTCATTGATTTTTCAATCTGTTTAAATTTGTATTGTATTATTCTTTACTTGCATTAATATTTCATCTAGTTAATCAATCAACAAAACCCCCCTCATTTAGTTTATTGTTGCTTTCGAATAACAAATTCAATTAGAATCAATCCTCGTGGGAACGATATCTTACTCATCACTTTATTACTTGTGCGACTAGTATACTTGCTAGTTTCGAATGCATCAATGTTAGAACTTTTCTACTGGACTTTAGGCTCACTTTCTCCCTCCACAGGTACACAGAAGGATGCTCATCCTAGAGATGTTCCAAAGCTTTCTTAGGGAGTCTGGAGTTAGTATGCATATAATTCTTGGGGACTGTCTTGATTCTCCTAGTATGTAATTGGAGATCTTGGTTGGTGACTATCAACTGCTGTATTGATTTTATCACCAGTGTATGTAAAATTAATTTTGAACAAATAGTTTTAAGTTGTAATTGTTAGCCCTAAGGCTACATGATAATTTTGATGATAACAATACACATTGATTAATTGAGATTTACTAACATGTTTATTTATGTGCAAGAGTAAGATCATTGAAATAATTTTAAAATCAAGAAGAGGCTTATTAAAATGAAGTGTTGAAGCTAAGGAGAAGACTACATGTTAAAGGCACCAAAGTTTAAGAACAAGGATTGACTCAAGGAATGTGACACATGAGCAATGTTCAATCAATTGGTCATATATATCTCTACAAATATCTAAATGACGTGATTCTTGAGCCTTTGGAAAGCTTACTCAATTTATAACATTTCATATGTTTTAATGAAATTCAAATTTCAAGTGCAAGGTTGTCCAAATCATCATGCAAGTTGAAAGACAAATGGAAGCAGCTGACATGAGCACCGAATACTCCTTTTAGACATATCTTGAGCTAGAAAAATCAAAATGACTTGATTCTTATGGCATTGGAAAGAGACTTAATGAGGCACATTTCATATGTTTTGAAGAAATTCAAATTTCAAATGGAAGGCCGACATAATTGACATGCAATTCGGTGGACTGACACAGAGAAGAAAAATCAACTCACATAAGCACCGAATGGTGTTTTGGCCATATCTTAAGATAGAGATATCCAATTGCTTTGATTCTTAATGTTTTGGAAAGCTTATTCAAATATGAAGATCTTTTATGTTTTGAAGAAATTCAAATTTCAAATGGAAGGCTGACAGAATTATCATTCAAGTCAGTGGACAGACACATAGAAGAAAAATCAAGTCACTTGAGCACCAAATGGTGTTTTGGCCATATCTTGGGCTACAGATATCCAAATGACTTGGTTCTTAATGCGTTGGAAAGCTTATTCAAATTTGCAGATCTTTTATGTTTTACAGATTTTCAAATTTCAAACGGAACATTGACAAAAATGGCAGACAAGATTACGGTTTTTATGGTGGGCAGAAAATTTGGAGATGGTGTCTTCACTTGATTAAGTTCATCTCATTTGCCTATAAAAGGAGCCATTCTCCCATGCATTCAAGAAGTGCAAGAGAAGCATTTTATCAAGCAAAAAAGCCAAGAGAAATATCAAGTTTATAGAGCTTTTATATTCTTTATCTACTCTTTGAAGAGAGTTGTACTTTTGTTGTAAAAACTTTTCTTTGTTCTTGTATTGTGGTGAGAGTGAGATATTATTGTAAAGGATAATAGTTATCCTTGAAAGAACTCTTGGTGTGGTGTTATCAAGGGTTGAAGAAAGTTGCCTTGGTGAGGTTGTTCATCAAGAAGAACTCTTGGTGTGGTGTTATCAAGAGTTGAAGGAAGTTGCCTTGGTGAGGTTGTTCATCAAGAAGAACTCTAGGTGTGGTGTTATCAAGGGTTGAAGGAAAAAGTCTTGGTGAGGTTGTTTATCAAGCAAGTTGTAAAGATTTCTACAACTTAGTGGAAAGCCTAGCTTGTGGAGCTAGGAGCCCGTGGACGTAGGCAAGGTTTGCCAAACCACGTAAATTGAGTTTGCACTCTCTCTATCCCTATACTCTTTACATTTACTTGCACTTGAGATTATTTATTATTGCTATTCTCTTGATTGCATCTTAGATAACTTCTATTTTCATCTTCGTCACTTCTATTCTCAAAAGAAAAAGTGAAATAATTTTTATCTTTCAAGAAAAGTTTTATAAATTCGTTTTGATAAATAAAACCCAATTCACCCCACCTCTTGGGTTGTCATATACCTGGGTCAAACAAGTGGTATCAGAGCAGGTTGCTCATTTTTTTTAAATCTTAACCGATTTTGAGCTATGGCAACTTTTAATTCAACTTCAATGTTGAGGGCTTTCTATTTTAAGACCTCCATTTTTTAATGGAAGTGAGTACTTGATTGGAAAACTAGAAATGAGTATTTTCTTGAAATCTTTTAATTATGATTTGTGGTCTATTATTTTGGAAGGACCTTTTGCTCCTACCAAAATTGAAAATGAGGAATGCATGCTTAAAGAACCTAAAGAGTTTAGTGAAGATGATAAAAAGAAATTAAGTTTGAATGCTAAAGCTATGAATGTGTTATATCTGTCTCTTATACACATCTAGATGTGTATAAGAGACAGGTTCTACGGCACAAGAAATATGGCACACACTTGAAGTAACTCATGAAGGAACTAGTCAAGTTAAAGAATCCAAAATTAGTATGCTAGTTCATAGTTATGAGCTTTTTAAGATGAAATCGGATGAATCAATTTCTGAAATGTTTACTAGATTTACGGATATTATTAATAGTTTGAAAACTCTTGGTAAATCTTATTCTAATGTTGAAATGGTGAGAAAGATTCTTAGGTGTCTACCAAAATCTTGGGAGCCAAAGGTGACGGCAATTCAAGAAGCAAAGTACATCACCAAACTACCATTAGAAGAACTTATGGGTTCTCTCATGACTCATGAAATCACCTTGAAGGAGAACGAAGAAGATTTCAAGAAAAAGAAAAATATCGCTTTCAAATCTTCAACAAAAGAAGATGATGAGTTCAACGATGAAGGAGATGATGAAGATCTTGCATTCATCACAAGAAAGCTAAAAAGGATGATTAGAAGAAACCAAGGATTCAAGAAGAACTCTAGAAGGGAGTACAAAGGGCAAAGCTCAAAGCAAGATAAGAAAAATGATCAAGTCATTTGCTATGAGTGCAAGAAACCGGGACATGTAAAGATGGATTGTCCTTACTTCAAAAGTCAAAACAAGAAATCCAAAGCAATGAAAGCCACAAATTGGGATGATAGTGAAGCTAGCTCCACCGAAGAAGAAGATTGCGAAGTGGCAAACATGTGCTTCATGGCTTTAAGTGACGATGAGGTAAGTATTCTAAACTATGATCCTAAACTTTCATATGATGAATTACTTGAAGCATTCCAAAATTTACATGTGCAAATTGATAAGAAAAACTCAAAACTCAATGCTTTCAAAAAGAAGTCAAAAATCATGTTATCTCAATTAGAAGAGTTGGTAGAAATAAATGAAGCTTTAGAAAATGAAAATGAAATTTTAAAGCAAAAAGATTTTGAAAGTTTGGAAAGTCAAATATATTTTTTAAAAACTGAAAATGAGATTTTAAAACAAAAGGATTTTGATAAATTAGAGAAAGAAAATGTTATTTTGAAAAAGGAAAATAATGACTTAAGAAATATTGTTGATAGTTTTACAAAAAGCACAAAAAATTTGAATTCTATGTTACAAAACCAAAGGTGTGTTTTTGATAAAAGAGGTTTAGGATATAAAACTCATAAAAATCAAAAGTATTTTAAAAATTATTTTGCTCATGCATCTTTTAGGAATAATCCTAATCATTCATGTACTTATTGTGGAAGAAAAGGACACAATATGCATTCTTGCTCCATTAAAAGAAATCCTAATTTGAAACCAATATGGGTTCCAAAAAGTATCATAACTAACCCCCAAGGACCCAAGAACTTTTGGGTACCAAAAAGTTACTCCTTGAATGTTGATTGTAGAGACAAAGGAGTGGCAAACACAAGTGGTACTTAGATAGTGGATTCTCAAGGCATATGACCGGAGATGCCTCCAAGTTCTCAAGATTAATCATCAAGAAATGAGGATATGTGACCTTCGGTGATAATGCCAAAGGAAGGGTAATCGGACATGGTGATATTGGTAACCCTTCTTCACCTATTATTAAAGATGTTTGCTTGTTCATGGTTTAAAACATGATTTGATTAGCATTAGTCAATTGTGTGATAAGGGATATTTTGTTACTTTTGAGCCTAATAGATGTGCGATTAAGGATGTTAGTAACAATAAGACATTATTTGTTGGTAATAGATGTGGTAATATTTATACAATTGATATTGATGTTAATGATCATGTAGAAAATTGTTTCATTGTTAATCATGATGCTTGGTTATGGCATAGAAGTTTAGGTCATGCTACCATGGACACAATTTCAAAAATTTCTAAAAATGATTTAGTTGATGGTCTTCCAAAAATAAAATTGAAAAGGATAAGATTTGTGATGCTTGTCAATTTGGAAAACAAGTGAGAACTTTTTTTTAAACAAAAGAAATTTATTTCAACAAATAAACCTCTACAATTACTTCATTTGGATTTATTTGAACCATCAAGAACTCACAGCCTTGGTGGAAAGTATTATGTTTTTGTTATTGTGGATGATTATTCAAGATTCACTTGGGTGTTATTCTTGAAAACTAAAAATGAGGCCATACAAGCTTTTTCAAAATTTACAAAAAGAGTCCAAAATCAAAAAGGGCATTCTATTGTATCCATTAGAAGTGATCATGGTGGTGAAGTAGACAATGTCGCGTTTGAAAATCTTTGTGGTGAAAATGGTTTTGAACATAAATTTTCCGCACCTAGAACTCCACAACAAAATGGTGTTGTTGAGAGAAAAAATAGGACTATCCAAGAAATGGCTAGGACCATGTTGCTTGAAAATAATTTGCCAAAATATTTTTGGGCCGAAGCCGTTAATACCACATGCTTTATAATCAATAGAGTCCATGTTAGAGCTTTAATAAAGAAAACTCCTTATGAACTTTGGAAAGGAAGAAAACCCAACATTGGATTTTTTAAAGTTTTTGGATGTAAATGTTTTATTTTAAACACCAAGGATAACCTTGGAAAAATTGATGCAAAAGCCGATGTTGGAATTTTTGTTGGCTACTCCAACCATAGTAAAGCATATAGAGTTTTTAATAAAAAGACTCTTACTATTGAAGAATCTATGCATGTTGAATTTGATGAAACTAATGTGATTTCTTCAAAGAATTTAGATGATGATATTGTTGAAGTAGAAAGGCAAATCAAGGAATCAAGGCTTGATGAAAAGAGTCAAGATGATTTACAACTTCAACAAAAAAAGCTTGAGAAAGTAAATGATTCTTCCCAAGAATTACCAAAGGAATTGAGGTATGCAAAAGCTCACCCTAAAGATCTTATTATTGGTGAACCATCACAAGGTATGAGAACTAGATCTTTTTTTAGAAACTTTTGTAATCATTTTGCATTTGTCTCTCAATTTGAACCAAAAACTTTTTAAAGAAGCCGAAAATGACGAAAGTTGGATTTTGGCTATGCAAGAAGAATTGAACCAATTTGAAAGAAATCAAGTTTGGGAATTAGTCCCTAGACCCAAAAAATCATTCTATTATAGGCACTAAATGGATTTTTAGAAATAAAGTAGATGAAAATGGCACCATTATTAGAAACAAAGCTAGACTTGTTGCTCAAGGATACAATCAAGAAGAAGGTATTGATTATGAGGAAACTTTTGCACCGGTTGATAGATTAGAATCCATTAGAATGTTGTGTGCATTTGCATGTTATAAAAATTTTACATTATACCAAATGGATGTCAAAAGTGCATTTTTAAATGGTTACATTATGGAGGAAGTATATGTAGAGCAACCTCTTGGTTTTCAAAATCATGATTTTCCAAACCATGTTTCAAACTCAAAAAGGCACTTTATGGCTTGAAACAAGCACCAAGAGCATGGTATGCTAGATTGAGCAAATTTCTCATTGATAATGGTTTCGAAATGAAAAAAGTTGATACTACTCTTTTTGTTAAAACAAAAAATGATGATTTATTAATTGTTCAAATCTATGTTGATGATATTATATTTGGTGCTAATAATATTTCTATGTGTGAAGAATTTTCCAAGTGTATGCAACAAGAATTTGAAATGAGCTTAATGGGAGAATTAAATTTCTTCCTTGGACTTCAAATCAAGCAATCAATGGATGGGATCTTCATAAATCAAGCTAAATACACAAGAGATCTTCTCAAGAAGTTTGACATGGATAATTCAAGGACATATAACACACCTATGGGTACATTAACCAAGCTTGACAAAGATGAGAAAGGAAAAGATGTTGAGGTAACAAAATATCGAGGTATGATTGGCTATCTTTTGTATTTAACTGCTAGTAGACCCGATATTATGTTTAGTGTGTGTATGTGTGCTAGATTTCAATCTTGTCCAACGGAATCTCACCTTAAGGCTGTAAAGAGGATATTTAGATATCTTCTTGGTACCATAAATCTAGGTCTTTGGTATCCTAAGTGTGATAATTTTGATCTAATTAGTTATTCGGATGCGGACTTTGCTGGAAGTCTTCTTGATAGAAAGAGCACTAGTGGCTCTTGCCATTTTCTAGACATGCATTAGTCTCATGATTTAGTAGAAAACAAAATTCTGTTGCCTTATCAACCGCGGAAGCCGAGGATATTGCAGTAGGAAGTTGTTGTGCACAATCTCTTTGGATGAAACAAATTTTAAAAGATTATGGTGTGGTATTTGATCATATTCCCATCAAATGTGACAATACAAGTGCCATCAACGTTTCAAAAAATCCCATACAATACTCTAGGGCTAAGCATATAGAGATTAGACATCATTTTATTAGAGATAATGTGCAAAAAGGTAATATTTCTTTAGAATTTGTTCCCACCGATAAACAATTAGCCGATATATTTACTAAACCCCTTAGTCAAGATAGATTTAGCATAATTAGAAGAGAATTAGGCATGTTGGATATGTCTTAATTTTGCTTTTATATGATAATCTTTGAATGGTAGCATATGTTAAGGGGGAGAATATATTTAGAGGGAGTAATTAATTTGATTACATCTTTTTGATGATAACAAAAGGGGGAGAAATAGTTGGATTGCTTATATTCATAACAAGTACCATTCTTTTTGCTTATTGTTGATTTTATTTTCATTCTTGATTTTAGAATATATTTTAAAGCAATCAATGGTTTGTCATCATCAAAAAGGGGGAGATTGTTAGCCCTAAGGCTACATGATAATTTTGATGATAACAATACACATTGTTTAATTGAGATTTACTAACATGTTTATTTATGTGCAAGAGTAAGATCATTGAAATAATTTTAAAATCAAGAAGAGGCTTATTAAAATGAAGTGTTGAAGCTAAGGAGAAGACTACAAGTTAAAGGCACCAAAGTTTAAGAACAAGGATTGACTCAAGGAATGTGACACATGAGCAATGTTCAATCAATTGGTCATATATATCTCTACAAATATCCAAATGACGTGATTCTTGAGCCTTTGGAAAGCTTACTCAATTTATAACATTTCATATGTTTTAATGAAATTCAAATTTCAAGTGCAAGGTTGTCCAAATCATCATGCAAGTTGGAAGATAAATGGAAGCAGCTGACATGAGCACCGAATACTTCTTTGGACATATCTTGAGCTAGAAAAATCAAAATGACTTGATTCTTGTGGCATTGGAAAGATGACTTAATGATGAACATTTCATATGTTTTGAAAAAATTCAAATTTCAAACAGAAGGCCGACATAATTGACATGCAATTTGGTGGACTGACACAAAGAAGAAAAATCAACTCACATGAGCACCGAATGGTGTTTTGGCCATATCTTAAGATAGAGATATCCAAATTCTTTGAATCTTAATGTTTTGGAACGCTTATTCAAATATGAAGATCTTTTATGTTTTGAAGAAATTCAAATTTCAAACGGAAGGCTGACAGAATTATCATTCAATTTGGTGGACTGACACAAGAAGAAAAATCAAGTCACATGAGCACCGAATGGTGTTTTGGCCATATCTTGAGCTACAGATATCCAAATGACTTGATTCTTGATGCGTTGGAACGCTTATTCAAATGTGCAGATCTTTATTTTTTTGTAGATTTTCAATTTTCGAAAAAACGAACATTGACAAACCATACTGAAGACAAGATTACGGTTTTTAATGGTAAAAAGAGAGTCAGAAAATTTGGAGTGGTGTCTTCACTTGATTAAAAGTTCAGAAATAAAACCCTATTTTGCCTATAACGAGACCCTGAACTCAAAAACCATAAGCATGCATTCAAGAAGTGCAAGAGAAGTATTTTATCAAGCAAAAGGCAAGAGAAATATCAAGTCTAGAGAACTTTTATATTATTTATCTACTCTTTGAAGAGAGTTATACTTTTGTTGTAAAAATTATCTTTGTTCTTGTATTGTGGTGAGAGTGAGCTATTATTGTAAAGGATAATAGTTATCCTTGAGAGAACTCTTGTTGTGTGTTATCAAGAGTTGAAGAAAGTTGCCTTGGTGAGGTTGTTCATCAAGAAGAACTCTTGGTGTGGTGTTATCAAGAGTTGAAGGAAGTTGCTTTGGTGAGGTTATTCATCAAGAAGAACTCTTGGTGTGGTGTTATCAAGAGTTGAAGGAAGTTGCCTTGGTGAGGTTGTTCATCAAGAAGAACTATTGGTGTGGTGTTATCAAGAGTTGAAGGAAAAAAGTCTTGGTGAAGTTGTTCATCAAGCAAGTTGTAAAGTATTCTACAACTTAGTGGAAAGCCTAGCTTGTGGAGGAGCTAGGAGCCCGTGGACGTAGGCAAGGTTTGCCGAACCACTTAAATTGAGTTTGCACTCTCTCTATCCCTTTCCTCTTTACATTTACTTGCACTTGTGATTGTTCATCATTATTATTCTTTTGATTGCATCTTTGATAAATTCTAATTTCATCTTCTTCACCTTTATTTTCAAAGAAAGAGTGAACTAATTTTGATCTTTCAAGAAAAGTTTTCTAAATCCGTTTTGATAAATAAAAACCCAATTCACCCCCCCTCTTGGGTTGCCATACCTGGGTCAACAACTGGATGGGAAGCAAATCCCCGACTCATAGAAGGCGTTTCAGCCGTTACTGGACGTAAAACCAAAGGAAGATGTGAGCCACAATCACAACTACTTGTATGTCATTTCTTTTGAGTTTTTTTTTTTCAGATTGTTTCTTTCACTGTAGGTAATATTTTCTAATCTTTGCTTTTAGAGTGGTGGCTTAAAAAGTTTAAGTTCTCTTGAAACGCAATATGGATCTCTTCAATCTATAGTGACTGAATAAGGAGGCTAACTTCTAAGCTTTTTAAACCCATTCTAACTTACTTGTTTTTGTTTGCTGGTTTGTTGGATTTTGTTATTTTATTAGTAAGTTTGGTTTTATGTAATTTAGAGTTGTTATGTGTTGTCTTTATTAGTTTCGATTCAAAAAGAGAAATTTGTGGAAAACAACTTGAGGATGGCAGAATATGGGGTTTCTTGAACCCTTGAAATGCATTCTCTCTAAATAAGTCTGTAGTTTGTTTACTTCATGTGTTTGAAGTGTCTTGTTTCTTGTTTTGTTCTTTCATAATAAAGGTATATAGGCTGGAAACCTTAAGTCTGCGGGCTACTGGTCCTAAGGATTGTTAAAATATACAATCTTGACTCAAGTGTAACAATGCCACGTACCTCTTTCTTGCATTTTGTGGGTCGATGATAAGATAATGATTGAATTAAGAATAACTCTTGGAAAATGATAAATGATGCATGGATCTGTGTGCTTGAAATGTTTATTGGTTTTCGCTTTGCTTTTGATTCCTTGCGCAACATTGAGCACTGAGCTATTATCACTGAGTTATTTGTTCACTTAGAGAAAGTTTATGTAATTTAAATGTTTCTTCAGATTTCAATGAATTCTAGAACTTGTTTGATGGTCACTCGAGGCGAAATCCTAGACTGTGCAACATTGGGGAAATGATTTAGGCCATCTTTGGACCGTTTGAGCCTTAATAGCCAACCTTGACTGAAATTGATCCCTAGTTACCCCTTTGAGCCTTGTAAGCCTTTTTCTTTGTTAACTCACTAAAAGATTTCCTAACCTCAAATGAATTTGTTCCAAACAGTTTATCCCTTACCTATGAGCATGTAGATCATTCACAATTAAAATTTGAGCTATGTTCTGGTTTTGGGAAGTTAGAGGAGGTTGGGATGTGTCATGAGCAATGCAAGTGAGTTCTATTGTGTTTGAAAAAAAAAAGAAAAAAAAGAAAAAAAGCCAATCTGTACTTATTGTCCACATAGCCAATCTGTACTTATTGTCCACATAATTATACATTGGGGACAATGTATTGTTTAAGTGTGGGGGAGGGGAAATGTAATAAAAAAAAGAAAAAAAGAAAAAAAAGAAAAAAAAAGAGAACAAAAGAAGAAGAATAAGAGATCTATACCCTTAAGTGTTCTTAAAAAGAATGAAACAACAAAGTGGGGGGGTGTAGTTTTCTTTTGTTTTCTGCAAAAAAAAAAAAAAAAAGATTGAGTGTTCTACATAAGTTTGGGGGAGTAACCTGGTGAATTGAAATGAAGTTGTGTTATAGGGTTGAGCTCTACATAGTCTTGAATGATTATGTGTTTGTGGGTGATTTGAGCCAAATTATTATCCTTTATCATACCTTCACCCAAGCCAAACGTTACAAGCTTAATAAAGTCATACTTGATCCTGGGTGTTGTGCATGTCTACATTAGTGGAGAGTGACTTGAAAAGCAGGCCTATGGAGTTCATTTATAAACACATCTTAAATATTAAATATGATTCATTTTTATGCATAAACTCATCCGGGTTACAAGTGATTAGGTGAGAATGGCTCTACACACACACACTCGAGGAATTGAAGTGAAGCGAAACTAATCCTTGAGATGAAATTCTTGATCAAGTGCATTATTTTGAAGTTTTCCTTGGGTTATAATTAAGTACAATCTTTGAGGCCTATTGCAAGTTGAAGCATTTGTGTGTTTTAATTTTTCTTTGATTTTGTTTCGGTTTAGTTTTGTTTCGTATCATTTTATTTGCTCGAGGACTAGCAAAGTCTAAGTGTGGGGGAATTTGATAGGTGTCTATTTATGTATTACTTTTATATCAATTCGTCAATGTTTCTTTGCTATATTCCTTGGTATTTTTATGTTTTTGTGTGGTTTTGATGTTTGTAGGAGTTTTGGAGCAACTTGCACAAAAATGGAGTAAAACCCTTCATTTTCACCTCTGCTAGTCAACCATCTCTCGGATTTAATTGTATGATATACAATGAATCTGATGACATATCATATACCGTTGAAAAGCTCTCGAAGTCTACTTTTTGGAGAAATTTACGGTTTATGAATCCATTCAGTGTACCGAAAGTTGTAATCAAAACAGTGTAAGAAGTGTAGAAATGTAATTCCTGTCTCTTATACACATCTAGATGTGTATAAGAGACAGGTATAATACGGGACACTGTAGCACGTTAATGTAGCAGAGTATTTAAACACATTTTAGGGTTTTATTTTCATAACTTGAAGAGGGGAGAACATGGAGGAGGCTGCATCTTTGGATTTCTCTCATCTCTTGGAGTTCGTGAAGGAGATTGAAGGCTTGGAAAGAGGAAGAACTACAAATCCTAATAGATTTCATCAAATTTGCTAAGTTTCCTTTCCCTCTCATTTTCTGGAATGTCTCCATATTTTATTGTATTTGTATTCTATCTGAATATGTGTAACTAAATCTGAATTGGTTGAGGGTGATTTCAAAGCCCTTGATATGGATTTTGTGAGTTAATTGTGTAAGAAATTGTTATTCAATTCTCTAATTGAAGTTGCTTGTATTCTCCCATATTTAATGCTTATGATTGCTTGCTGATTGTATTTGAGTGGCCAACTGAATATAATCTGGTTGTGATTTATTGCTAGACTAGAAATCTTGATCCGTAATTGTCTTGAAGTTCTAATCATTAGTAGCAAAATTGTGATCAGAGATTACAATTGGAGAATATAAACTAAGTTAAATAATCCAAGCTTGTGTGTTTATTGCTTAGATCAACCTATCTTTCTTATCGTAATGCATCCATTGAATTAAATTTAGAGAGCTTGTTCTAGGTTGTTTAATGGATAGAGATTAAATAAAGAGCCTGTTTTATTTAACAACAAAGTAAGGAAAGATTGGGATAACAGAGCTTATTGTTATCTACGGTTGATAATTTCAATGGTGTAATTGGATGATAATTCTACAATTAATTCGCAAATCCATATCTTGTGGTGAGAATGATCCCTTAACCAGATTTCTATCATTGATTAATTCCCATTTCAATTAAGTTTGCATTGTGTTATTCATTAATTACCGTAGTATTCAGTTTTTTATCTAGTTAATCAACCAATAAAACCCCCCATTTAGTTAATTGTTGCTGGAAATAACAAATTCAATTAGAATCAATCCTCGTGGGAACGATATCTTACTCATCACTTTATTACTTGTGCGACTAGTATACTTGCTAGTTTCGAACGCATCACGTTCACTTCTTGTGTTTCAGAAACATTGATAACATTGTTTATGTCTTCAACTCCAACATTATTTTCTTCCTCTTCATCACCTATAAAATCAGAACAATTCTCATTCCTTTCAAAATGATAATCATGTTGAGCATACCTTCTGATATAATTATGCAATGCCATGGTTGCAATAACAATCTTCACTTTTTTCTTGAATATCCAAGTTTGGTATATTCTTTAAAATCCTCCACTTTTATTTTCATATTCCAAAAGTACGTTTAATAACACTTTCTAAGAGAAGAATGCATGAGATCGAACACTTCTTCACGACTTGTTGGTTGACTGCCACAACGAAATACTAGAAGTTGATATATAGCACCTTTGTATGGCCCCAAATACCCTCTCATTTATGGATATCCTGAATCAACCAAATAATATTTTCTTGTTGAATAAAAAACAGGTTAGATGACATTTCTAATAAATAATACTCATATAAAAGATAATTGATATACAAAGTTTTATTAAAAATGTTACTGTCTAGAGGTTTAGGAAAATTTAGTGCAGGATTACCAATGGAAGATAAAAATATCCTTGCATCATGTGCAGAGCTTTTCCAACCAGTATTTGCAAAGCTAATTGCATGTCAAAGTTACATGCAGCCATTAGATTCTGGGTTGGACTTCCTTTTCTACCAATATAAGGTACTTGATCTATAGTAGGTATGGAGTACGATTCTAATATGATAAAAATATTAGATTAGAAATAAGGAAAATTTGAAAAAATAGACAAAATTAGGGGCCTTTAGTGCAATATGGACCTATCCTAAAAAATTTTGATTGTATAGACACTTTCTTCGTTAAATGACTAAAATGCCATTTGAAATTCATTGTTAAAAAGAAAGAAGAAATAAGCATCTTCACTCTTTCCTCCACTGTTCGAAATACTCATCAACACCTTTGTTTCATTTCATCTCATTGTTTAATCCTAGAATTGAAGCTAAGCAATAAAGTAAGACAAACTCTCCGTAATCTCTCTCTAAATGGCGCAATAATGTTGAAATAGGTTGTAATGTTTTCTTGAAGTAGGTTGTAATGCTTTCATTATTTCTTGTTTTCGTAGCCATTAACCATATTATGTAGCTTAAAATAGGGATATGTATGTGAACTAAACTTAGAGATAGTGCGATTTTTGTCAAAATTTGCTGAAAATTGCAAATCGTTGAGAAAATCTGGTATCACAGTCGACGGGGAAGAAGACACCATTTATCGAGCGACATCGCTCGATGTGTCAGATATATAATGAATTTATATTTAGCCTTACATTTTCATGCCTAATATGAATTTATATTTCAAGCTTCAATTAATCAGATTTCTTTGAACTGCCATAAAAAAGACAAAAAAAAATTAAAAAAAAATCCAGTGAATGGGAATGGAATGAAATTTAAGGCGTAAATTTCGGTCGCAATGCAACAATTGTTTACATGTTTGGGGCTGACGAAAGTCCCAATGTCAATCTTCACCATGATGTATGCGGATTACAGCCCACAATCTAAATACGTCAGGTTAGTCCACACTTAAAAGGCCGCTTTAGGGCCCAAACAATTAAGCAACTTCTCATATTTGGACCAATGCCTTGCTTTTAAGGTGTATATGGACACAAATAGGGGCCCTTAATAAAATTTGGGCACATCCTGAAAAATTTTCATGCCATAAACACTTTCTTGACAAAAAGACTCAAATACCCCTTTGAAATTCAATTTATTCCTAAACTCTTTATTTCCCTCTTTCCTTCACTTTTCTCTTCCTATTTCCATAACCGTGTCTTATTTTCATAGCCGTCTGTTGTTGTCGAGCTTTCAATATCCCTCGACACCGTCGAAAACGTAATTCGAAACGTAGCAAGAGGAACGAGAAACTTATTCTGTGTTTGGGGATTTGGGGTAGATTTTAGGGATTTTGAATTTGAGGATTTGAGTTTGGGTTTGTATTTTGTATTTTTTCTGTGTTTGTGGGGCTAAACGAAGTATTATTTAGTTGATTTTTTGGTTTGATATATGTAAAAATGGTGAAAATCTACGCGTTTCATCGTGATGAAGAAGACACTCGACGTGTTGAGTCCTGTCAGATGCTTCAATCGACACTCGACATCATCACCGGTGTTCACTCGACACTCGACATAACGTGTCGAGTTTTGTCAGATGCACGGACCGACACTCGATATAACGTTATGTCGAGTGTCGGTCCTTGCATCCGACAAGATTCGACACGTTATGTCGAGTGTCGAGTGAACACCGACGATGATGTCGAGTGTCGGTTGAAACATCCGACATGACTCCACATGTCAAGTGTCCTCTTCGTCACGACGAAGCACGTCTTTTTTTTTTAAGTTTGAGTTTCAAAGGACATTTTAGTCATTTAGAGAGAGAATAACGAAAGTTTTTCTTATCTTGTTGCTCAGCTTCAGTTGTTGAAAATTGTTTTGGACAGTGATGTGTATGAAGGAGTGATTGGTTTCTTTATTTCGTTTACTTCTTTTTTTTTCTAAATTCAATTATATAAATAAAGGTAAGGGTGATTGAGTCTTTTTGTCAAAAAAGTGTTTATGAAAATTTTTCAGGATGTACCCAAATTTCATCAAGGGCCCCTAATTGTGTCCATTTTTTCAATTTTTCCTATTTTGGGGGCTGCTGTAGCTTTTGTGTGAGAAAAGTTGCAAGTGTTTGATAGATCTTGCTTTTAAAATGGTTGTGTTGTGGAATAGTTGTAAAAGAGTGTTTGGTAAAGTTAGCTTTTAGATTCTTAAAATTGTCTACGATGATCAAAATGGACATTATAGTTATAGACAATAAAATTTATAAATATATATTTTTAAATCATAAATTTGTGAATATATATCATATAAAGTGAATATACAATATATCTATAAAACAACAAAAATATTTTTTTCATAATTTTCAATTAATATTTAAAAAATATATTTTTTCACACTTTTTTTCACATACATAAATAAATATCAAAAAAGTAAATATATATTGTACCAATTAAACAACTAAAATATAATTCACATTTTATTTTTTCACTTACCTAAATAAATATTAAATAAACTGAATATGTACTATATCAATTAAACAACTAAAATATATTCTTTTCACGTTCTATTTTTTTTACATACCTAAATAAATATTAAATAAAGTGAATATATAATATATCAATTAAAACTAAAATATATTTTTTTCACATTTTAATTTTTTCACTTACCTAAATAAATATTAAATCAAGTGAATATATAACATATCAATTAAAGAACTAAAATATTTTTTTTCATAACTTTTAATTAATTAGAACTTGAGGCATATAAAGTGAATAAATAAATACATATAATAAGTATACAGAATACATAGTTCACATGCTCACTAAACTTGATACAACATTGTTTCTCACATCCTCCATTTCTTGTGTTTTAGAAACATTGATAACATGATTCATGTCTTCAAACCAATTCTCATTCCTTTCAAAATGATAATCATGTTGAGCATAACTTTTGATAAATTATGCAATGCCATGGTTGCAATAACAATCTTCACTTGTTTCTTGAATGGATAGTTTGGTATATTCTTTAAAATCCTCCACTTTTGTTTTCATACTCCAAAAGTACGTTCAGTAACACTTCTAAGAGAAGAATCCTGCGATTGAACACTTCTTCACGACTTGTTGGTTGACTGCCACGACGAAATAATGGAAGGTGATATCTAGCACCTTTGTATGGCCCCAAATATCCTCTCATTTGTGAATATCCTAAATCAACCAAATAATAATTTCCTGTTGAATAAAAAATAAGTTAGATGCCATTTCTAATATATAATTATCATATAAAAGACAATTAATATATAAAGTTTTATTAAAAATGTTACTGTCTGTAGGTTTAGGAAAATTTAGTGCAGGATTACCGATGCAAGATAAAAATATCCTTGCATCATGTGCAGAGCCTTCCCAACCAGCATTTGCAAATATAAATTGCATGTCAAAGTTACATGCAGCCATTACATTCTAAGTTGGACTTCCTATTCTACCAATAAAAGGTGCTTGATCTTCAGTAAGTATGAAGAACAATTCTAATATGATAAAAATATTAGATTAGAAACGAATATCAATTATCATAAATCATTGTTATTTGAGGTAAGTATTATTACCTTATAATGAGGCATATAATCTAGCATCTCTTAATATACACTCAAGAATATCTCTAAAATCTGGATCTGGTGGCCTTATCATATATACCGCGAAACGACATACGCACCCAAAAATTTACTGAAATATCTACTCATAATGTCACCAGAATATTGGAATAGCTCTTATGCTGACCGGTTTCTTATTAACATCCTAAAATATGCAAGAACATCCCTAAGATCTCAGCAGCACTCACCCTTATTGAACCTTTTAACCTATAATTAGTTTGTAAGTCGGTGCATAATCTAATAAAAACATCATTTTTCGTTCTAAAGGAACTAAGACACCGGCGGTCATTTCCTCCCAGCACTTCCATCAACTAATGACCCATTTGAGTAGAATCCATACAAGGTTCTTTATAGATATATGTCAAATAGTGATACTTAAACAAAATAGCAACAACACATACAAGTAGATCAAACTGCTCTTCCTCATCTAATAATTCCTAAAAAATAGATATTTAACAATTAAAATTATTTGGTTTAGATTTAAATAAATATCAATAAGGCGGGAGAATAATAAAAGTAGTTAGTTGGCTTGAGATTTGGAGAGCAGAAGTGAGTCATGAGCTGCTTTCTCCTTCCATGGTTTATCCTAAACAAAAGAATATTTAACAATTCAAGCACATATAATAATTCACAAGTTTTGTGTGTGTGTGTGTGTGTGTGTAGTTTATATATAATAACAAGTACACATTAATCCTTTTCAAATAGTTGAGAAATTCAAGAAATAATATAAACTAGCAAGTTTTGGATCTCTTTACTTAAATAACTAAACAATTAAAATAAATAAATAAATAACACAAGCACTTATGCAAATTAATGCAATATATAGCATTATCATAATTTGTTGGCAGCTAGCTTATACTTTTGTTATTGAACATGTCTCTTACAACTTGAAAGAAATGATCAATTAGGAGAATAAGAAGCCATAGAAGAACCCTCATGAATTGGCTTTATAATACAATAGTATCAAACCAAAGCAAATATCATTCAAAATTGACTATATCCATTACAAAGTTAATTGAGTCTTCACATTTGACAATGCTAAACATAAAGTCTTAATAATGACATAGTTAATATAACGTCTTAACAAATACAAAGTTTAAAAATTAATCTCAAGCAATTCTTTTTTGGTAATTAAGCCATGTAAGCTTGAGCTTCAGATCGACAATTCCATTGAATATTCCTCAAACAATCTACTTGCAAATAACCACAACTCACTCCCAACTTGAACCCTTGGTAAAGATGCAACAACCTCTAATGCCTTAACAATACTCTGACCGCTTGATTCTTTTTGCGCTTTCATAAGCACTGAATTTCTCTTATCTACTACATCAATAAGGCGTTCAATCTATCTTGATATTTTTACAGAACCTCCCATCTTCCTTCCACTTGTAGCTAATCTTTTCCCTTTCCTTTCTCCTATCTTATCAATACTTTGGGTAACTTTATTTGGATTGTACTCATCTAAATCACTGGTATCCTCAATTGGAATAGTATCATTAGATGTCTCAGTGCCTTTTAGATAGACATACACCATATGAAGGTGCTCAAGAATGTTCTCTTGTGGCTTTAATATTCATGAACATCATATTTAGTTTGTTCTCCATCACAGGATTAATGCCTTCCTTACAAAACTTATAGTAGCATTTGGAAATTCCTATTTGTATTTTTATTATGAAAAAGATTAATGCAAAGCATGGCATATCAAAGTTACTAAACAAATACAAACTAATATACAAACCTTTGTTATACTTAGCCACCAATCATCCAATGCATCAATAATCTTTCTCTCAGAATTCTATCCTAACCAAGTCTTCTTTCCAATCAATTGCTTCCATAATTTCCAATCGTTTTTAAGTCTATCCCACTTATGTTTCAATTGAATCTTGTTATACATCCTCCCCGTCTCCTTATTAATGTTTATTACCAAGTTTTCCTATCCAATTTTAGTAAAGTGACTCTCTAGACAATTTCTTGCCTCTACTTCCTTGATACCTAAGTCACAAAATACAATCATACTATGATTGTCCCATAAAGCCTTGCCACATGGTCCAACACTCTTAGCAGAAGATTGAAAACTTTTATCCATCTGTACAACACAGAAAAATATTTTCATAAACAAAAAAATATTTTAATACTTTATCAAAATATTTTTCATTAATCTATACTTTGCATTAATCTTTTTACTACATAAACCTTTCAGTGCTTAGAAAAAGGTACACACATCCAATCTGTATCATCGGTATCATCTAGGTGATTAAAAAAATATACAATAATCTTCCACCAGATAGCAAACATATATGACATTGCATTCAACCCATGATAAAGCTAAAACATCATACTAAGAGAATTTCAACTAATCCTAGGCCAAAAATCTATCAAAGTAGACGTTCAAAGCACTCAGCCACATGATTTATATCAAAAGGAGATGTGCAACAACAAATATCAATTCTCATCAAATTGGATGAAGAGAAAGTACAGAAAAATTACATATCAGCGATAACTTATAGCATTTAAAAAAAAAAAAGCACAACAACACAGTACAAATAAAAATCTGAGTTCAATGTGTGCGAAAACTTACAATTCTGAGCTTGGTCTATTTTGTAGCTTCTGGTTGATAAGCTTTAAATTTCACAGGTTGGCAGCTTTAAAAGAAAGAGAAGGTGAAATACTTTAGCACCAAAGTATATATAAAAGTTTTGAGATGAATTAGAAAATGAAATCTTTGAGGCAATCCTAACCATCTAAAATACTTAGATGCAGCAAATTCAAATTTACACTCCCTTGTTCTACATTGACAAAGTCGGAAGTTTAACGAATCTTGCATTCAATCTAGGTCAATAAAATTTCTGAACCCCAAATTTAATAGTATTCAATTCTCTAGAAAGTAAAGAATTAATTAACAACCAAAAGAAAAGTGAATAAATATGGCTTGTAACTTGTAGGCAGGTTAGTGGCTAAAGGCCCATGTTGGTTGTGAAAGGCACATGTTAAAAGTAGAGTTGTTGAGAGGTTTATAAGAAGATAAAGATTTGTATCTTTTAAATAATGGCAAGTTATTGTACAATCTCACTCTTCTACACATGGGTAGAAACTGGCTTGACAACATTGAATAAAATTTTAAAGCATTAAAAGTGGGATCATTTAAGCATGTTAAAAGTGATAAGCATTAATTGTTTTGGGGTTAATAATCTTGTAGATTTATACAACTGTTAAACCATATAATAAAAACCAAAAGTGAACATAAAGAGATGGCAACTTTCATCTACATTTCTAATGTTCAATAGAGTCTAGAAACTTTCTCATTGTAGAATAGAGATACCCAACAATTTATTTCTAGTAATTTTGTGGTACTCTTTGATATATAGATAGCAATGATTACTAAGATCAAATTAATTGTGATGATTTTTCAATTTTAGACATAGGTTGAATTGAAACTTGTTAACGGGAAAGCTATGAAAAAGATGGCTTAACTTAAAATCAAACTGTGAGCAACTAGAACAGTAAAGATAGAGGTCAAAAAATGTAACAATACTCTGACACTGATAGCACTTAAACTCTCTTAATTCGTAAAATTTTATCAACAAAGATGAATGAGAAGAAGCCAACTAAAGCTCCCCAGTAAATCATTACCAACTACAAACATATAAATGTTTCATAAATCAATCATTACTAACTTAATCCCTCAAATGAGTATGAAAGTTACCTGATCCAAAAAGAAAATAGAATCCAATAGCCACATCAATCTCTGATTGCTCCTCCCCATAGATAAGTAAGTTGACCAAGTTCTATTATAATCAATTAAAATTGGAAGTTCTTTTGGAAGTTTCTTAGCTATTTTAGTTTAAATAATTAATAGCCAAAACAGTTCCAACTATGTACTTCTCTGAAATAAAACCTGAAAAGCTTTTAAAGTTTTAATACAAGTAATTATTGCAGCTTCTCCATGTGAATTAAATTCTCTTTGTGGGATATATTTATGTTTCCTTGAGGTTTGTTTTGGTAATCTTAATAAATAAGGATTTTGGGAAACTTTTTTCCTATTAAAAAACCCTTATACTGATTTATTTTTTTATGTATATTAAAAATCCCTTTTCTTTAATAACGGACATCTAAATTTGAGGTATTTTTTGAAATAACAATTCAAGAAACCCTAAAAATGCTCTCGTCTCTGAACTCCACTCCATTGTTCTATCGACTCCTGTTCGCTTTTCACAACAAAGCTTAATGTTGGAGCCTCCAGTGAGCTACTGGCATCAAGTAATCTCTCTATCTAACTAGGTAATGAAAGTTATTTGATAGATTTGTTTTAATAAATTTTCTTCTTGTATATTGTTATTCGATTTACCTTTCGACGATGACAACATATTTCAACGATGGCGATTTACTCCAAACTAGTTGTCTTTTAATTTGTTAAGGGGAATCGTTGAAGAGTTGGAAAAGTTGCAAAAGAATAGATCAATTTTCGGTGGACAACTCGACAAGTCCACCAACTGCATCCACCTCAGTAAGCTCAAGCAGGTACTTTTCTCTATTCTAATTTTCCTATTTGATTCCTTCAATTATAAATTATGATTAATGTACTTCGTGGGAAACAATCATAGTTTGAATTATTAATTTCCTATCTTGTTCTATGTAAAGTTTGTGAATCTTTGAACATCATAGTTGCTTTTAAATGAGATGGGTAGGTTCTTAGTTTCTCATGTGGCAGAATGCTTTGGACCATCTACTTTGATAGATTTTTGGCCTAGGATTAGTTGAGTTATCTTAGTATGCAGTTTTAGCTTTATCATGGATTGAATGCAATGTCATACATGTTTGCTATCTGGTGAAAGAATATTGTATATTTGTTTAATCACCTAGATGATAAAGATTGGATGTGGTACCTTTTTCTGAGCACTGAAAGGTTTATGTAGTAAAAACATTAATGCAATGTATAGATTAATGAAAAATATTTTGATAGAGTATTAAAATATTTTTCTGTGTTGTATAGATGGATAAAGGTTTTCAATCTTCTGCTAGTAGTGTTGGACCATAGGGTAAGGCTTTCTGGGACAATCATATACGATTGTATTTTGTGACTTATGTATCAAGGAAGTAGAGGTAGGAAACCGTCCAAGGAGTCAGTTTACTAAAATTGGATGGGAAAACTTGGTAACAAATATTAATAAGGAAACGGGAAGAATGTATAACAAGACTCATTGAAAAACGAGTGAGATGGATGTAAAAGTGATTGGAAATTGTGAAAGCAATTCATTATAAAGGAGACTGGATTAGGATGGAATTCTCAAAGAAATACTATTGATTCATCGGATGATTGGTGGCTAAGTAAAACTATAACGAACTGGGCCAGGGACTCAAACCCCGTCCGGGGACTCAAACCCGGTCGAACCCATTCGCACAAGTCCAACGTATTGTCCGCTTTGGGCACCCGCAGGTCCCGCACGACTTTGTTCCACCAAGTGGACGCGTCCCCCACTCGAACCCGAGACCTCCCTCAAAGGCTCCCGAACTCATGATGAATTCATGTGTTATATATATATATATATATATATATGGAAAAAAAAAGAGATATGGATGACGTACTTTTTATTAATTTCTTATTCAATCACCCCTAAAATCTCTAAATAAGAGATGTTAGGGCGTGACAAAAACAAAGGTTCATATATTAGTTTGTATTTGTTTAATAAATTTCATATACTATGCATTAATCTTTTTCATAATAAAAATACATGTGGGAATTTCCAAATGCTGCTAAGTTTTGTAAGGAAGGCATTGATCCTGTGATGGAGAACAACTAAAAATGATGTTCATAAATATTACAGCCACAGGAGAACATTCCTGAGCACCTTCATCTAGTGTGTGTCCATCTAAAGGCATTTAGACATCTAATGATACTATTCCAAGTGAGGATACCTGTGATTTAGATAAGTACACTCCAGTGAAGGTACCCCAAGTACTGTAAGATAAAAGAAAGGAAAGGGAAACGATTGGCTACAAGTGAAAGGAAGACGGGACGTTCTACAAAAATATCAATACATATTGAACACCTTATTGATATAGTAGATAAGAGAAATTATGTGTTTATGAAGTGGAAGAAGAATCAAGTGGTCAAAGTATTGTTAAGGCATTAGATGTTGTTGCATCTTTACCAGGGGTTCAAGTTAGGAGTGAGCTGTGGCTATTTGCGAGTAGATTGTTTGAGGAAAAAGTGAAAAGAGATGTATTCAATGGAATTGAAGATCCGGAGGTTAAGCTTTCATGGCTTAATTACCAAAAAAGAATTGCTTGAGATTAATTGTTAAACTTTGTATTTGTTAAGACTTTATATTAATTATGTCATCATTAAGACTTTATGTTTAGCATTGTCAAATGTGAAGACTCAATTAACTTTGTTATAGATATAGTTAATTTTGAATGATATTTGCTTTGGTTTGATACTATTGTATTATAAAGCCAATTCATGAGGGTTCTTCTATGGCTTCTTATTCTCCTAATTGATCATTTCTTTCAAGTTGTAAGAGACATGTTCAATAACAAAAGTATAAGCTAGCTGCCAACAAATTATGATAATGCCATATATTGCATTAATTTGCATAAGTGCTTGTGTTATTTATTTATTTATTTTAATTGTTTAGTTATTTAAGTAAAGAGATCCAAAACTTGCTAGTTTATATTATTTCTTGAATTTCTCAATTATTTGAAAAGGATTAATGTGTACTTGTTAATATATATAGATACATGCAACTTGTGAATTGTTATATGTGCTTGAATTGTTAAATATGCTTTTGTTTAGGATAAACCATGGAAGGAGAAAGTAGCTCAGGACCCACTTATGCGCTCCAAATCTCAAGCCACATAATTATTTTTGTAATTCTCCTGACGCCTTATTGATACTTTTTTAAATCTAAACTAAAGAATTTTAATTGTTAAATATCTATTTTTTAGGAATTGTTAGATGAGGAAGAGGAATTTGATCTACTTGAATGTGTTGTTGCTATTTTGTTTGAGTACCATTATTTGACATATATCTATAAAAAACCTTGTATGGTTTCTACTCAAACAATTCATATGTGATTGATGAAAGTATTGGGACGAAATGACCTTTAGCGTCTTAGTGCCTTTAGAATAAAAGGATGTTTTTATTAGATTATGCACCGACTTACAAACTAGTTATGGGTTGAAAGGTTCAATAAGGCGAGTGCTACTGAGATCTTAGGGATGTTCTTGCATACTTTATGATGTGAAGTAGGAAACCAATTAGCACAAGAGTGATTCCAACATTTTGGTGACACTGTGAGTAGATATTTCAGTAAGGTATTGGATGTTGTATGTCATTTAGTGATAGACATGATAAAGCCACCAGATCCGAATTTTAGAGATATTTCTGAGTATATATTAAGAGAGGTTGGATATATGCCTCATTATAAGGTAATATTACTTACTTTAAATAGCAATGATTTATTATATTTTGTATTAAGATAATTGATATTTGTTTCTAATCTAATTTTTTTATCATATTAGAATTGTATTGGTGCAATAGATGGTGTACATATTCTCACCGCCATACCTATTGAAGATCAAGTACCTTATATTGGTAGAAAAGGAAGTCCAACCCAAAATGTAATGGCTTATGTAACTTTGACATGCAATTTATATTTGTAAATGCTGGTTGGGAAGGCTCTGCACATGATGCAATGATATTTTTATCTTGCATTCGCAATCCTGCACTAAATTTTCCAAAATCCCCAAATAGTAACATTTTTAATAAAACTTTGTATATTAATTATCTTTTATATGATTATTATTTATTAGAAATGTCATCTAACCTATTTTTTATTCAACAAGAAAATATTATTTGGTTGATTCAGAATTTTCACAAATGAGAGGATATTTGGGGCCATACAAAGGGGCTGAATATCACCTTCCAGTATTCCGTCGTAGAAGCCAACAAACAAGTCGTGAAGAAGTGTTCAATCACAGGCATTCTTCTCTTAGAAGTGTTATTGAACATACTTTTGGAGCATGGAACATAAATGGAAGATTTTAAAGAATACGCCAAACTATCTGTTCAAGAACCAAGAGAAGATAGTTATTGCGACCATGGCATTGCATAATTATATCAGAAGGTATGCTTAACATGATTATCATTTTGAAAGGAACAAGAATTGTTGTGATTTTATGGCTGAGGAAGAGAAAGAAAATGATGTTGGAGTTAAAGCATAAATCATGATATCGATGTTTTTGAAACACAAGAAATCAAATGTGTAAGAAACAATATTGTTTCAAGATTAATGAACATGTGAAATTATGTATTTTGTATACTTATATGTATTTCTTTGTTCACTTAAATTACCTCAAGTTATAATTAATTAAAAGTTATGAAAAAATAATATTTTAGTTGTTTAATTGATATGTTATGTATTCACTTGATTTAATATTTGTTTAGGTAAGTGAAAAAATATATTTTAGTTGTTTAATTGATATATTATATATTCACTTTATTTAATATTTATTTAGGTATGTGAAAAAAATAGAATGTGTAAAAAAATATTTTGGTTGCTTAATTGATATATTACATATTAAGTTTATTTAATATTTATTTAGGTAAGTGAAAAAATAAAATGTGAAAAAAATAAATTTTAGTTGTTTAATTGGTAGAGTATATATTTACTTTTTTTATATTTATTTACGTATATGAAAACAAAAGGTGTGAAAAATACATTTTTTAAACATTAATTAAAAATTATAAAAAAAAATTTTTGTTTTATAGATACGTTACATATTCACTTTATATAATATCTATTCATAAATTTACAATTTAAAAATATATATTTATAAATTTTCTGGTCGATAACTATGATGTCTATTTTGGTCATTATAGACAATTTTAAGAATCTAAAAGCTAATTTTACCATACACCCTTCTACAACTTTTCAACAGCACAGTAGTTTTAAAAGTAAGGTTTACCAAACACTTGCAAACTCTCCTGACAACATAGCTCCAGTAGAGAAAACTCTCCTGACAGCATAGCTCCAGTAGAGATTTTCAAAAGCTAAAGCAGCCCCAAACACATCCTTTGTGTGTGTGTGTGTGTGTATGTATATAACTCATCTTCAATAATACTACACTTTGTCTATATATAAAATTTGTTTATAAAGTTCATGTGGTATTAGGGATGGCAAAATTTGGGTGTGGGTGTGGGTTTTGCATTTCCATACATGGATCAAATAATGTGACGCCGTCCCTGGTCATCGGATTTTCCCTCGTTTCTTTTTTTTTTTGTACGGTGCAGGTGCAGCTTTTCCTGGATTTGTACATTCCCTCCCCGCCCCCGCATTTTACCTGGATTTAATCCTCGCAAATCCCTGATTTTGTGATTTTATATAATTTATTTTGTAACTTTATTCATATTTAATTCATGTCAAAGCCAAAATTGCTTGTTGCCAAGCCTCCTCTTAATCCCATTACAATATAAATATACAAATCTCACTATGCATTTTGGCAACTTTAGTATATTAATATAGTATATTATATGTATATTTTAATTTTTAAAATATATGATGCTCTTATATCCAGTGCGGATGCAGGGCGGAAAAGGTATATACCGCACCCGGACATTAAACAACAACTTCACCCCTGCCTCCGCGTATTATTCCGACAAAATCCAGGTAAAATTACACTCGAAAAATCCGGGTACCTGCATCCTCCAGTTTTTTTTTTTTTTTTTTTTTGCTACCCCTATGTGACATCAAGTGAGTGGAATGATAAATATAAAAAAGTTAATATAATAAATATTGATGAGTCATGTGTTATCGAATGAGTGATGCCACATCAACTTTATATATAAACTTTATAACTGTAGTATTATTATATATCTTTGACTTGTTACAATTTAATAGTAATAAATTGTTACGTTGACATTAAATATCTTTTAACGCCTTCCTTGCCATTATATATTAATTAGTGAAGATTCAGGTTTTTACGTGAAAATTAAGTTATGATAAAATTATTCACTATTCATAAAATTGCTTTACTCTTGCTTAGATAATTAATGCAATAAAAAATAACGTTACATTACATATACTCTTTGAACGGATATAACATAATTCATTTATTATTATTTTATTTATCGTTGTTAATTATTTAATTTTTAATTTTTTTATTATTTATCTTATATCATGTCTATTTTTTTATAAAAATTTATAAATATAACATTATTCCTAGAAAACAAATAAAACCAGTAATTCAGTAAATTGTAGTGATATCAAATTTGTTATTATTGACATATTAGGACTGTTTTTGAATAGTAAAATCAAATTTAGCATATTATCGAGCTAGATTTGAGTACTAAAAATGAAATTGCAATATATGGTAATTGGGAAGACATTTTACGTAGAAAAGTTTGGTAGCTTGTCCAGTCAATTACCTAATTGAATTCCCGTCCGATTAGAGTCAAAATCAAAGTAAAAATTGAACCGCAGAGAGCTGCGCAACTCGGGTTATCGGCTCCTGTACTGTTTACAAACTTATCTTCGCTTTGCCGTGTCGCAACAACACGCGTTTGGCGTTTTCATGAGACAAAAGAATAGACAACTGGTGACTTTCGTTGATGTGGTCCCCTGCCTCCAGGGCCACCAATCACTTGTTTTCCAGATTACGCGAGCACGCGAGCAAACAAGACAACAATATTTTGTAAATGCAACCCACTCTTGGACGCATTTTTATGACAAACGACAATCATGACGTATTTAGCCGTGGTTAGTTTCAGTTAAGTCCATACAAAGCGTGGTCCTTTTGCAAGAAGAGAACAAAACACAAGCTTGACTTTCCCGGAAAAACTCTGTTGCCATGTCTCGTCTCATCTGCTCAGAAGCAAAGAACTACATGTGTGGATAGAGATCATCGTATATAAACATCTAGGCATATATAAGTGAAGGGAAACAGAAATGGGGCTGCATCAAAACGGGAACAATTACGAGAGGATGGCCGCTGCTGATGGAAGTGGGGAAGCTGTTACGTTATCAAACACTCAAGAACCGGAATTTGGTCGGAATGGTAAAGGAAAGAAGTTTGTTTTTGCATGTGCAGTCTTTGCGTCTCTCAACTCAGTGCTTCTTGGTTATGGTTAGTCTTCTCAAATATTTACTCGCTTTATGAACTGAATTCTCTGGATTAAATTTAGTATGTTTCTTGGAGTTGCATACGAGCTCCCAGTTACTGCGTGAGGCAATGCAGGATGTCTCTTTGTATATTTGTGAAAGATTCTTTCATGTTGTTGTGGAATCTTCATCGTGCTTAAGAAATTGATATGACTAGTAAGTTTTTGGTTAATCTGCCGAAACATGGTAAGGGCAGGAGGCAATTGTACAGTTAATTTGTACTTTCGCTTACCTACTTTGGGTTAATAATTTTAGATTGATTTCTTCAAGGCACATGATTTTCAATTGGAACACCATTACCACGTTACACTACTTATTATAATAATATATAAAAGAGATGCGATTGTCTTATCTCGTTTGTTATAATACTATGTGATTACTGTGTGATAGCATGCGAACTTGATTATAAGTTCAAGCAAAGAGTCAAAGACACCCCACTTGGGTAAGGCTGGAGATTAATCATATCAACGTAATTTATTAGCAAAGGAGAACCCAAAGAATCATCTTGCAATACTTAGTTCTCCTTATTTATCTCGACAGTTGGAATAGCGAAGTTTGGTCTTAATAATCAAATTTTATTGTCAAATGGTATCCTGTTTACACATGCTGCAACAAGCCCCCACTGCCCTTCTGTAGGCATTTCTGGAAGAGATTGTTATACCCTATACTTTAGGAAATGACAGATGTTGTATCTTATCCTGTCGCGTAACTGGAAGCTAAATATATATTTGCAATTTAAACTCTACCTGCTTCGTTATTGTCTTTAGCTTGCTTATTTATACTTGTTCAGAAAGAATTTTTCATTTTAATATGTATTCATCACTCCACAGATGTGGGTGTAATGAGCGGAGCAATTATATTCATTAAGGAGGATCTGAACATAAGTGAGGTGCAACAAGAAGTTCTCGTTGGAATTTTGAGCGTAATTTCACTTTTGGGTAGTTTAGCTGGGGGTAAGACCTCGGATGTTCTGGGTAGAAAATGGACAATAGGCCTTGCAGCAATTGTTTTTCAGTCAGGTGCAGCTATCATGGCTCTTGCTCCTTCTTTTGCAGTGCTAATGCTAGGCAGACTCTTAGCTGGTGTGGGGATAGGATTTGGAGTCATGATTGCACCCGTATACATAGCCGAGATATCACCAACCATTGCTAGAGGATCACTCACCTCATTTCCAGAAATCTTTATTAATCTGGGAATTCTACTTGGATATATTTCAAATTATGCTTTTTCAGGACTATCAGCGCATATAAATTGGAGGATCATGCTTGGTGTGGGAATCCTTCCATCGGTCTTTATCGGTTGTGCACTGTTTGTGATCCCTGAATCACCAAGATGGTTGGTGATGCAGCAAAGGGTTGATGAAGCAAGAGTAGTACTTTCGAAGACAAATGTGAGTGAAAGAGAAGTCGAGGAGAGATTGGCAGAAATAAAACAAGCTGCTGGGATTGGCAACAATGAAAATCATGACGCAAAAGCTGTCTGGCGTGAAATCTTGTATCCTTCTCCTGCCGTTAAAAGAATGCTGATAACAGGTTGTGGAATCCAATGTTTCCAACAGATAACTGGCATTGATGCAACTGTGTATTATAGCCCAACTATCTTTAAAAAGGCTGGGATTGATGGCAATACCAAGCTTCTTGCAGCAACTGTTGCTGTTGGGTTTACCAAAACTTCGTTCATCTTAATAGCTATATTTCTTATTGACAAAGTGGGTAGAAAAACTTTGCTTTATTTAAGCACAATTGGAATGACAATTTGCTTGCTTGGTCTGAGCCTTACTTTAACATTTCTGGGGAATGGAAGACTTGGTATTGGCTTGGCAATATTATCAGTTTGTGGTAATGTAGCTTTCTTCTCAGTAGGAATTGGCCCGATTTGTTGGGTATTGTCATCTGAAATTTTCCCTCTACGGCTTCGAGCTCAAGCTTCGGCTCTTGGCGCAGTAGGGAGTAGGGTCAGTAGTGGTGTGATTGCTATGTCCTTCCTCTCCATGTCTCGTGCAATTACAGTGGGAGGAACCTTCTTTGTCTTTTCAGGGATTTCAGCTCTTTCTGTTGCTTTTGTCTATACATGTGTTCCGGAAACAAAAGGAATGTCTTTGGAGCAAATTGAAATGCTATTTCAAAACCAGAGAGAATGCCAAAGAGTTGAAGTGGAATTGGGAGATGTGGAGCGTCTAGTGCAGAAACAATAGAGGGTGGCATTCGTCATTTCCAAACCACAAAAACTTTCTACCGTAGAGCTCGTCAATCTAAAACTAGTCCTCGGCGCTGATTCACGTCTGTTGTCAACATTGTAATACTACTCTTCATAAATCATATAGCTCCCATCCTTTATGAAGCTTACATTGTAATTTGTATACCAGTCTTTCGTTAACCATTTCTGCCATATTGGTTATGACAGTTCAGTCATACAAGTAATGGAACCAGAAAAAGCTAATTATATATAAATATATAATTTTCATTTGAAAGTATTATTCAAGCTTAATGATACATTTGTCCTTCATTATGATTATCAAAACTGTGAAAGCATCTTGGCGATTGCATTTGTATCGTCAAAGTTATAGGGATTATATTTATAAATATCTTCTGCTTCCTTTCCAGTATTTTGTTCATCTGCTGGTCAAAGGAGGTAGAACTTGGAAGAGAGGCACAGATTTGTATACCATTAAGTTGTTAAACAAACTTAGCTTCATCCTAAAATTCCAGATAAATGGTTGTTCTGTAAAGATTTCTCTCTCTCTCCTTTTCACAGGCTTAATCTTTAAAGCTTTTACCCACAAATTGCCAGCAGCCAAAAAGTCTTACATACAACTACTTCTTGTTGTTTATATTTAAACTGCACCAAATATGCCAGTGAAAGCTGGATAGATGCTTTTTTACTCCCCTTCTGTTGTTTCAGTTAAGAACTTGATTAACATGATATATTATTTATTGAAAGTAAAAGAGCATAAAGTGACATGTCTAGAGAATGTAGTATGCAGATATTTCTCCATAAGGCTACAGTTGCTTGAAGATAAATGAAGAATGTAGATATTGATCCACAAGGTAACTAAAGAAATCCCTTTTTGCATTTAACTCAAGCATATTTAGAGACCAGCAAAGCAACTAGCCTATTTATACCAAAGGTTACCATAAAATGCTAGAAGTGTAGAAACAGAAAATAAGACAAAATTGTTGGGGATGCAATGCAAACTCAGAACAGAGATTTGGGAGAAAATCTACTTGTATTCACAAAGAAAATTGATATACAAGAATTATACAAAAAACTCCCCTAAACTAATCCTGGAGCTCTCCTGGCTCTCTCCTGAACTCTCTCTGGAGTTTCTCTGATGCCTAAACAAGGCAGAATTCATCCCATATTTATAGGAAAAATTCTGCACACAATTTCAAATCAATTTGGCTACTACCTTTGACTTTCAAAATTGGAGGTGCCTAACTAATTTGACTATCAATGCATTCACATGGGAGGGATTCTGGAAGCCATGCATGTCATGCATGAGCTCAGCAGAATTCTAGAACTCATGCATGTCATGCATGAGCTCATCAATTCTCCCCCTCCATCCCATGTGAAAGGGAGTAACAACAAAAGTAATTAGACAGCTTCTAATCCAACTATGTCTCTGCATAGTTCTAGCTTGTCTCTGGTGACCACTTTTGTTAACATGTCGGCTGGATTCTCTTTAGTATGGATCTTCACTAGTTTCAACAGTTGCTTGTCCATCACCTCTCGTATCCAATGATAGCGGATGTCGATATGCTTTGTTCGAGAATGGTACACTGAATTCTTGCTCAAATCCAGAGCACTTTGACTGTCACAGTGTACTTTATACTCCTTTTGCTTAATCCCAAGTTCTTGGAGAAATCGCTTCAGCCACAACATTTCTTTTCCAGCTTCCGCTGCGGCAATGTATTCTGCCTCTGTCGTGGATAGCGCAACACACTTCTGTAGTCTTGACTGCCATGATACAGCTCCCCCTGCAAAAGTGTAAACAAAACCTGATGTAGATTTCCTACTGTCAGGTTCTCCGGCCATATCTGAATCTGTATAGCCTTCCAAGATTGGATCAGCTCCCCCGTAACACAAGCATATCTTCGAAGTACCTTTAAGGTATCTGAGAATCCACTTGACTGCCTCCCAATGTTCTTTCCCTGGATTGGAAAGAAATCTGCTCACGACTCCGACAGCATGAGCAATATCTGGCCTTGTACACACCATGGCATACATCAAACTTCCTACAGCAGAAGAATAGGGTACCGACGCCATGTCCTCTATCTCTTTCTTGGATGAGGGACATGATCTCTTGCTCAGCTTGAAATGATTAGCCAGTGGTACACTAACTGGCTTAGCACTATCCATGTTAAACCTTTGAATTACCTGTTCAACATATTTCTCCTGAGACAGTCATAATTTCTTTTGTTTCCTGTCTCGACGAATGTGCATCCCCAAGATTTGCTGAGCTGGTCCCAAGTCCTTCATATCGAAGGTTTTTGAAAGTTCCTTCTTCAGCTGCTTTATTTTTGTTGCATCCTTGCCGACGATCAATAGCATGAGTGCAACAAAGTCTCCACCTGGAAGTTTCTGAAAGTAGACACACTGGTCTGCAACGGTTCTTTTATACCCATGACTCACCATGAAGGAGTCAAACTTCTTGTACCATTGCCTTGGTGCTTGTTTGAGGCCATACAAGCTCTTTTTGAGCTTGCACACGAGGTGTTCTTTTTCTTGAACCTCGAACCCTTCTGGCTGCTCCATATAGATTTCTTCATGCAAGTCTCCATAAAGAAATGATGTCTTCACATCCATCTGTTCAAGCTCCAAATCAAGACTTGCTGTCAATCCGAGGATGACGCGGATTGAGGACATTTTTACTACCGGTGAAAAGATTTCATCAAAGTCAATTCCTTTCTGCTGAAGGAATCCTTTTACCACCAATCGGGCTTTGTGCTTCATCACCTTCCCTGTTCCATCTTTCTTGAGCTTGAATACCCACTTGTTCTTCAGTGCCTTCTTTCCGTCTGGGAGCTCGACCAGTTCATAGGTTTTGTTCTTCTCAAGAGAATTCATCTCATCTCGCATTGCATGCAGCCATCGTTCTTTGTCTGGATGAGATAAAGCTTCATGAAAGCTTTCTGGCTCCCCCTCATCAGTAAGCAGTGTGTACTCTGATTCCGGATATCTCCTCGACGGAATCCGACCTCGCTCAGATCGTCGTAGCTGAGGTTCTTCATTTCCAGGAGGTATAGCAGCTTCTATAGGTGATTGTGGCTCCCCCGGCTCAGCAATCTCTTCATTTTCTTCCTCCTGATCTGCTTCTGGAACTTCTTCTGGTACCTCATTATTTCCTGTAGCATTTGGTGTTGAATCTACAACAATATCTGGGGCACTGCTAGTGGGATTTTTAGATATTGTTGTTTTTTCAGCGTCTTCATATGTTTGGTCTTCGTGAAATACGACATCTCTACTCCGGATGACTTTCTTTTCTTTGGGATCCCATAATTTGTATCAGAATTCTTCATCTCCATAACCGATGAAGATACATGGAACAGTTCTTGCATCTAGCTTCTATCTGAGCTCCTTGGATACATGTACGAAAGCTAAACAACCAAACACTTTCAAATGATTGTAGGAGGGCTTTTTATTAGACCATACCTTTTCTGGAATCTCGAAGTTTAGTGGTGCCGATGGTGCTCTGTTGATTAAGTAACAGGCGGTGCGAACTGCCTCCCCCCAGAATGGCTTGGGTAACTTAGCCAATCTGAGTATGCTTCTGACTCGTTCCATGATGGTTCGATTCATCCTCTCGGCCACTCCATTATGTTGTGGTGTGCGTGGGACGGTTCTTTCATGTCTAATGCCATATCTTCGACAGTAGGCATTGAACTCTCTGGAGGTATACTCACCTCCGTTATCTGATCGAAGGCATTTTAATTTCTTACCCGTTTCACGTTCTACCATGGAGTGAAACTCCTTGAACTTCTCCAGAACTTCATCCTTCGTCCTGAGGAAATACACTCACACTTTCCGAGATGCATCATCAATAAAGGTTAAGAAATACCTTTTACCACCTAAGGACTCGACTTCAAGAGGTCCGCATACATCACTGTGTACTAGCTCCAATAGCTTTGATTTCTTCACTGATGAGGAGCTGAATGACACCCTCCGTTGTTTCCCGTACAAACAATAGTCGCAAGGATGAGACGCTGCATCCTTGGAAACAGTGATCAGCTTCTTTTTCTGAAGGGTTGATAAACCCTTTTCACCCATGTGACCGAGCCTTTTATGCCACAAATCTAGAGGTACCATGTGCTCTGCTACATGAAGGCTCTCTCCGTTTATTTTTACATGGGTCCTGTAAAGATTGTCACATAATTTACCTCGAGCAACCACCATGACCCCTTTCAACATCTTCCATGTACCATTGGTGAAGCAACTCTCATAGCCTTGCTGATCAAAGGCTTTTACCGAGAGCAAGTTGAGTCGAAGATCTCGGCACATGACGAACGTCCTTCAAAGTTATTTTGCATCCGACGTTCGTTTGGAATTGAATATCACCAATTCTCATGATTTTGGCGGTGCTGTTGTTACCCATCTTCACTATCCCAAAGTCTCCTGCTTTGTACGTGGTGAAGATCTCTCTGCAAGGAGTGACGTGGCAGGAAGCTGCTGTGTCAATTACCCATTCTACTCTTTGGTCTGCTATGTGGAAGCACGTCTCTTCTGCACAGATGGTTACATCTTCTACCACTGTAACTCGTGGCTCGTCGCTACTTTGTGCTTGTGAACTCTCCTGGTTCTGTCTCTGAAAACTGCGACAATTTTTCTTCATGTGACCCTCTTTGCCACAGTAATAGCATTTGTAGGTGGGTCTCCGCCCATCTGTTGATTTGCCCCTTCTGTTTGTCGATCTGCCTCTACTTTTGCTTCTTCCTTTTCTCCAGTCTTCACCTCGAGACTGTCTTCCTTGATTCTCCATGATGTAGGCTTCATCTTGACTGGCGCCTGCATCTTTTCTTCTCGCCTCCTCGTTCATCAAGGCATCCTTAACCATTGATAGGGTAAGTTTGCCTCTGGGTGCTGAATTACTGATGGAGACTACTAACGTCTCCCATGAATCTGGAAGGGAACTGAGAAGTAGAAGTGCTTATTCTTTGTCTCCAACCTGTAACTCGACTGCTGTCAACTGATTCACCAAGTTCTGGAACTCACTTGTATGTTCTGCTACAAGAGTTCCGCTCCGCAACTTCAAGTTCACAAGCCGTCTCATCAGGATGGCTTTGTTCCGTGCTGACTTGGCTTGATACATACTCTCTAATTTTTTTCATAGAGTATATGCATCTGTTTCTTTGGCTACATGGTGGAAGACACTATGATCGATCCATTGTCTGATCTGACCGATGCATTTTCTGTTAATTTTCTTCCACTCTGCCTCTTTTTCTGTCTCAGGTCTCTGCCCTTCAAATTCTATAGGGTCATATAAATCCTTACAACTAAGGAGATCCTCCATCATGGGCCTCCATAGTGTGTAATTTGTAGCAGTCAATTTAATCATGGCTCCGGATGATTCTTTCATTTTAGAATAATTAATTCACTAAAATGGAAATTGAATTTCAAAAATCCGAGCACACCGTTACGTCCGGAACGATCAAATTAGGTGGAATAGCCTCTTCCGGGGCTCAAAAATTCATTTTATACAATAAATACTAAGCTTGGAAACTTTAAGGACTAAACTGAAATTTCTTAAGGGCTAATCTGAAATTTCAGAAACTAAAGGGGGCACAATGTCATTCACCAGAACTACAGGGGCAAAACTGATATTTTCTAGGGACTGAAATGTAAATTTCATAAACTCAGGGGGTCAAAATGTTATTACCCAAAAATACAGGGGCCAAAATGAAATTTCCAACGATTTGCTGATGTGGCAGATGGGGTCCACAATGCTGACGTGTCTCTGACGTGGCGACACGTGTCAGTTGACGTGGCACGATGACGTGGCTTTGCTGACGTGGCGAAAAGTGCTCTGACGTGGCGGGTGACGTGGCTCGTCTTCTACCTTGAGACGCGCGTGCGGCGCGTGAAGAGAGTGTCGCCCACTCGTAGACTAGGTCGGTGGCGCGTGCGGCCTCTCTGGTCGTCGGATCGATCGCCGAAAAATTGCAGAATACTCACCTCGATCTCACGAACATACAGAACACTTCAAATTCGAAATTCGATGACTTTCCGAAAAATCGAAATTTTCCAGAAACAGGGGACAAATTTTCTCTGAATTTTTTTCTCTCTATTCTGACGTTCCAGGAGCTCAACGAGGCTCTGATACCACTTGTTGGGGATGCAATGCAAACTCAGAACAGAGATTTGGGAGAAAATCTACTTGTATTCACAAAGAAAATTGATATACAAGAATTATACAAAAAACTCCCCTAAACTAATCCTGGAGCTCTCCTGGCTCTCTCCTGAACTCTCTCTGGAGTTTCTCTGATGCCTAAACAAGGCAGAATTCGTCCCATATTTATAGGAAAAATTCTGCACACAATTTCAAATCAATTTGGCTACTACCTTTGACTTTCAAAATTAGAGGTGTCTAACTAATTTGACTATCAATGCATTCACATGGGAGGGATTCTGGAAGCCATGCATGTCATGCATGAGCTCAACAGAATTCTAGAACTCATGCATGTCATGCATGTCATACATGAGCTCATCAAAAATATGTATGGGAATTTATGAAGCCATGTGCAGCGTCCATAAAATGCTACACCATAATAACAACTAACATGGAATGTACTCAAGATTACTGCAAGTCAATGAAAATTAAGATTTTAAATAGACTCAGAGGGAAAAAAAATCAATTAGACTCAGAGGAAAAAAAATCAATTTTAAATAATTGAAGAGATTAAATAAAGTTCAGGTTTTGCCACCAGATTGCATCTGGTTCCCATTGAACGTTTCAGTTTTCTACTTTTCCCTTTTAAACGTTTCATCATTGTCAATGTTAAGGTTGCTACCATAATCTAAACACCTGGACTTGGTATTTTAATAGAGAAAGAGAAGTTCTTAACTATGGTTAAGCATTTCTATATTTTATTCCATCATCTCATTTATTTTATTCTAATTTACATCAGATATACTTTCTATTTATGCCATCAAGATATACCTGGCTTTTGTCAACCTCATCTGTTGATATACAATCAGCAAGAATTTTGTGTTTCAAGCATTGCAGAAAAACTGACGGTAGATAGATCACCAAATTTGCATGTGACGAACTGAATTCCTAAAAAAAATACCATCACATACTTTTAATTCCTTAACTGGTAAACCATCAAATTCACATGTAATAACCAATGCAATCCAGAATCATCAAACATGTAAACTGGTTCTGCTAAGGCTACATGTATGGTTAGTCCACACACATGACACAACTAACCATATATTAAACTAGTAAGGTTTCTCTATCCATCGACTTTTAACATGGAATATCCTGTTGCTTCTTGCTAATATTTATTATTTTCTGGCTCTATCATGCAGGGAAATGACAAAATAAAAATTTAATTTCATAGGCAATTCATTAAACAAATTATTGGAGTCTTAATGACAACAAAGGTGCAGAATTTTTTATTCATGATATCTTCCTAAATTGTCTGTAGAAGCTCCAAAACCTGGAGAAAGCTGCCAAGTTCTAAAAGCTCATCTTGATTTTGATATCCATGGCACATGGTGACTGGTGAGGGATAAAGAGGTATTATGGTGACGCAGACAAGGCCAAAGGGTAGGTGCCAAAATTGATTGGAAGCTGAAAAATCACTTTTGTGACTTATTTAACGGAAATGGAGTCCAAAATGATACATTTTTCCTTTAGTGCTATTAGCAGTCGTAAGCCACTTTTTCAAAGCTCAGATGGAATCAAATAATAATAAGATGTTTCTCAGTAAAATGAATTCCCGTTATGTTTTCTAGCTCTAAAGCATTACCAAGATACCAAAAGCTGGAATCATCACTTCTTTTCTTCACGTTTTTATATCTTGCAAGAAGATACAAGCAGAAGAAACTATATGGAAAACCCAATATATTATTAATTTCCAATCAAAGATTACTAAAAGAAATTATTCTTTTTTCCTTAACAAAATTCTACTTCCAGGTTGTAATGATCTGAGTGGTCCATAACCACCTACTACAGTAAATAGACATATGATATCATCTTAGTAATCTAAAAGTAAAAAATAGAAAAGTAGAAAAAGAAAGAAACACGCAAAATGGCATTTACATATGAAGAATCCTAATCCAGATAAAATGAAAATTAAAAGGCATCCCAACTAAGAGAGAAAATAAAGCAAGACCTCTTTATATTTTTTACAAAACACAACTTGTGATCACATAACACAAAGTGTTGAAAATGTGACAATTAGCATTTGTCACGCTTATTCTATACTTACAAACTTGACAGCGAAGAATTGCAGAAGATACAGAAGTCCAACATTAGATGATGAATTATGCTATTTTCTTTAACTTCAAGCCGTTGACTTTGTCTGTTCCAGAGATGAATTGTGAAACTTTCCTTGCGAATAAGCTTAAGCTTATTATGCAACCATTTTGAATGATCCTCACTTCTAGGCCCCTCGAAGAAACTTTGAATTCTATTCCATGTAACAGGATAAAATGCAGATGGTGGCAACACAGTGAAGTTGAATCCAGGTCTGCCACTCACCCTTGAAACAACTCTCGAGACTAAGTATGGACCATTGTGACCCCACTTGTTACCATCAAATGTGAGAGCAAATTCTTGTATAAACTTGAAAAGTAATGGATGATTCTTATCAAAAATCAACACAGCGTTATTCAATCTGGTCCAATTCCTTGTTGCAGGATCAATGGTCTGTGCTCCTATTGTATTTCTCAACTTAGATAAACTTTTTAATACTACAACATCTGTATCTAAATAAATGCCACCAAACTTATACAACGAAGCAAGCCTAAGTAAATTAGACAAATTTTGACCCAAAGAAATCAATCCAGGATCAACATTTCCATTCTTCAAGTTATTAAACCACCCTTCTGCATTAGTATTCTTGAATAAATAATCAAAATCAGGCTTAAATGCACTCACTTTGAAGCCCTTATCCAAGAAAGGCTTGAAAATAAGACTTCCTTTTCTGGAGTCCAAAGAATTTGAGATAATCACCAGACAAGCATTGGGGTGAGACTTGAACAAACTCTCTATAGCAAAAATCTCCCTATAACCAAATGACTCCACTGAAGAAATCCAAGTCATGAAAAACTTCAACTTACATGAAGAACTCTCAAAAAACTCTCTAAGTTTGACTGAAAACCGCCTTGATTTTGCTCCCATACGAAGAATCTTGAACTTGGTTCTCCTTTGATGCACTCTTTTCGGCTTAGAAAGTGAAGGACTGTTGATGGGCGCCAATGGAATGTTCTGTTTATGAAACAGAGGCAAATGGGTCTTCAAAATCACAGGTGGGTTCTCTTCTCTCACTGCATACAACACAGAAGAACTGAACTTCTGAAGTGATTCTCCGGCAACCTTTTCCGGCGAGTGATTGGCGGGAACCGGTGACACTTTGGCGGGAAACGAAGGAGGGTCAATGTAGAACACAGAGAAACCATTGTAAGCCAAGAGGAGAATGAGAACAAGAGCAAGAAGTGAAGTGGGTAAGCAAAAGAGAAAAGCAAAAACAGATCTTTTTATGTTTTGCAAATGGTGAAGAGTATAGTTGTAGCATTGATAAAGTTTGGTTATTTGGTACATAGTTTTGGTGTCTTTTTTGCTTTTTTGTATCACAAAAACAAACAATAGAGTTTGTTGGAGGCTCGAAAGTTTGGTTGTGTTGTGTAATTAATGAAAGAGCCTCACAACCTGCAGAGAGAGTAATGCAAGAAGAAAAGATGACTTTAATGGAGGAGGCGGCAAAACATGAGAAAAGTAGAATTTATTTTGTATTTTTGGCTTTAGACTTTGGGAACCAAAAAATGTGTACATGCAAGTGGGGCTCAGCCTCTAGTTTCCTTCACTTTTGTAGAGACGAGAGAGAGAGAGAGAGAGAGAGAGAGAGAGAGCCCGGCAGAAACAGACAATGAACATGAAGTAACATAAGCCAGCTTGGCTTGTTAGAGCAACTCAGCTCATGAAATATAGTTTGTTATTTTTTATAAAAGATACTAAAACTTCAAAAATATATGCTGACATTAACAATAACATGTTGAATGCGAACATGATGTCACTTTGGTAATGATTTTTGAGACTCTGACCTGGGTTTTTGGTACAATGTTCTCATAATAATTGAAGGAGAAGGGGCCATCGATTACAAGCTGATTTGAACAGGTTATAAGTGTGCTTGTATTTTCTTAATCCAAGTTGCAGCAATTTTGCTGGTTATTAATTACTACTTTTTTGGTATTGCCTTTCAAATGTCAACGTGTCACATGCGCAGCCTGATAAACTTTGCTTGTCATTCCATTCACTCATTTAGTATAAATCAATCAATAAATTTGCGAATACAACATGAGTTAAAGATCTTAAAACTTATCATCATCAAATTAAATCGAACCCCATCAAAGGATTTATTATGTTCAATTATCAGCCATCTGTATCTCGTAATTATTTTGGTGTTCTAAATTTAAAGCCCAATTTGAAAATTTTTGTGTATTTGTATTTCAGATGCCATATGGTCAGATTAACAAGGTGTTTGAGAAGTCATGAATCATGATGTATATAAATTGATAAAGAAAAACAACTTTTATCAAGTGGTTGAAAAAAAAAAAGTTTCTAGATCTAACTGGGATTAGTTTAATGGTTAATATGGAAACAAATTATCTTGCATGATTATTATTTTTATTTTTTAGCCGACTCTTCAATTTTAAGCGATTATATAGTTTCAGGTATCCGTTTACTTCAATTTGTCTTTCATGCAGATAACGTTTACATTATTTTGATCAACGATAATCAAAGTATCTAATCATCCAAATCCATCATCAACTAGAAATGTATAATAAATATCTTTAACAGATAAATGAGACCAATAAAATAATGCTATTTGAAGATACCAATTGATCATGGCCAATCCAATGTTGATAGAATGTGATCTCTCTCTAGTCTTAGACGGAAATATATATATATATATTTATCTGAAGTCTAACTGCATCTTTTTGTGTTTCTGGTTCCTAGTTTCTTCCTTATTTTATGCAAAAGAAGCCTAGCCAGCTACACAGAAACTGAGCCAATCCAGCTTTATATTTACTTTAAATAAAAAAAAAAAAAAAAACAATGCTAATATGTAAGGATTTCAGAATTGTTCGAGAAAAAGTAAAAGTCACGTCGTGGTGGAAGCGCAGGCATAGTGCACAACCGCACATCCATTCTACAGTTGAATAATGATTAATGATTCTCCCGTGTAACATCATAGACCGTACACGTGGCAACCCTGTTGTCTGGAGTCAGCTTTTGTCTTGCCCAACTATCTCAATGACTCAATATTAATGGTGGTTGGTGGCCCTGGGTTCACAGGACAATTTGATAGTTGAGTTGACCCCCTGCCATACATACGGGCGATTGGCCAAACAATTTGACTGTACCCTCTAGCCTTCATGCTACAGAGAATTGAGAAACTTTCATGCTTTGCTAATGTAGCTAAAAGGTGGTATGCTAATAACTTGAATGTAAGACTACATTTAAGAAGAGATTGGCCGATGAAAGGGCTGCTTCAAAAACAAATTAACTCTTTAGAAGAGCAACGATTTTAGTGTTGGTTGGAGTGCTGCAAGAATAGAGTTGGTTACATCACTGTCACTTTTTGGAACTTAACAGACATTGTAGATTTTGATTACTCCCAGCTAATTTTTCTCTTCTCTCATCAAGTTTTGAGATCTTAACCAAATTTAAGAAAATGCCATGGGAAGACTATTGGTGACATATTAGTTCAGAAATTAACCAAAAATTGTTGAATCTGCAGTGAGAATCAAAAGAAAAGATCGTAAAGTGGATATAAACTTAACTTTTCCTCTCATAGCGTTTATCAAAAATAAAATTCAGAAACAGAGCACATTTTCCTACAAATGGATCGGTTTTTTTTTTTTCTTTGTTCTCCTTGCCTTTCTCGTGCTAGAAATGAAGAGTTGAGGATATACGCTATCTCATAGCAGCACATGGACAACCAAAGTTCAATAAATCAACTCACATAACTGAAAGACAGGGTAAGTAGACACACTAGTATATTTGACCCAATAGAGAAGATGACAATGAATTCAATCGTGAAAACCCCCACGAGAAAGCTTCCCTTTTCCTATGTAGGACACACTACATTTACACTAAGCAGAAACCAGACCACTTTTTTTTCCTGACAGCATTGCTTGGTGCAGCTTCAAATTTCAGAGAAGCCCTCTCCTTCTCTTGTAATCGCCAACTGTCAAGGTCAAAGCATGCCTCCTACCATCATTCTCTGGGACTCGACATCCAACTGTTGCTTCTATCCTCTGCTTCCTTGCCATAAACCCTGCAAGAGCTCCCTGTGGCCCACCAAATTTCTTAAGTGCATTCAATGAGATATCAAGCTCAAAATTGTGCAGCATATTTGACTCTGTCCCTTGATCAACAGGAGCACTGGTATCAACCAACTTCCCTGCACCAGCTGCAGCCTCCAGAGCTGCTGCTGTAGCTGCCATGCCAGCCTCCGCCACGGCACCCCCTGCCCCATTAGCAGCACCTGCTGGTTGACTATTATTACCACCATTTGCTGCTGCTGACATGTCTCCTTCACCAGGCTTAGAAAGATAGTAATTCCTAGACCTAGTCCACCTCCTTGAAAAAGGATCATACCCCTCCTCCCCTGCTTTCAAACTTGTATTTACAGGCTTCAGTTCTGATGCATTTTTAAAGTTTTCAACTCTGTTCTTTCTGTTCATCTCAGCAAGCCTCATAGCTTTAGCATCTTTAACCTTCGAATCCCGTGATTTCTCCAGTTGCTGCAATCTTGTCTTGATCCTCTCCACCTCTACTTCATCATGCTTACTTTGTGCAACCTCCAGCTCCCTCCTCAGTCGGTCCTTCTCAGCTGCAACATTTAATGGCCGTGATGAGGCCGATTTTTTCTCTTGCAACATCTGCTTTACAGTGGCCGCTGAATAGACAAATGTGTTGGTCTTTTGTATTGCCTCCTTTTTTTCCAATACATCCTGCTTGCTTGGCATCCGACCACCACTTCGCTCCACCTCTCTAACCCACTGCTTAAACTCCTCCTCAAGTGGTGCAGAGTCTGAAACCATAGCCATCTGCCACCTGGCAGCAGAGCTTTCATTGCCCCAAGTGACATTCAAATACTTGTATGTTGTCTTATTCTCTAATTTGTATGATCGATCCGGCTCTGTGGCATCAACATTTCTAACCATGCAGAGCCTGTAGATAGGCCCACTCTTCGACCTTCCAATTCCAACTCTCACAAAGCAACCAACAATTAACTCCTCAAAGAACGGCTCCATGAACCATTTTGCAAGTTTCGACCTCCTGATAGTAATTTCCCTAATATCATCAAATGTTGGCCCCTCCGATCCAGGCATGCCCCTGTCATCGTCACTGTCAGCCATTCCACCATCCCCCATCGACCCTTCATCGTCACTGTTGGACCTACTTTCACTCTCGCTCTGACTGGAGCTACTCAAACTTGCAGGAGTAAATGATTTTCGCTTGATTGGTGAAAAGCCCCTGCTGCCTGAACTGCCTCGAGATGCATCCCTCAACCTACGGTGAGCCTCAGGGTCCTGCTGCTTCAGCCGTTTTGCTCTCAGCTCATTAAGAGCATCATCCTTTGCAGCTGCCCTGTCAGCAGATCTAGTTGAAAGGCGCACACCACGAGATGACGGAAGAGGTGGAGTCTCTTTTCTAGATCTGGTGGATCTTTCTTCCCTCCTTGACCTGAACTTATCCCTTAAATTCTTATCAACTTTCTTGTCATCTCGCTCAAATATCATCATCTCTCTTTCAAGTTCAGTCATCTGTGCATGGTTATCATCATCCGATTCATTGCTGCTGTCACCTTCACGATCTGAACCACCATCATCATAATCACCTTCTTCCTGGCTTCCTTGATCATCATCTCTTTCAGTGGGATCCAGCCTCTTCTTCAAAGGAACTTGAGATCCAGAGGGCTTCCTGCTTGCATATCCACGATCATCATCTGAATCGTCATCCCTAGAGTCACTTCCAGAATATGAACCCTCACGTCGTCGTCTAGAGGGAGGAAGGGAGTGTCGGTTTCTTCCTGCATTATTAGTTCTTCCAGCTGCCTCCAGAAGCAAATTTTCTAAGTCTGCCATAATCCACACACCAGCCTATGCACTAATAGCTTGTATACAATCCTGAATAAGAATAAGCATTAATTAACTGATTCGACAGTTAGATAAATATGTAAATGTGAACATCAATTGCAAGAGATAATAACAAAAACCATCATCTTCTATTTGTATCTATGACTCATGATAAGTAAATTTCTCTAATGTTGGCAATGATCAAATCCTTCATTAATGCCTGAGTTGTGATTCCAGGTTCCTAAGGCACACCTTTGTTGCCTCTTGCCTTGCCTAAGGCACTTGAATACACACCAAAAATTATATTCCATCAAACAAAAGATGGAACACAGATCCACAGGCTCAGTTTAAGAATTCTGAGCTCAAAACATCAGAATTTGAATCAAACAACAAGTGCAAACATCACAAAACATGTAAAATTTTACTTGCACTCCAATGTTGGACGACAAATGTTAACGTAAAATGAAATTTCCACTTGTTCAAAACCCACACAATTTATCTCATTCTTTCGAAATTAAGATTTTTGGGTTTCTCGACAACAAGCTAATCATAATTAAAAATAATAATAATAATAATAATAATTTTGATTATGAACAAAAATAAACAAACTTGTCTATTCGCATGAACATAATCAAAAACCCTACATTGAAACCATAAAAAGGAGAATAGATCAGATACCTATCGAGTAAAATTTTTTTATGGGAAAAAATTTCAATACAACAGATATAGGGTAGGGTTTTGATCACCTGAAGATGGATATTAATAAAAAAAAAATGAAACGACTTGTCGGATTGTGAACGGAGAGTGAAAGAAACGTGTAGGTGTCGGCGTTGAATGATTTAGGTTTAGTATCTCAATCAACAGTTAACATCACATCACAAAATTTTAATGAATTAGAAGTAGAAAAGAAGATACTCGTACCCGTCACCGGCCGGAACCGCCGACACGATCGTCGAGGAGAGTGTGTTTGAGAATTACTTAGTGACTGAAAAGGAGAGAGCTGTTCCTCTTCCTGTTCCTGTTCTGTTAAGCTAAACGAGAACGAATTACAGAGCGCTCGGCCGCTGGTTTAATGACTTAAAGGGACAAACTTCGTACAGGTATTAGTTACACCGTCTGCAGGGTTAGTTTGGACATTTGGCGATAGCAATTGTGAGGGTGAAATTAAATGTTAATCTGAAATAATAAAAGTTTTACAATAATACATCAAAATAGCACTTATCACTTAAATTACACGTCTTAATTGTATTTTTTTTAAATCTTAAAAAAAGATTTAAAAAAAGTATTAACTTGAATATTTTATTTTTACTTTAACTATTTACCCATTCACCTTTATATAAACAGATATTCAAAAATCAATTATATAGCAATATTAAAACCAAAATTAACAATAAACTAATTAATGCATGGTTTTGATAATATTATTCATTATAAATATTGAAAAACCATAAATTAAATAATAAATAAAGATACTTTGTTTCAATAATTTAAATTAAAATTAATAAATGAGTAATGCTACTCTTACAAACTACTTATACAAACTCACTCATACAAACTGACGTGGCATAATGTGATTTGATAAATAAATGCAGTGATTTGATAAATATATATTAATAATAAATGACATTAATTAACATGGGTGATGTGACGATCATATAGGGATGCCACATCAGTTTGTATATGTAAATTTGTATAAATAGTTTGTATGAATAACATTACTCTTAATATATAGTTTTAAAAAATTGAAAATTAGAAAAAAGCTATAGCCACTGCTGTCGACGATGGCCATCAAATGTGGAACACCTCCAGTGACGCTATCGATATCAAATTGTTTGCTTTTATACAATAGATTTAATTATATAACTTTTAACAGCAATTGATTGAGTTTTTTAGCTGCAGGAGGCTGGAAAAGGTTTAAGAATCTTTAAACCCATTTAAGAATATAAGGAGTTACATCTTTAAGAAGCTTGAACCAATCTTTAAATACATTAGGGAATGCAATATTGATGCAGCAGCAGCAGATTGCAGCTTCAACAGTAGGCAGAGGTAGGCTTCAACAGCAGCAGGAGGCTTTATAAAACTCACTGTATTGGGATCAGTAAGTTAGTGGCTTTATTTTATTTTATATGTAATGTTTAGTTCTTAGTGGCAAAACTCACCGTTTTGCCTTTCATTTACCAGTTTGTTATAAATCGACATTTGGGTTGTAGAGGAGCATACAAAAATTACGATTATGAAATACAGAAGTTCTCCAAGTATGAAGCACAGTAGACTTCATCTTGGTTAAGAACGTTTTTCCAGCATTTTCTTTCTTTCTCATAGAGTGATTCTGTTGGGAATATTTATAATAAATTTAAATAATATAATCAAACAACAAGATATTAAAGAAATAATAAAATATGAATTAGCTTAATATATTAAATAAATAGAATAAATAAAGAGATAGAGTAAGAAATAAGTGGCCTGAGCACTTGGGAGGCATGTCGAAGGCATTGTCCTAAAGCCAAAGAGTCCTCCCCTCGTGTGGGTCAAATCGGTACTCAAAGGCTCCAAGATACAACCCAGTGCTCGCAGCCTATCTTCTCGATGAGCACGATCAACGGAAGAAAATAACCTGTCTTCATGTGTCGCAGTTGCTCAAAATCATCAAATACTCAAAATATTTCATGTCGATGTTAGAACCTTTGAGACTCCTTTATATAGTAATCTCGTAGCTTAGGTAACTTACAAATTAATTCTTGTAACTCCCAAGCTATAAGTTCTTAATAAAAACATGAACGTTAGAAATAATAAGTGTCGTAACATTCATGTTTTTATTATACTTGTAACGTATGAAATTAATCTCAAAATAAATATTGTAACTTATAATGTAAATGTTTGTTTTAAACCTTTTATCTCCAACAGTCCTCCACAAAAGGTTTAAAACTTTAAAGCTTTATAAAATAAAATATCAAGATAAAAATACTCATAAAATAAAAATTATATATAAAGAGCAACCTTCTATTATGCAATGGGTATAGGTACCTTTCGGGTTTGAACCTACGCTTAGTGTTAATAGTATCCATTTGAGAAACCTAAGTGAACAAAGTCTTGAACTCGATTTCTTGACCAACCTTCAAACTATCACACACATAAGATCGACGAATACATGGTTTTGGCGGGTTAGCGCTATTAATGGTCATGCGCTCAATCTTGACTCTCATGAGAGCTTTAGAGAACAGCTCAATTCTCACAGTCGTGGCCCTCACGACGCTTTCTCTTAGTGAGTCTTTAAAAGGTATATGTGACCTATACCTCGCAAGAGTATCTAGCCTTTGGACTCATTCAGGATAAATATCCTTCCTAACATCACATATAACCAGCATTTTGCCATAGAGATGAGCATGATCATATCTCCTCTAAGATATGTCTTTATAGTTGTGCTTAACAAGTCACGCAGTACGGATTGTTCCTACCCATTGAACCTCCTTCATGGGATCTCCAATCACAGAGGTTAGGTTACTTCCCTAGGTTACTTCCCTAGGTGACTCCCTTTTGGGCTTAAGCACATTCCCCTCGACAATTTAAATAATTAATTAGCGTGCTAAAAATTTTTATAATTGCACAATCTCTCATTGATTTTATCTTGGAGAACTTGTTTCCATTATTTTGATGATTGCTTTCACTAGCTCTCCTAAATAATATTAAATATTTCACAAAATAATGTTAGAGAGTATAAGAATATCAAAGGCACAATAAAAAAAATTGAAGAAGCACTTAATCACTTTATAAATAATAATATTTTCAAATTCATATACAAAATTAATAATCATTTAATAATATCCTCACATTAATAAGATATTTATTGCTAAAACTGCAAATATAATATATAACTCATATATGTATTTAATAATAATCATTAGCATTTATGCTACAATTTCATTCAATACAATCACATAAATTATCATAATAATCTATTAGCTTTTTTAACATACTCTAGTAATCAATTATTTAGATATTATCATCTAATATACATGATAGCCACAAGAAACAATGAATTAATTGCACACCATCATGTATATGAGTTTCTAATTAAATATATTGAAAAAATATGCTTTATTGTGTAATAAAAATTTTATGCATGCAAGCAACTCATAAATTGAATTCTAAATCAATTTATAATAATATGCAACCAAGATCAAAGATTGTCTTACTCCAAAATAATAACACACTTAATTAGTAGCATATAAATTTAATAAATCATAAATAATATGCAATAAATATCAGTAATAAGGATTTTTATAACTAAAATACTTATTAAACCATAATAAAAACTTATAAAAGGTTTTGATTACAAAACCACTACATGTAACTCATCTATATTCTTTGAAAAAAAAATTCAACATTGAATCCTTAAATGAATTTCTAATATACTCATGTAATTATGCAATAAAATTTAATGTATGCAAGTAACATAAAAATTGGACATTTAACTAATTCATAATAATATGCACAAAACACTCATATATTTAATAAGTAGCCAATATCACAAACAACAAACTTTAATATAATTAATATTTGTATAGTTTAAATAAAACAACAACGAGAATATTTATGTTACCTCGTTGACATCTTTAAGGTAATATACTTACAAGATAGTTGTTGGAAAGTATGATACCGATCAATTTAGCCCAAACTGTTTCAACTGCAATTTTAATATTTAACAATTTCAACATTAAAATTTTGTTAATGAGTACACGAGAAAATATATAAATAATCAAATACTTGAAAGACTCTAAAAACATGAACATTTTTTTTAGCTACTTGTAGCATATATTAAAATACCATAAAGATGTATTTCATTTTTTTTAACATGTTAATCACAGACAATAAGATTTTACTCATAATCATATGTCAACAATAATTCAATACATATAATATATAATATATATTCACACAATACAAATAACTAATTATCATATCGCTATATTTCATTAAAATATATGAGGCACCTATTTGGCTTTAGATTGTTGGAAATATTTATAATAAATTTAAATAATATAATCAAACAACAAGATATTAAAGAAATAACAAAATATGAATTAGATTAATATATTAAATAAATGAAATAAATAAAGAGATAGAGTAAGAAATAAGTGGCCTGAGCATTTGGGAGGCATGTCGAAGACATTGTCTTAAAGCCAAAGAGTCCTCCCCTCGTGCAGGTCATATTGGTACTCAAGGGCTCCAAGATACAACCCAGTGCTCACAGCCTATCTTCTTGATGAGCACGATCACCGGAAGAAAATAACCTTTCTTCATGTGTCGCGGTTGCTCAAAATCATCAAATACTCAAAATATTTCATGTTCATGTTAGAACCTTTGAGACTCCTTTATATAGTAATCTCGTAACTTAGGTAACTTACAAATTAATTTTTGTAACTCCCAAGCCATAAGTTCTTAATAAAAGCATGAACGTTACAAATAATAAGTGTCGTAACGTTCATGTTTTTATTATACTTGTAACCTATGAAATTAATCTCAAAATAAATATTGTAACTTTTAATGTAAATGTTTGTTTTAAACCTTTTATCTCTAACAGATTCTGTATCAGATTGCTATCAGAGCCTACGGTTAGCTCCGATATGGTCATGACAGCCTCTGCAAGTAGTAATCCGCCAACTAGTGGTGGAAATCACAACTTGGACGATCTATGGGAAGCTCAAGCAAATCTGGAACGAAAGGTGGAAATTCTCACTCGAGAGATTCGCCAGGTACTTACCGTTCTCAGAGATGTAACAGGAAATCTCAGAAACAGTGGAAACAGAGTTGATGTTGAAGATGAACATGGTAGTTTTCCAGTAGGAGGTCGCGATCAGAGGAGAGCCTGTCGACGCGGTCATCCAGCTTCAGCTGAGCTTTCTGAGTTTGATGATGGAGGAATTCAGCATCAAAGGTATAATCTGATTGATGGTTCAACTGATGAAGAGGTAAAGCAATGGATCTCAGGGAGACCAAGATCAAGTGTTCAACCTAGAGGTGGAGGAAGAAGAAGAAGTCAAGGATCGCAGGATTATCGGATTAAAATGGATATCCCTCCTTTTCACGTTAAAGTTCACGTCAAAGATTTTCTTGATTGGATTCATACCGTTGATCATTTTTTTTTTAATATATGGGCATTCCTGAGGACAAACAAGTGACGCTAGTAGTATACAAGCTCAAGGGAGGAGCTGCTACTTGGTGGGAGCAACTCCATCACATTCGTAGAAGAGAAGGCAAAGGACGAGTCAGATCTTGGCAGCGAATGAAGCAACTTCTTCGTGCTAGATATTTACCCACTGACTATGAGCAAGTACTGTACAAACAATACCAGAACTGTAGATAAGGAAACAGAGCTGTGGATGAATATATTGATGAATTTAATAGACTTAGTGCTGGAAATAATTTGGAAGAGAGTGAAGTCCAACTAGTAGCTCGTTTCATTGGGGGGTTAAAGGACCCGATACAGGAGAAATTAGAATTGAAAAGCATCTGGTCATTGTCTGAAGCTATGAGTTTAGCTAATAGAGTTGAATCCCAATTACAGAAAAGTTACAGTAGAAGTAATGTGGTGAGGAGAACTGGTACTAAATTTATGGGTGACAAAAACAGATATGTTAATGTTAATCATAATCAAAGCTCCCTTTAAACCCAAAATAGGATCCCTACAGAAGATAAAAGCATTGGAAAACAAGTTGTTCAACCCCCTCCAAAATCTAATCCTTATGCCTGGAAAGTGTTATCGCTGCAATCAACCAGGCCACAGGTCTAATGAATGCAATGCTCATAGGCCTGTCACTTTAATTGAAAATAAGGATGGAGAGGAGTCTGAGGAAGATACTACTAGAATAGATGAAGAATTAAGTGGGGCAGAATTTGTGCAATGAGATGTGGGAGAACCTCTTGTGTGTATTTTGCAAAAAGTGTTGCTATCTCCTAGGAAACAAAGCAACACTCAAAGGCATTCCATCTTCAAGACAAGATGCACAATCCATAGGAAGGTATGTGATCTCATTATAGATAGTAGGTATGTGATCTCATTATAGATAGTGGTAGTAGTGAGAATGTTATTTCAAAAGCAGCAGTGAGAGCCTTGGGTTTAGTAATGGAGAAACACCTACACCCTTATAAAATTTGCTGGGTGAAAAAGGGTACTGAGATCCTGGTTAATGAAATTTGCAAGATGCCTCTTTCCATTGGAAAATTTTATCACGATGAATTATGCTGTGATCTGATCGAAATGGATGCTTTCCAGGTACTACTATGAAGATCTTGGCAATTTGATGTCGATGCCACTTGTAAAGAAAACTATTATATATTCCAATGGAAGAATAAGAAAATTGTCCTAATGCCTTTAACAGAACCATTTTCTGTCATTCCTAAAGGACAGAGTCCTAAGAAAGTGATGTTGGCAGTATCTAAAAAGGTTTGATGCTGAAATACAAGCCAATCAAGTGGCAATGGCTTTGGTGGTTATAGAACAACAAGAATTCCAGGAGACTTCTTTACCTGAAATAGTTTAACCTTTGGTGCAAGAGTTCAATGACACTTGGCCTGCTGAATTACCAGATTCTCTGCCTCCTATGAGAGAAATTCAACACCAAATTGACTTAATTCCAGAAGCTAACCTTCATAATCTACCACACTACAAAATGAGCCCTAAAAAACATGAAGTCTTGCAAGTCATTCTTGATGAGTTATTACAAAAACAGTTGGTAAGACCCAGCTTAAGTCCTTGTGCAGTGCCAGCCTTACTCATTCCAAAAAAAGATGGTTCCTGGAGGATGTGTGTAGATAGCAGAGCAATTAACAAGATTACCATCAAATACAGATTTCCAATGCCACGTTTTGAAGATTTAATGGACAAACTTGCTAGCTCCAAAGTGTTTAGCAAACTAGACTTGAAGAGTGGATATCATCAGATTAGAATCAAACCTGGAGATGAGTGGAAGAAAGCTTTTAAAACCAGAGAATGGCTCTATGAGTGGCAGGTAATGCCTTTCGGATTATGCAATACACCTAGCACATTTATGAGGTTAATGAATCAAGTTTTAAAGATGTTTATTGGAAAATTTGCTGTAGTATACTTTGATGATATTTTGATATATAGTCAATCCATGGAAGAGCATTTACAACACCTAAGAAGTATTTTAGAGGTATTGAAGGAGCATAAATTGTTCTTTAATATCAAGAAATGTGAATTTTGCACTAGCCAGCTTCTTTTCTTGGTTTTTGTGGTGAGCAAGGATGGTTTACAAGTGGATGAGTAGAAAGTTAAAGCAATCAAAGACTGGCCAACACCTAAATCAGTTATAGAAGTCAGAAGTTTCCATGGTTTGGCTACATTTTATAGAAGATTTATTAGAAATTTCAGTTCTATAATGTCTCCTATAATTGATTGTTTGAAGCAAGGTAAATTTAATTGGGGTAATGCACAAGTTGCTAGCTTTGAGCTTATCAAACAAAAGCTTAGTGTAGTACCAATTTTAGCATTGCCAGACTTCAATGTTCCATTTGAAGTTGAAACAGATGCTAGTATACAAGGTATTGGAGCTGTGTTGGTGCCATTTGGAAGGCCTGTTGAATATTTCAGTGAGAAGTTTAATGAAGTTAGGCAGCAATGGACAACCTATGAGCAAGAACTGTTTGCCATTGTTAGAGCTTTACAACATTGGGAACATTACTTGCTTCATCAAGAATTTGTGTTACATTGTGATCATCATTCTTTACAGTTCCTTAATTCTCAGAAAAAATATCAATCGGATGCATGCCCGCTAGATTATATTCCTGCAGAAGTTTACTTTTGTTTTCAAACATCGAGCTGGACAATTAAACACAGTTGCTGATGCTTTGAGTAGAAGAAGTTCCTTGCTGACAATTTTACAAACTGAAATCACAGGATTTGAAAGTTTAAAGGAATTATATGAGGCTGATGAAGATTTTGCTGCTATTTGGTCTGACCTACAACAGGGCAATGCAGTGAAAGATTTTCACATAATGGAAGGATTTCTTTTTAGAGGCAATCAGCTTTGTATCCCAAATACATCTCTACATGAACACATAATTAGAGATATACATGGAGGTGGACCGGCAACTCATACTGGAAAGGACAAGACGATCCAGGCTGTGGCAGAAAAGTTTTATTGGCCTAAAATGGTGAAGGAAATAGCAAGGTTTGTGCAGCGCTGTTTAACCTGTCAACAAGCAAAAGGGGTGGCAGAAAACACTGGATTATATACTCCTTTACCAGTTCGAGATTCAATATGGGAAGACCTCAGTATGGATTTTATTCTTGGGTTACCAAGAACTAAGAGAGGATTTGATTCTGTTATGGTGGTAGTAGATCGTTTTTCAAAAATGGCTCACTTTGTTACCTGTAAACGAACTAATGATGCCACTCATGTAGCTATATTGTTCTTTAAGGAAATTGTTCGTTTACATGGGATTCCTCGTTCGATTACATCTGATCGGGATGTCAAATTTATAAGTCATTTTTTTAGAGAGTTATGGAAGGGATTCTCTACTGATTTGAATATGAGTAGTGCATATCATCCACAATCAGATGGACAGACTGAAGTTGTCAACAGAACATTGGGGAACATGATTTGAGCCATTGCAGGTAGCAATCACAAGCAATGGGATTTAGCACTTCCTTAGGCAGAATTTGCTTACAATAGCATGGTCAATCGGTCTACATCTAAGACTCCATTTTCTATTGTTTATACCAAGAGTCCTAACCATACTGTTGATCTAGTAGTTCCCTAAGTTCAAAAGTAAACCAGCAATGGATTTTGCAAACCAATTTGAAGGGATGTTACAGCAAGTGTATCAAAATTTGCAAAATGCTAATGCTGCCTATAAAGCCAGAGCTGACAAGAAACGGAGAGCTAAAGAATTCCAAGATGGGGATTTAGTTATGGTCCATCTCAGAAAGGAAAGATTTCCAGTTGGTATGTATAACAAGCTACATTATAAGAAGTTTGGTCCATTCCGAATTGCTAAGAAGTTCAATGCCAATGCTTATCAACTTGAACTTCCTCCTGAACTTCAAATTTCCTCCACTTTTAATGTCTCTTATCTGTTTGAATACTTTCCACCGGATAAGGCTAGTTGTCAATTGCAAGAACTTGAGACAAGTTCTTTTGGTGGTGGGAGGGACTGATGCAACAGCAGATTGCAGCTTCAACAGCAGGCAGAGGCAGGCTTCAACAGCAGCAGTAGGCTATATAAAACTCACCGTATTGGGATCAATAAGTTAGTGGCTTTATTTTATTTTATATGTAATGTTTAGTTCCTAGTGGCAAAACTCACCGTTTTGCCTTTCATTTACCAGTTTGTTATAAACCAACATTTGGGTTGTAAAGGAGCATATAGAAATTAAGATTATGAAATACAGAAATTCTCCAAGTATGAAGCACAACAGACTTCATCTTGGTTAAGAACGTTTTTCCAGTGTTTTCTTTCTTTCTCATAGAGTGATTTTACATCAAATATTCCTCTTTCCATCTCTAGGAAAGCTTCAATTGCAAACTCAGCTTTGAGCTAATTGCTTCTTTTTATGATGAAAGAAAAACTTCCCATAGATTAACGTACTCATAAAGTTGCATATCTGAGAAGGTAAGTATCCAATTTCAATCCATGTTATACAGTTTCTGCCAAGTCTTGTTGCTTAGTTTCAAACGGTAAGAGCAATATGCAGACTACTAAGAGAACAGCCACAAACTCCACTAGAAATATGGCAGCTATTTGATGGCAACTAGTTGCCAATCCGAAGGCTACAGGAGGGCACACCATGGCGCCAATTCTTCCCACCGCACTTGCAATGCCGCTTCTAGTTGCCCTCAAAGAAGTTGGATACACCTACAAAAAATAAGTTGCAAAGTCTAGATAAATAGAGACAAAATATTGGTGCTTAGAATTTTGACCTTGCATAATATCAATGTCAAAATATTGGATTTCAACGTCATTCATGGCATTGCAGTTCCAGATGTACACCACTCATTAGTTGCCTTTTATTAAGCTAGCTAACATGGATTGGAACAAACAAAATCTAGGTACATATAATGTAACATCCGGGTCCATGCAATCATCGGCATGTTACGTCGACATCTGGGCCTACTACGGTCACTGCATGACAAGCGCGTCCCCCGTGGTTACGTAGTCAGATGAACTCAGTTAAACATGTGCAACGTGTTGACCCAGGTATGGCAACCCAAGAGGGGGATGAATTGGGTTTTTATTTATAAAAACTGATTTAGAAAATTTTTCTTGAAAGATCAAAATTATTTAACTCTTTCTTTGAGAATAAAGCTGAAGAAGATGAAAATAGAATGCAATCAAGAGAATAGAAATAAAGAACAATCACAAGTGTAAGTAAAAATAAAGAGATAGGGATAGAGAGAGTGCAAACTCAATTTACGTGGGTCGGCAAACCTTGCCTACGTCCACGGGCTCCTAGCTCCACGAGCTAAGCTTTCCACTAAGTTGTAGAAATCTTTACAACTTGCTTGATGAATAACCTCACCAAGACTTTTTCTTTCAACCCTTGATAACACCACACCATGAGTTCTTCTTGATGAACAACCTCACTAAGGCAACTTCCTTCAACTCTTGATAACACCACACCAAGAGTTCTTCTTGATGAACAACCTCACCAAGGCACATTCCTTCAACTCTTGATAACACCACACCAAGAGTTCTTCTTGATGAACAACCTCACCAAGGAAATAGTTCTCTCAAGGATAACTTTTATCCTTTACAAGAAAATCTCACTCTCACCACAATACAAGAACAAAGATAATTTTTACAACAAAAGTATAACTCTCTTCAAAGAGTAGATAAAGAATATAAAAGCTCTCTAGACTTGATATTTCTCTTGTTTTTTTGTTTGATAGATCCTTCTCTTCTTCTTACTGAATGCATGGGAGAATGGCTCCTTTTATAGGCAAATGAGATGAACTTAATCAAATGAAGACACCATCTCCAAATTTTCTGCCCACCATAAAAACCATAATCCTGTCTGCCATTTTTGTCAATGTTCCGTTTGAAATTTGAAAATCTGCAAAACATAAAAGATTTGCATGTTTGAATAAAATTTCCAACGCATCAAGAATCAAGTCATTTGGATATCTGTAGCTCAAGATATGGCCAAAACACCATTCGGTGCTCATGTGACTTGATTTTTCTTTCTTGTGTCAGTCCACCAAATTGAATGATAATTCTGTCAGCCTTCCGTTTAAAATTTGAATTTCTTCAAAACATAAAAGATTTGCATATTTGAATAAGCTTTCCAAAACATTAAGAATCAAAGCATTTGGATATCTCTATCTTAAGACATGGTCAAAAAATCATTCGGTGCTCATGTGAGTTGATTTTTCTTCTCTGTGTCAGTCCACCGAATTGTATGTCAATTATGTCAGCCTTCCATTTGAAATTTGAATTTCTTTAAAACATATGAAATGTTCTGAAATGTTCTTCATTAAGTCATCTTTCCAATGCCATAAGAATCAAGTCATTTTGATTTTTCTAGCTCAAGATATGTCCAAAGGAGTATTCGGTGCTCATGTCAGCTGCTTCCATTTGTCTTTCAACTTGCATGATGATTTGGACAACCTTGCACTTGAAATTTGAATTTCATTAAAACATATGAAATGTTATAAATTGAGTAAGCTTTCCAAAGGCTCAAGAATCACATCATTTGGATATTTGTAGAGATATATATGACCAATTGATTGAACATTACTCATGTGTCACATTCCTTGAGTCAATCCTTGTTCTTAAACTTTGGTGCCTTTAACATGTAGTCTTCTCCTTAGCTTCAACACTTCATTTTAATAAGCCTCTTCTTGATTTTAAAATTATTTCAATGATCTTACTCTTGCACATAAATAAACATGTTAGTAAATCTCAATTAATCAATATGTATTGTTATCATCAAAATTATCATGTAACCTTAGGGCTAACACAACGATGTTCTAAAGAGTTCAACGACTCGGATGTTATTAAAACAGACAATATGTGATATGGTTGGCATGCCTTAGACATGTGCAATAATGCTCTAAAGAGTTAAGTGGCCTGGATGTTATCAAAGCAAACAATATGTGATATGGTTGGCATGCCGGTGAACGCCATGAACTTAATTAAACATGTGCAATGATGCTCTAAAGAGTAAGAAAATAAAACACTTGGGTGTATATCAAAGATTATAAGGAAATCCATTTGAAAACCTGTCGGGCATAGACTCCAGCAATTGTGAAGATCCCACTGGCGAACATACGAGCTCCAAACAATAATCCTGTTGCTAACATAAGAGGTTCATGAATAACAAGCGGCAAAATGAACAAGAATGTGAAAACAAACATAATTGTCGTGGTAATCTTCTAACTAACTCTGCCCATAATTACGGCAGCAAAAAGAAGCCTAGGAAGCTCTGGAAATGAAATATAGTCTAATTGTTATTGAACTATCAGTCCATCAAAAGTTTTCAGAAACTGATCACTATAAGGAACAAGTACAATAAGTAGATATCAGTTATGCATTACCTGCAAAGCTAGTGATGAATACATCAATGTGTAAGCTTGAATTTTGGAAATTTGCCATAACCAAGGGAGTAGTGCCACAAATAGTTTGTCCACTACTTAGCTCTGATGTCAGCAATACAACGACATGATACAAGAATGAATTTTCGAGTATAGTACCCATGACAGAAAGGTAGTTCTAATGAGTCTTGGGATAAAAGCATAAAAAATGATGAGAATCCTGATTTTTCTTCAATGGTTTTCTTTTTAGTGGAGGAAAGCAGAGGGATATGCTCATGAACAATAGATCCTTTGTCTAGTCTAGCAATTTTATTAGAGATAAGAATTCCAAGAGGTAAAGTTTTCCTATTAGTTTGAGCTACTTTTTGCAGAACATGATGAGCATCAACAATTTTACCAGCCATACATAGATACCTTGGTGACTCTAGGGCAAGACGATGAAAAAGAAGTACGACAAATGAAGGTAAAAAGGAGAAAGCTAGTAGCCACCTCCAATTCAATCTTGGCATGACAATATGCAAGAAGAACATAAGTCTTGAAGTTATAGGCTCAATCTTTCCAGTTTTGGTTACTAACATATCATTTCAACTATTTCCCAAACTTAAAAAAGCAAACTTCCGTATTCTGAATAGTGAAATTCAAACTGATAGACAAATAAATATATAAAAGGTTTTAAAAGCATTCATGTCTTTATTGTATGTTCAATTGTCAATTTTCTCATAATAGGTTCATGTTATCAATAGCCATTTTTAGTCTCTACTTCAAACAACCAGGAACTTCACATGATTACTTCATCTTAGTTCTCTGATTTCGAGCAGAATTTGGATGAATACACATCTACTATTGCTTATCAATAAGTGACTGATCTTTGTGGGAGGACACAAATTAGATAATGCGCAATATCAAGCAGAAAATTGAACATATGAAGAAGTGCCTAGTCTTATGACAGTAAAAGATAATTAATCTATGTCATATCCTGAAGCTCTTTTGGTCAAAAATAGTACACTTAGCAGACCTAAAATAGTAAACAGCAAAAACATTAAACCAAAAGATTTTTTAAAAAAATCCTAAATCATTTCACTGCACTCTAACAAGCTGGTTGACTTCCAGAATATCACATTCCCTGTGCAACTAGATTACAAACTCATCCTATATCTCAATTAATTACAAGTCAAGCCTTAACTTTGAATCCCTGCTTTAAATAACCATCATAAATTGAAGGGCAAGACACTCATTTTATCTAAAAGAAGAAAAACCCAATACAACATATAATGCAATTCGCAGATTTTTTGCAATTGATCAAGCACAAGAATAAAATCATTTCATATAGATCACGTAAGTACATAATTTCACATTTGAGTTGCTTTAAACACAATAGTACCTTTTAACACCAATTAAAGATACAAAGAGAGTTCAATTCACAAGACTCAAGAGTCTTCTATTAGCAATCAAATAAGAAACGACAATCTCTCCTAGAAAAGCAGATGGATTTCACATACCAGATTTCCTTACTTGGAAACAATCTGGCAGACAATAAACAGAGAATAGAAGACAATTTTCATCCTCTAAAGAGCTACATTAAGTTTAAAAAAAATGAGTAGGAGGATCAATCTTTTTGGAAAAACTTCTTAATATCTGTGAAAAAGTTACCTATTGATGATAGAAAACATAAAGAGAGAGAGAGGGGTCTCATTACAAATAAGTTAAGGTTTCAAAGCATAAAGAACCGGATGAAAGAAAATGAAGAATACCTTATGTTCCACAATTTATTGCTTCATGTCTAAAACATGCATATATGTTTCAATGGGAATAACTTCAATGAACATCATCAACAATATACTACTTGGCCTAACTAGAGATACAGAAAGAGATAGCTAGCTTGGTTATGTCTCTTGGTTGCAAAAGCAGAGTCTTGACTTTTCCAAGGAATGGAGAGTTGGTCCTGATCCTCTTTTACGTGAGCAATAGCTGCCTTTTCAGGGAGATATTAAATAATTGATTCAGGAGATAGAAACAAACCCAGGTAAGTGAAGCCTCAAACACCACTCCCAGTGTCTAGAAAATTGTTAAGACCATCATCCACACGCCTCTTCTAGAAGCAGGAAAAAACTTTAGAAACCATGATAAAAATACAGGCTTGCCACCTAGGCCAAAACCAACTAAACCACGGAGAGTCACCATGAGAAATAGTTTGGAGAGAAAGCACTCAATAACCCCATTTCATTAGCAACCAGAGATATGCGAAGGACCCTTCCTAAAATAGGAAAGTTAATAAGGAAATTAGAAATAAGGTCATCGAATGTGATCAAAATCACAAAGGATATGTGATCACAGAAGTCCAATATCAAGCAAATATGAAGTTTCAAAGAACAAAATCACATTTGTATGTAACTTCTTCAATAGTATGCTTAACACTCAATTGAACAGTTCAATTAATTAACTTTTGTTAAATTAAATCAGACAAAACAACTCAAAGATTATATTTTACAATATCTAAGTAAAATATTATCCTTAGCATATGCACAACTCAAAGTTGATTCCATCGGCAAAAGGGTAACAAACATTTTAAACTACATAAGTCAATTGAGACAAATGAAGATTTGCAAACTGTAAAATATACATAATAAGAAAGAGGTAAATGCACAATGAGATAGTTTTTTTCTTGGATTTTGTAACCCAAAAAGTCTTACTTTTGTTCTTAGACTTTATTACCAAAAGTCTCTAATAGCTCAAGGAGCTTCCAGTATATTTAACTTCTTTTGATGTATTCTTCCCACACAACATGGGATGTTACATTGATTATTCACCGTCAGGAATCAAGCGTCCTCGCTGGATAGCTTTTACATTCCTAGGGTGACCTTCAATGTTTGGGCTTAGATCCCCGAACCCACTCTTAGGAATTAAGCACCTCCTTGATTGGGTTTACATTCCTACGGTGACCTACAACGTCAAACTTAAATACCCGACATCACACTTCCGGGACAGGCTATGATACCATTTGTCAAATCCTACATGTGTCACTTTATGCTATGCGTAGCACGTTGTGATCTCTATAAACCTTTGAGAGGTAGCCCCCACACAGTTTCAAAAGATGACTCCCATGCCTGAGGATTAACATCTCGGCTCACTGTTGTTGTCCGCTTATAAATACACAATCCATCACGATTTTGTTCATAAACTTTATAATTTAAAAGGTCTCCAACAACTTAAGAAGTTCAAAGGATATTTAACATTTCTTCACATACTCTTATGAAGCGATGTGAGATGTTACAAAGTACACTTTTATTTGCAACAGAATGTAAAGGAAACATAGGATTTTTTCAGTAAACTACATATCCAACAAGTTTTTATATATAATAATGAGTACAAGGGAATATGCCTTATCAATACACTATTCACACACTTTCAAGTGGGGTCTAACTATTCAAACTTTGGCAAAATTGTACGGAAAAAAATCATTTGAACAGAAGTATAAAATTATGACATGAAAATCTTTAGAATTCCATAAAACCTATTTGTTTTTCACTCAAAAACACAATTATGCCTCTCATTCTCAAAGAATTACCAGTATATGTTAATTTCATGAGTCTCTGGGTTTGTATAGATGCGATAAAAGAAAAGTTTGCTTCAATAAGAAGAGCTTTTTAAACAAAGTTGAGTTATCATGGAAAATTCAACTTTTTTTACTATGGCTACTCCAAATGCATCAGGTAAAACTTGTTTTTCCACCAACTGTTGCTCACTCTGAAAGGGCATATCAATTCACAGAGTAAATTTTCTTACTTTAAATAGAAACAAAGTCTTACAAATTAGTGCATCTTAATCTGTTGTCATTTGTTAGTTTCTTTGTTATTTACTGAGTTTTTTCTGTTCCTACTATTTTGGGATAGACCAAGTCAAGTATGTAGGTGTCAAATAAAGAGTATCTTGCTCTGTACCAGTAGGATTTCATGGGAGTAGTTAGTGCTAATCTTAGCAAAGTTTTTTATGTTTCAAGTCTATAAATTAAAGCATCTGATGTAATTCTTTTCAATGCCTCAGTTATACATTCAGATTGCTCTGTTAGATTTTTTTTTCACTTGCAATTTTTTTGCTATTCCTTTTGTTTCATGGTATCTGAGCCCAAGTTGAAGTTCTGGATTTACTTCATTCTTCTTGTCTATCAAGTTTGTCTTGTTAGAGAAGATTGAAGCTCGAAAAGGAAACTAACAGAGTTATCCAATGGGGGAAATGTTTCCAATGCTTAGAATGGAATCGAGAAACTTGTAGGAACAAAGTACAAGTACTGGAGAATGTGCATGGAGGTTTATATTCAAGGTCAAGATTTATAGGAACTAGTTTCTGGTACTAAAACAGAGATTCTAGCTGACACTCCTGACAATGTCGAACCTCAAAGGAAATGGAAGATCAAATGTGGAAAGGCTTTGTTTGCTTTAAGAACTTCAATTAGCAAGGAGTTTATTAATCATGTTCGTGATGTTAATTCTCCAAAAGAAGTATGGAGATGCTTGAAAGGCTATTTTTAAAAAAGAATACAGCAAGGTTACAGTTCTTGGAAAATGAATTGGCAATGACGACACAAGGAGGCATGTCAGTAATAGAATATTTTCTATGGGTTAAAAGAATTGTGTGCTAAACTTTTAAAACTAGATACAGATGAAAAGATTAGTGAAGCTCGACCATAACGATTTCTCATTTGTGGTTTGAAGAAAAGAGTATTCGTTGTTTATTACTTCCATTCAAGGATGGGCGAGCCAACCATCAGTTAAAGAGCTAGAAAACTCTCTCTAATTATGAGGCCTTGGCTAAACAAATGGCCAAGAACTTCAATTCCAAAACCGATGTTGTTCTTTTCTCAAGAGGGAAGTCTCTTACGAAACATTCTGAAGAGAACACAAATAAGAAGAATTTCAGGCGACAACCCACAAGGTAATAAATTTGTAGATGTTATAGATGTGGAAAAATTAGGCATATTAAGAGAAATTGTCTTGTGAAACTTTCCAAGGTAAATGTTGTGTGCAAAGATGATGAAGAAGATCATCTCAACTAGGAACAATGCTTTACCACTGAAGTAGTTGAAAGAAGAGACGGCGTGGCCCTTACATCAAAAATAAACAAAACGCCATTCAAGTGCCTTGACTACAAAGAATACTAAATTATTGACTCTATTTGCTCATATCATGTGACCAGAAATGATTAATTGTTTTCAGAGCGACATCCACATAATGGAGAACGAGTTATTATCACAGCTGATAACTTAACTTATCCGATAATGAAAGAAGGTGTTGTGAAGACTGATGCTGACAATGCAAATGTCAAACTGAAAGATGTCTATCTATCCCAGCTTTGAAGAAAAATATAGCTTTAATTTCTCAAATTACTAACTGTGGAGAATATGTCTTGTTCGAACCAAATGATGTGAAGGTACTTGATAATGTGAGAAATGTTATGGCTGATGTTGTCCTTGCTGGTGAGAAGAATGACTCATTATTTGTCACGTTAGTATAGGAGGCATATGTAAAGAAAAAGCCAAACTGACAACACAATTGTTTCGCATACTCGACTAGGCAATTTAGGTTATCAAATGCGACAGCAAATATCTTCAAAGAAGCTTTAGATGGCTTACTAGCTCTTAAAAATATACATGAGGAAGTGATCTATCAAGGTTGTCAATACAACAATCACATCATCTTCCTTTCAGAAGTTCACATAATCACAGGACAAGGTTGTTTGAATTGGTTCATACATATCTGATGGGACCAACAAAAACACCAAGTTACAGTGGTTATCAATATGTCATGGTTTTGGTAGATGATTATTCCAGGTACACTTGGATATGTTTTTTGAAAGAGAAGAGTGAAGCCTTATTCAAGTTTGTTGAGTTTAACAATACTGTAGAAAATGTTAGCCCTAAGGCTACATGATAATTTTGATGATAACAATACACATTGATTAATTGTGATTTACTAACATGTTTATTTATGTGCAAGAGTAATATCATTGAAATAATTGTCAAATCAAGAAAAGGCTTATTAAAATGAAGTGTTGAAGCTAAGGAGAAGACTACATGTTAAAGGCACCAAAGTTTAAGTACAAGGTTTGATTCAAGGAATGTGACACATGAGCAATGTGTAATCAAATTGGTCATATATTTCTCTACAAATACCCAAATTACATGATTCTTGAGCCTTTGGAAAGCTTACTCAATTTATAACATTTCATATGTTTTAAAGAAATTCAAATTTTAAGTGTAAGATCGTCCAAATCATCATGCAAGTTGAAGACAAATGGAAGCAGCTGACATGAGCACCGAATACTCTTTTTGGACATATCTTGAGCTAGAAAATCAAAATGACTTGATTCTTATGGCATTAGAAAGAGAACTTAATGAGGCACATTTCATATGTTTTGAAGAAATTCAAATTTCAAATGGAAGGCTGACATAATTGACATGCAATTCGGTGGACTGACACAGAGAAGAAAAATCAACTCACATGAGCACCGAATGGTGTTTTGGCCATATCTTAAGATAGAGATATCCAAATTCTTTGAATCTTAATGTTTTGAAAGCTTATTCAAATATGAAGATCTTTTATGTTTTGAAGAAATTCAAATTTCAAACGGAAGGCTGACAGAATTATCATTCAATTTGGTGGACTGACACAAGAAAGAAAAAATCAAGTCACATGAGCACCGAATGGTGTTTTGGCCATATCTTGAGCTACAGATATCCAAATGACTTGATTCTTGATGCGTTGGAAAGCTTATTCAAATGTGCAGATCTTTTATGTTTTACAGATTTTCAAATTTCAAACGGAACATTGACAAAAATGGCAGACAAGATTACGGTTTTTATGGTGGGCAGAAAATTTGGAGATGGTGTCTTCACTTGATTAAGTTCATCTCATTTGCCTATAAAAGGAGCCTTCTCCCATGCATTCAGAAGAGCAAGAGAAGCATTTTATCAAGCAAAAAGCAAGAGAAATATCAAGTCTAGAGAGCTTTTATATTATTTATCTACTCTTTGAAGAGAGTTATACTTTTGTTGTAAAAATTATGTTTGTTCTTGTATTGTGGTGAGAGTGAGATATTATTGTAAAGGATAATAGTTATCCTTGAGAGAACTCTTGTGTAATGTTAGCAAGAATTGAAGGAAGTTGCCTTGGTGAGGTTGTTCATCAAGAAGAACTCTTGGTGTGGTGTTATCAAGGGTTGAAGGAAGTTGCCTTGGTGAGGTTGTTCATCAAGAAGAACTCTTGGTGTGGTGTTATCAGGGGTTGAAGGAAGTTGCCTTGGTGAGGTTGTTCATCAAGAAGAACTCTTGGTGTGGTGTTATCAAGAGTTGGAAGAAAAAGTCTTGGTGAGGTTGTTCATCAAGCAAGTTGTAAAGATTTCTACAACTTAGTTGAAAGCTTAGCTCGTGGAGCTAGGAGCCCGTGGACGTAGGCAAGGTTTGCCGAACCACGTAAATTGAGTTTGCACTCTCTCTATCCCTATGCTCTTTACATTTACTTGCACTTGTGATTGTTCTTTATTTCCATTCTCTTGATTGCATTCTATTTTCATCTTCTTCACCTTTGTTCTTAAAAAAAGATTTAAATAATTTTGATCTATCAAGAAAAGTTTTCTAAATCCGTATTTATAAATAAAAACCCAATTCACCCCCCCTCTTGGGTTGCCATACCTGGGTCAACAGAAAAGGAGTTTGGGCAGAAAATAAAATGCTTAAGAAGTGAAAACAGTGGCAAATTCATGTCTGAGGAGTTCTTTCAATACTAAGATAAAAATGGTATTCAAAGACAAATGACATGTGCCTATACGCCTCAACAAAATGGGGTTGCGGAAAGGAAGTTGGCACATCTCACCTCAGCAAGTCTTTCATGGTTGCATGATAAAAATCTTCCTTGAGAGCTTTGGGTGGAAGCAGTTCAATGTGCATGTCATGTAATAAATCGACCAACTCTATGGCCAGGTAAAAAAATGGCTCCTTTTGAAATCTTGTATAATTCAAAACTAAATGTGAGATATTTTCGGGTGTTTGGTTCTATTTGTTATGTTCATGTTTCTAATACCAATCTAACCAAACTAGATTCAAAAGCAAAGATATGTGTTTTTGTTAGCTATGACCCATGTAGAAAAGGATGGAGGTGCATCGATCCAAAGATAATAAAATTTTTAACATCTAGAGATGTTGCATTTGATGAGGTGTCTTATTGCTATTCTGTTCAAAAAGCAACCAAAAATGCTGATCTTGGTACTGATCATGACAATGTGGAGTTGTTTCCTCATACCAATACAGAAGCATCATGCAATGGGGATTCTAATCATCAAAGAAGTAATGAAACACCAATCACTCCAAGTTCAAAAGATGATGAGCAAATAGTTAGAAGATTAATAAGAATAAAAAGGCAACCAGACCATTTCAAGGATTATGAAGTACAACTTAATCATTGTACTGTGGCTCCATGTTTTTCTGTTACATTGAATAAAGAAGAACCATCATGTTATGAAGAAGCTAAGGACTGTCTAGAATGGGAAACGGCAATGCAAGAAGAATTTGAAGCCTTAAAGAAAAATAAGACGTGGGAGCTTGTGCCAAAACTAGAAAACTGTATGCCGATCACTTGAAAATGGGTTTATCTTTTGAAAAAGAAAACAGATGGTACAATAGATAAATGTAAAGCACGACTTGTTGCTCGTGGCTTTTCTCAAAAAGCTATGGATTGGATTACGAGGAGACATTTAGTCCGATGACAAAAATGGTTATAGTGAGATCGATTTTTTCACTTGTAGCTTATAAAAGTTGGAAACTACGGTAACTTGATGTAAAGAATGTACTTCTTTATGGCGAGTTGGATCATGAAATACTGATCGAATAACCCAAAGGATTCATCTCCAAACGATTTCCCAACTATGTTTATCGGTTGAAAGAGGCATTGTATGGTGTTAAAAAACACATGTGCTTGGAATGGTAAAGTTGCTCAGTACGTCATCTTTTGTGGATTTAAAGTTTTTGATTCATATTCTAGTTTGTTTGTAAAATTAGACTCAAAGATGCATTTGCTGGTTTTACTATACGTGGATGACATGATAATTATCAGAGATGATGAGATTGGGATTTCTCACTTGAGGAATGATTTGTCAATTCGATTTGAAATGAAAGTTTTGGGTGAAACTGGACATTTTCTTGGCCTGAAAGCGGAAAAATCAGATTAAGGCTATTTTCTATCTCAAAGAAGATATGCAAAAAGCCTCTTGGAGCGTTTCAACGTGGGGGAGTCAAAAGAAATGGCTACTCCTAGAGAAACACATCTCAAGCTATGGAAAGAAGAAGGAACAATGTTGAAGGATGATAGAAGATTTTAACAATTTGTTGGTAGCTTAATTTATTTAACTATCACAAGACCAGAAATCTCTTACTCTGTTAGAGTTATCTCTTAATTCATGCAAAGCCCAAGAACTCCCCATTTAGATACTTCTAAAAGAATCCTACGTTATGTAAAAGGCTCTCTTGATTATGGCCTTATGTACAAAAAGGAAAATAATTTTCTGTTGAAAGGATTTACTGATGCAGATTGGGCGGGTGATGCATCTGATCGTCATTCAACCTCCGGATATTGCTTTAGCATGGGTTCAGCCATTGTTTCCTGGTGTAGTAAGAAGTAGTCTACCATTGCCTTATCAAATACTCAAGCCAAATGCATGGCTGCTACAATGGCTGCACGAGGATGTGTCTGGTTGAAATGCTTGATGGGAGATTTTTTCTAAAAGTTGATTATGGTGTGTAGATTTACTGTGATAATGAGAGTTTCATCAAACTTGCTTTAAATCCAGTTTTTCATAAGAGAACGAAATTGATGTTCGTTATCACTTTATTCGATTTGAACCAAGAGATTGAGTTGAAAGGAATTCATACTACTGATCAAGTTGCATGTACAAGAACAAAAGCTTGGAGCTTCCCAAACCCCATACGAGCAATTGCTTCATCAAGCATGTACACAAGTCCTTCACCATCTATCTCTACAACACATCCAAGTTAGCTGCAATGAAACCATAAATATGACTCCTATCTCCTTTTTTAAATGACAAAAAAAACGAACCCAGATATTAAATTACATTTAAGAAACAAAAAATAAATCATTATCACCAATAATGCATTACTATGGATAGAAAATGAATAATTTTGATGTATTGTTATCATTAAAATTATCATGTAGCCTTAGGCTAACAATCTCCTCTTTTTTGATGATGACAAACCATTTATTGCTTTAAAATAATATCCAAAATTAAGAATGAAAAAAAAATCTAAAATCAAGAATAAGCAATCCAACCATTTCTTCGCCTTTCGTTATCATAAAAAAGATACAATCTAATTAACTACTCCCCCTAAATATATTTTTCCCCTTAAAATATGCTACCATTCAAAGATTATCATATAAAAGAAAAGTTAAGACATATCCAACATATCTACTTCTCTTCTAATTATGCAAAATTTATCTTAACTAAGGGGTTTAATAAAAATATCGGCTAATTGTTTATCGGTAGGAACAAATTCTAAAGAAATATTACCTTTTTATACATGATCTCTAATAAAATGATGTCTAATCTCTATATGCAAATTCTAATTATGCAAAATTTATCTTAACTAAGGGGTTTAATAAAAATATCGGCTAATTGTTTATCGGTAGGAACAAAGTGTTGTATGGGCTTTTTTGAAATGTTGTTGGCACTTGTATTGCCACATTTGATAAGAATATGATCAAATACCACACCATAATCTTTTAAAATTTGTTTCATCTAAAGAGCTTGTGCACAACAACTTCCTACTGCAATATACTCGGCTTCCATCATTGATAAGGCAACAGAATTTTGTTTCTCACTAAACCATGAGACTAATGCATGTCCTAAAAAATGGCAAGAGCCACTAGTGCTCTTTCTCTCAAGAAGACTTCCGTCAAAGTCTGTATCGAAATAACTAATTAGATCAAAATTATCACACTTAGGATACCAAAGACCTAGATTTATGGTTCCAATAAGATATCTAAATATCCTCTTGACAGCCTTAAAGTTAGATTCCTTTGGAAAAGATTGAAATCTAGCACACATACACACATTAAACATAATATCGGGTCTACTAGTAGTTAAACAAAAAAAAAGAGTCAATTATGCATTAATATTTTGTTACCTCAATATCTTTTCCTTTCTCATCTTTGCCAAGCTTGGTTAAGGTACCCATAGGTGTGTTATATGTTCTTGAATTATCCATGCCAAACTTCTTAAGAAGATCTTTTATATATTCCGCTTGATTTATGAAGATCCTATCTATTGATTGCTTGATTTGAAGTCCAAGGAAGAAATTTAATTCTCTCATTAAGCTCATTTCAAATTCTTATTGAATGCACTTAGAAAATTTCTCAAACATAGAAACATTAGTAGCACCAAATATAATATCATCAACATAGATTTGAACAATTAATAAATCATCATTTTTGGTTTAAACAAAAAGAGTAGCATCAACTTTTTTCATTTCAAAACCATTGTCAATGAGAAATTTGCTGAATCTATGATGCCATATTCTTGGTGCTTGTTTCAAGCCATAAAGTGCCGTTTTGAGTTTGAAAACATGGTTTGGAAAATCATGATTTTGAAAACCAAGAGGTTGCTCTACATATACTTCCTTCATAATGTAACCATTTAAAAAATGCACTTTTGACATCAATTTGATATAATGTAAAATTTTTATAACATGCAAATGCACACAATATTCTAATGGATTCTAATCTAGCAACCGATGTAAAGGTTTCCTCATAATCAATACCTTCTTCTTGATTGTATTCTTGAGCAACAAGTCTAGCTTTGTTTCTAATAATGGTGCCATTTTCATCTACTTTGTTTCTAAAAATCCATTTAATGCCTATAATAGAATGATTTTTGGGTGTAGGAACTAATTCTCAAACTTGATGTCTGTCAAATGGATTCAATTCTTCTTGCATAGCCAAAATCCAACTTTCATCATTTTCGGCTTCTTCAAAAAATTTTGGTTCAAATTGAGAGACAAATGCAAAATGATTGAAAAATTTCCCAAAAGAAGATCTAGTTCTCATACCTTGTGATGGTTCGCCAATAATAAGATCTTTAGGGTGAGCTTTTGCGTACCTCAATTCCTTTGGTAATTCTTGGGAAGAATCATTTACTTCCTCAACCTCTTCTTGTTGAAGTTTAATTCATCTTAGCTCTTTTCATCAAGCCTTGATTCCTTGATTTGCCTTTCTACCTCAACAATATCATCATCTAAATTCTTTGAAGAAATCATATTAGTTTCGTCAAATTCAACATACGTAGATTCTTCAATAGCAAGAGTCTTTTTGTTAAAAACTCTATATGCTTTACTATGGTTGGAGTAGCCAACAAAAATTCCAACATCGACTTTTGCATCAAATTTTTCAAGGTTATCCTTGGTGTTTAAAATAAAACATTTACATCCAAAAACTTTAAAAAAATCCAATGTTGGGTTTTCTTTCTTTCCGAAGTTCATAAGGAGTTTTTTTTATTAAAGCTTTAATATGGACTCTATTGATTATAAAGTATGCGGTATTAATAGCTTCAGTCCAAAAATATTTTGGCAAATTATTTTCAAGTAACATGGTCCTAGCCATTTCTTGAATAGTTTTATTTTTTCCTTTCAACATCACCATTTTGTTGTGAAGTTCTAGGTACGAAAAAATTATGTTCAAAACTATTTTCATCACAAAGATTTTCAAATACAACATTACTTACTTTTTTATTTCCATTTCCAAACCCCATACAAACAATTGCTTCACCAAGCGTGTACACAAGTCCTTCACCATCCATCTCTACAACACATCCAAGTGAGCTGCAATGAAACCATAAATATGACTCCTGTCTCCTTTTTTTAATGACCAAAAAAAAAGGAGCCCAGATATTAATTTACATTTAAGAAACAAAAAATCAATCATTATCGCCAATAATGCAATCCTATGGATAGAAAATGACTGAATGAGACACGGTAACACAAAGAGAAATATTCGAACGAGAGCTATTGAATGTCTTTATCAACTCCAACTACCGCCCTTCGGGCTTGGGGCCTCCTCACTCACTTCACTCACATAATGCACCGCTCGTTACTCTTGCCGCAAGAGGTCGAACAAAACAAAGTAATAATACCTACCCGTTCTAATATAAATTATTGTATTATTACATCTTTGAGAGATATTGATAAATCATTTACTATTATAATATAAGGACAATAATATGGCTTGAGTGAAAGTAGGGTGCTCGCAAACAAGCATGAATTAATTCTAAAATATGCAAGCAACATGAACATATGAAAAAGTTCCTTTCTCTTGGTAAAGGAAAAAAAAGTTAAAATAAATAAATAAATAAAATTAGGATCGAAATTTTAACAAATAGTCCATTTTTATTTTTATTTTTTTAATAGTGTGATCAAACATAAAAAAGATGTTGATTTCGACAGTGTTAATTTTCCAAGGATACTAAACAAGACATCTATCAAGGTTTCTAAGTAATGATACAAGGTTAGATAATTGTTAAACAATATGTAGAATTTTGGATTTTAAGTCTGTACTTCAAAAATTAGGGATATATTTAGCACTAAACTATGCCAAAAACCAGGTTGCGATTATTTAAATACGAATTTTTATTCTATATATTATCTACTCAAATCAATAAACCCTTTCTATCAAAAATTTCATTGTCATTTTTAGTTTAGAGGCCCATGCTAAGACCAAATTGAATGTTACCACTTACGCTCTCGAGGTTTAAGTTAACGAATTTAGATTAAAAGATTTCTAAAATTAATACATTAACACTTATATTATTATGTAACTTGCATTAATACTCTTAAAAAAAATAAAATTAATTAATATAAATATTAAAATGTTAGTTTTCAAAACCTCTGAACCTAAAGTATTAACTTATACATCAAGGGTGTTAGAATATTCTTATATCAAACATAAACTTTATTAGAAAATAATAAATAAACTCATTTACACAATCTATGTATATCAAATATAAACTTTATTTAAATTCGATAGTCGAATCTTCGATTTAAGCTTGGTTTTTAGCATGTTTTGAGAATATTAACCTTTGATTTTAGCTGTAATGATGAGAGCTTTAAGACTAGCCAAACAGTACCCATCTCTAATTAGGATAGGTCTTGAATATAAAAAATATACTCAATTAGTCGGGTTTGAACCGTATTTAAGTCTAATTTTTCTTACAAATCGTTGTTCGATCGGCGAGAGTGTGCACTAGATACTTATATTGATTCCATAACTCCTGATATGGATACTTATATTGGTATTTAGAGCCAACAAAAGACAAATATTTGTGAGAAGTACTGGAGCCATTAGCTAATTTGGTCTATTATAGAATAAAGAGGATATTCACATTTAAGAAGGCAAGGAATTTGATAGGGTAAGGTGTATATAGACATAATTACATCTTCAAGGAGCTTGAACCAATCTTAGAACCCATTAGGGAATGCAATACAATATTGATATTTACATCTTCAGGGAAGCTTGAATTACAAGCTCAGCTTTGAACTTTAATATTAATTTGACAAGCTAACATATCCAAGCGATGTTATGCAGTGTTTGCCAAATCTTGTTGTTTGGTTTCGAATGGTAAGAGCAGTATGCACACTACTAAGAGAACAACCACAAACTCCGCTACAAATATTGCAGCTGTTTGATGGCAGCCAGTCACCAATCCGAAGGCTACAAGAGGGCACACCATGGCGCCAATTCTCCCCACTGCATTTGCAATGCCACTTCCAGTTGCCCTCAAAGAAGTTGGATATACCTACCAAAAATAAGTAGTAAAAGTTTTGATAAAAAGAGTCAAAATATTGGTGCATATATAGAATTTTGACCTTGTACAATATCAATGTCAAAATATTCGACCTTAAAGTCATTCATGGCATTGCAGACGTACACTACTTGCCTCTTATTGAGCCGTGTAACATGGATTAGACCAAACAAAATCTAGATACAGATAAAAACACAAAACACAAGGGTTTGAATTAAGTTTAACCTAGGTCGCAAGTAAGGACCCAAGAAAACAGAAATGAAAGATGAAAAATTATAGGACTAAAACTTGCAGTTTTATAAGAGCATGAAAATAAAGTACTAGGGTCTATATCAAAAAGATTATAAGGAAATCTATTTGAAAGCCTCTCGGGCATAGACGCCTGCAATTGTGAAGACCCCATTGGCGAACATAAGAGCTCCAAACAATAATCCCGTTGTTAACGTAACAGGCTGATGAATAACAAGCGACAAAATGAACAAGAATGTGAAAACAGACATAATTGTCATGGAAATCTTCCGACCAACTCTGTCCACAATTACGGCAGCAAAAAGAAGCCTAGGAAGCTCTGGAAATGAAATATACTGAACTATCACTGCATCAGAAGTTTTCAGAAACTGATCACTATAAGGAACAAGTACAATAAGTAGATATCAGTTATGCATTACCTGCAAAGCTAGTGATGAATATATCAATGTATAAGCTTGAATTTTGGAAATTTTCCACAACCAAGAGAGTAGTGCCACAAATAGTTTGCCCACTACTAAGCTCTGATTTCGGCAATACAATGGCATAATACAAGAATGAATTTCCAAAGTATAGTACCCATAACAGAAAGGTATATTGAGTCTTGGGGATAAAAGCATAAAAAATGATGAGAATCCTGATTTTTCGTCGGTGGTTTTCTTTTTAGTGGAGGAAAGCAGAGGGATATGCTCATGAACAATAGATCCCTTGTCTAGTTTAGCAATTATATCAGAGATAAGAATTCCAGGAGGTAAAGTTTTCCCGTTAGTTTGAGCTATTTTCTCCAGAACATGATGAGCATCAACAGTTTTACCAGCCATACATAGATAACTTGGTGACTCTAGGGCAAGATGATGAAAAAGAAGTACGGCAAATGAAGGTAAAGAGGAGAAAGCTAGTAGCCACCTCCAGTTCAATCTTGGCATGACAATCTCCAATAAGAACAAAAGTCTTGAAGTTATATGCTCAATCTTTCCAGTCTTGGTTACCAACATATCATTTCAACTAATTCCCAAACTTAGAAGAGCAAACTTCCTTATTCTGAATAATGAAATTCAAAGCGATAGGCAGTAAATATATAAAAGGTTTTAAAAGCATTCAAGTCTTAATTGCACGTTCAATTATCAATTTTCCCATAACGGGTTGATGTTATCAATAGCCATCTTTAGTCTCTGCTTCAAACAGCCAGGTGCATCACATAATTACTTCATCTTAGTTCTCTGATTTCGAGCAGAATTTTTGGATGAATTTATCAATGCATGTCTGTATTGCTTTTCAACAAGTGACTGATCTTTGTGGGAGGACACAAATTAGATAATTCGCGATATCTAGCAGAAAATGGAATGTATGAGCAAGTGCCTAGTCATATAAAACTGGTGACAGTAAAAGATAAAAATTAACCTGTCATATCCTGAAGCTCTTCTGGTTAAAAATAGTACACTTAGCAGACTTAAAACAGTAAACAGCAAAAATATTAAACCGAAATGATTTAAAAATTAAATAAGTCCTAAATTATTTCACTGCACTCTAACAAGCTGGTTGACTTCAAGAATATCACATTCCTTGGCACCTAGATGACAAACTCATCCTCTATCTCAATTCATTGCAAGTCAGGCCTCAAACGTTGAATCCCTGCTTTAAATAACCATCCAATGTTCAAGGGCAAGACATTCAATTTATCTAAAAAAGAAAAACCCATGCAACAACACAACAGATAATGCAATCTGCAGATTTTCTGCAATTGATCAAGAAGAACAATAAAATCATTTCATAAAGATCACATAGGTCCATAATTTCACATATAAGTTGCTTTAAACGCAATAACACCTTCTAACACCAATTAAAGATACAAAGAGAAAGTTAAATTCACAGAGTTTTCTATTGCAATCAAATAAGAAATAGCAATCTCTCCTAGAAAAGCAGGTGGATTTCACACGCCCAGATTTCCTTAACTTGGAAACAATCTAGCAGATAATAAACAGTGAACAAAGACAATTTTCATCTGTTGAGAAGCTACATTAAGGGGGGAAAAAAAAAGGAAGACCAATCTTTTTGGAAAAAATTCTTAATATCCATTAAGAAATTACCTATTGATGATAGAAAACATATGGAGAGAGAGAGAGAGGTCTCATTACAAGTAAGCTAAGGTTTCAAAGCATAAAGAACCAAAAAAATGAAACAATACCTTATGTTCCACAATTTATTTGCTTCATGTCTAAGACATGCAAATATGTTTCGAAGGGAATAACTAATAAATATCATCAACAATATACTTCTTGGCCTAACTAGAGACACAGAAGGAGCTAGCTAGCTTAGTTATATCTCTTGTTTGTCAAACCAGAGACTTGACTTTTTTTTGGAATGGAGAGTTGGTCCCCATTCTCTTGTACATGAGAAATATTGCCTTTTCACGGAGAAAGTAAAGAATTGATTTAGGAGATAGAAACAAACCCAAGCAAGTGAAGCCTCAAATACCGCTCCCAGTGTCCAGAAAATTGCTAAGACCATCATCCACACGCCTCTTCTGGAAGCAGAAACAAACTCTAGAAACCAGGATAAAAATACAGGCCCGCCACCCAGGCCAAAACCAACCAAACCTCGGAGAGTCACCAAGGATAAATAGTTTGGGGAGAAAGCACTCAATAACCCCATTCCACTGCAACTAGGGATATGCTGAGGAAACCCTCCTGGAATGGTAAAATTAAGGCAATTAGAAACAAGGTCGTCGAATGTGATCAAAATCACAAAGGATATGTGATCCGAGAAGTCCAATATCAACCAAATATGAAGTTTCAAAGAATGATATCACATTTGTAGGTAACTTCTTCAACAGCATGCTTGACACTCAATTGAACAGTTCAATTAATTAACTTTTTTTACATTAAATCAGGCAAAACAACTCAAAGAATATATTTTACAATATCTAAGTAAAATATTATCCTCAGCATATGCACAACTCAAAGTTGATTCCATCAGCAAAAGGGTAACAAACTTTTTAAACTACATAAGTCAATTGAGACAAATGAAGACTTGCAAACTGTAATATATACAAAATAATAAAGAGAAAAATGCACAATGGGACAGTTTTGTTCTTGGTCTTTGCAACACAAAAAGTCTCGGTTTTGTTCTTTGGCTTTGTAACCCAAAAGTCTCCAACAGCTTAAAGAACTCACAACGTTTTTAACTTCTCTTACATATTCTTCCCAAGCAATGTAGGATGTTACATTAGATCCCCAGAGTGATGACTTGCAACTTCAGGCTTAAATCACCGACCCAAACCTCAAGAATTAAACATCCTCGCTTAATTAGGCTTATATCCCCAGGGTGACATGCAACATCGGGCTTAGATTCTTGACTCCACCTTTAGGAATCAAGGGTCCTAACTTGATTGGGCTTACATCCTAGGGTGACCTGCAACGTCGGGCTTAGATCCTCAACCCTACACTTCCAGGATAGGCTTTGACATTTGAGGGATAAGCTTTGACATTTGATTAGGCTTACATTCCTAAGGTGACCTGTAACGTCAGGCTTAGATCCCTAACCCAACACTTCTGAGATAAGCTTTGATACCATTTGTTAAATCTTGCATTTGGCACTTTGTGCTATGTGTAGTATTTTGTGGTCACCATAAATCTTATAAACCTTCAGGAGGTGGCCCCATGCGTGACGCCCAACACCTCGGCCCACTATTTCGTTATAGTTTTGTTCTTGGATTTTACAACTTTTGAGCCTCTAGCAGCTTAAAAAGCTCAGAAGATATTTTACCTCTCTGTACATATTCTTCCTAGGTGTGATGTGGATGTTACAAAGAATTCTTTTATTTGCAGCAAAATGTAAAGGAAATATAGGATTTTATCACTAAACTACACATTCAACGAGTCCTTATATATGATAATAAGTACAAGGAAGTATGCCGTATCAATAAACTATTCACACACTTTTAAGTGAGGTCTTACTACTCAAGCTTTGACAAAATTGCATGGAATAACATGAAAATCTTCAAAATTCCATAAAAACCTCTAAAAAACACAATTATGCTTCTCATTCTCAAAGAATGTACAAACATATGTTAATTTCATGAGTCTGTGGGTTCGTATGGATGCGATAAGAGAAAAGTTTGCTTCAATAAGGAGAGCATTATAAACAAAGTTTGTGTTACCATGGAAAATTCAACTTTTTCGATATAGCTGCTCCAAATGCATCAGGCAAAACTTGTTTATCCACCAGCTGTTGCTCACTCTGAAAGGGCATATCAATTCACAGAGTATATTTTCTTAATCCAAATAGAAACAAAATGCCATTCAATTAGAAAAACAAAGCCACAAACAGATTTCTGATCCCAATCATAAATAATTTCATAAAATCAAAATTTATTAGGCAGAGAAGTAAATTCCTAAAAGTAGTTGAATAGATGAGATGTTCAACCAAAGCAGAAGCACTCTATTCCAGTAAAAAATCACAAATTAATAAACTAAGTTTAGAAGTGATAAAAAAAAGAGTCAAATAACATTATTTCATAATATCTAGTGTAAGAAAATGAGAAAAAGATTACAGCATTAATGAAGTATAGACAAAAAAGAGAATCTGGGGAAGAAGGCTTGCTTTCTGACGCAGTTATCTGACATAAAGCCCCAGAAAGAGCAACCCAAAAGCATTCCAGCAAAAACAACGATTGTTAAAAGTGATTCTTCACTTGGTGAAAGTCCCCACTTAGACTTAACTGCTGATCCTATGAAAGAGAGAATCATCATTTCCATAGCTTCTGCAAGATCCCAAACCCGGCATATAGAAGAACAAAAGCTTGGAGCTTCCCAAGCCCCATACAAGTAACTGCTTCATCAAGCGTGCACACAAGTCCTTCAGCATCCATCTCTACAACACATCCAAGTTAGCTGCACTGAAAAACCATAAATATTTCTATGACTCCTTTCTTTTTTTCTAATTGCAAAATATTAAATAAATGAAAATGAAACCCAGATATTAATTTACATTTAATAAATTTAAAAAAAATCATTACCACCAATAATGCAATACATACATGATACAAGTATACATGGAGAAAATGACAGAATGAGACACAGCAACACAAAGTAACATTCAAAACAAGAGCACTTGAACAGTTGAACGTCTTTGTCAACTATCAACTACCACCCTTTGGGCTTGGGGTCTCCTCGCTCACTCACATCTCGCTCTTGCCCCGAAAGGCCTAACAAAACAAAGTACTAATATCTGCCTGTTTTACTATAAATTATTATATTATTACGTCTTTTGCAGCTATTGATAAATCATCACTAATGGAGACAATATTTGATATTTATTTTTTAAAATAAAATAAATCAAAACATAAGATAAAAAATTATTAAACTATTCTTTTGTACAATATTTTTTTCTTGTCCTGCATCATCAGATGGTTTTGATTATATCAATCAATTTTTGTTAATTTTGAGAATATTAAATTATATTTTACCATTAATTTATTGAATCACATAAGATTATCAATTATCAGGCAACTAGACTTTAACATTTGTCACGAATTATCATTAATTCATATGAAAAATAATATTATATAAAATTAGTTATAAGACTTTATTTGTCTGAACTAATCGTAATTCTATTAAGAAAATAAATTCTAACTCTAACAGAAAATCATCTAAATAAGTAAAAAACCTAAGTTCGATAGAAAACAAATAATTATAAACTTAATCTTCCTAAACTTAAATGAAAATAAATCAGAACAAAATAAATAAATAAATAAAACGTTTTAAAACTAATCAATTCTTTTTAGTTGGTTGTTTGGTTTCCTTTCTTGCCCTCCATCATTACTAAAAAGCTGTATCAGGCAGTAACTTTAGCATGACCCAAAGAAGCGTCTACGTTGACTCCCATAAACCTTTTTAACTGACAAACATAAGCCAGGCAGGCCAACTGCTGCCAAATACAATTGCATTGTGAATCTCGCTCAGGAAAATGGACCAAATACAGCACAAGTTCATCAGAGTGCAAGGGCTGAACCTCCACATAGCCGAGATGGGAACAGGTTTGTCACTTCAACATGCGTGTTGATGTTATGTTCTTAATTACCCAACTTTGTTTCCAGTCAAAAGCACTTCACTTTTAAGTAAAAATCTATAGTAATGACCAGGTCCTAACGTGGTGGTGTTCTTGCATGGATTCCCCGAGATATGGTACTCCTGGCGCCATCAGATGGTGGCTGCAGCTACTGCTGGGTTCAGGGCTATTGCCCCTGATTACAGAGGTTATGGCCTATCAGACCCACCTCCTGAACCTGCAAAAGCCACCTATAAAGATCTTATCAGTGATCTCCTCGCCATTCTAGATGACCTCGGACTTACCAAGGTATTTGATTATTTTGAACAAATGTTTTTCTGAAATGTGAAGTTAAGTGTCAAATTGTGTACAGAAATGAATACTTTAGTTTCAAGTTTTGGTTAATTTGATTGATGGCATCTTAGAAACAGTTTTGATTTCCTATAGAATTAGAAATAGGCTTCTAAGTATGTGTTGAAATCAAGAGAAAAAACTGGTGAACTCTTCATCTTTTGTTTTCCAGGTCCTCTTGATGAAAATAGCTGTGATATCTATGTATTTTTGCCTGTAGTTGTTGGTAAATTTTACAAATATAATGTATGAATAACTGGCATGTTAAATGATTTTCTCTCTCTCTCTCTCTCTTAATGAGTATAGGTTTTTCTTGTTGCAAAAGATTTTGGACCTAGGGTGGCATACCTATTTGCCCTTCTCCACCCAGAGAGAGTTGCAGGAGTTGTAACATTGGGTGTGCCATTTATACCTCCAGGTCCGGTTGAATTCAATAAGCACCTTCCTGAAGGCTTCTATATACTAAGATGGCGGGTATGCTTGTGGATTTAGTGCTTTCTTTTATCGTGTATCTATAGAGAAACAATACGTTTTGTTACTTTGCTTCTCTTTGATGTTTGATCAGGAGCCTGGACGAGCAGAAGCTGATTTTGGCCGCCTTGACGCGAAGACAGTAGTAAGGAAAATCTACATCCTCTTCTCCAGAAGTGAAATACCAATAGCACCTGAAAACCAAGAGATCATGGATTTGGTGGATGCTTCTACACCTCTTCCACCTTGGTTTACAGAGGAAGATCTTTCAGCATATGGAGCCTTGTATGAGAAATCTGGATTCCAAACTGCACTCAAAGTTCCATACAGGTAACGGTGTGATCAAATTTGGGGACTAAACAGTGTATTTATAAGTGTTGCATAACAATTCACTATTGTGCTATTCATTATCCTGTAGCCTGACACTCTGTGCTAAGTCAGCTGAATTGTAGTTTAATTACAATATGTGGCTTTAATTTGTAATTCTTTAGGTCATTGGAGGAAGATTTAAACGTAGGAGAATCAATTGTCAAAGTTCCGGCACTATTTATCATGGGTGATGAAGACTATGTCCTAAAATTTCCGGGGTTGGAGGACTACATAAGAAGTGGAAAGATCAAAGATTATGTTCCTGACTTGGAGATCATACATATACCTGAAGGGACCCATTTCGTCCAAGAGCAATTGCCTGAACAGGTGAATCAGCTAATCCTCTCCTTCCTTAGAAACCATACATGATTGCCAAGTTTCCCCTTCAAGTAAGGCAAAGGATCTACTGAGACCTTTGCAAGTCCTTGAGAATAATATGAATCTCATTCAAATAATTAGTGTGTAACAGAGTATGAGACTGTGTACTTCCCTTCTGCGAGGCTTGTAATGCATGTTTTGAGGTTCTAAAACTGTACTAGTTTAACAAGTATAGAACAGCCGTGAATGGCCTGTCGATTAATATATACTTATCACTGCATGATTATGATACATGAATAGAAATTCCCCATCTTTAAATGAATTGATAAATGGATGGTCTGACAGAACTGCATGTTTTCAAGAAGAACGATATTGTTGAGTTGAGCTTGATGCAGTAGCATCTTTTGGAAATGGTTAAAGGACTGAGCCTGGTAAGCACAAAGAGTATGAGAAAACAGACTCAAAATGAGATAAAAGTGTGCAGATGCATGTTAGATACACCTCAAAATTAGAGTCTATGTCTTGATTCGTTCAACTGTGATTGTTAAGAACGTCAACCTCAGGTCACCTAAGAGCAAATAATGTATGATTGCCATGACCTTCAAGCTAAGGCTGTCTCAAATACCTGAAAAACCATTCAGAGAATATCAGCAAGTAAAACTCCGTAGGGGAGCTACATTAATTGATCAGCAGAGTACCATCTTCAAAGGGCCTGGGTTCATAAATAGCTTAGAGCCAAGCTTGGATTGCATGATACAAGATTAGCAAAGAAAGCAGAAGAAGAAGAAACCAAAACCGTTGTATAAATAAACTGATTATAATATTCTTAGTGTCAAACGCTTCCCATTGAAAAAAATAATAATAATGTCAAACACTCCAATTCTTGTTTTGTGTCATACATTGCCGCTATCGTGGTTCAGCTGCGAGGAAGTCGTTTCGTTAAATCCAGCGAGGACTGTTATCATACTTTTTATAACATCTCTAGGCAATGATTGCATAACAAGTTGCCACTTGCCAGTCATGAAATGGGTCAACCTCTTAAGTAGCAAGTGCTTTACCTGATCGCAACAGTGGGACTGAACTATTTGTGCTCCGCTGTATTATTTTCTAAATTGTTTTTGTCCTACATAAGTCCATAATAGGGGTATTAGGGTTTTTTTTTTTTTAATAGAGTGAAAATAAATATTTTAAAGCTAAGAAGAAGGTTTATTTAGGAGTGACTGTTAATAAAAATTTGGGTGCAAACTACTTTATCCTACTTAATAATACTAAAATGTTGTATGGTAGGTGGTAACTTTACCGTGACCGGAACATGAATCTGTCTGACTATAGCAACCTTGAACTGACAAATATGAGCTAGCTAAAATGCAATAGCATTGTGAATCTGGCTCTGAAAATGGACCTAAGAAAGCACAAGTTCATCAAAAGTACAAGGCCCGAACCTTCACATAGCCGAGACAGGAACAGGTTTGTCACCCACACGTATTCAACATGCATGTCACGCACTTAATTACACCACTTTTTTCCAATTAAAGGCACTTTATTCTAAGTAAAAATTTATGGTAATGACCAGGTCCTAACATGGGGGTGTTCTTGCACGGATTACCCGAAGATGATGGCTGCAGCAAGTGCTGGGTTCGGGGCTATTACCCCAGATTATAGAGGCTACGGCCTATCAGACCCACCAGCTGAACCTGGAAAGACCACCTATAAAGACATCATTAGTGATCTCCTTGCCATTTTAGATGACCTTGGACGTACCAAGGTAATTGTTTATTAAGAAGAAAACGTGTTCTAAAAGTTGAAGTTGTGCCAAATTATAACAAGTCGATGTATGATTATGTTAGTTTCAAGTTATAGTTAATTTGAGTGATGGCATGTGCCTTAAAAACAGGTTTGATTTTCGGTAGAATTAGATATAACTTTCTAAGCATCTGTTGAAATCAGGACAAAATTCATAGGTCTCCGATGAAAATAGCTGTAATTTCTTTTTCTTTTTCTTTTTTTTTTTCCTGTAGTTGCTAACTTGGAAAATTTGTTGGGCAGAGGAAAATGATTTATGTATGATTGACTGGCATGTTAAATGATTAGCTCTCTCTAAATAAGCGTATGTTTTTCTTGTTGCAAAAGATTTTAGAGCCTGGGTGGCATACCGATTTGGCCTTCTCCACCCCGAGAGGGTTGCAGGAATTGTAACATTGGGAGTTCCTTTTTAGTCTCCAGGTCCCACTCAATTCCATAAGCACCTTCCTGAAGGCTTCTCTGTATTAAGATGGCGGGTATGCTCGTGGATTAAGCACTTTTTTAAGTGTATAGTGATGGAGAAAGAATATGTTTTGCTACTTCTCTTATTATTGATGTTGGATCAGGAACCTGGACGAGCAGAAGCTGATTTTGGCCGCTTTGATGCCAGGACAGTGGTAAGGAATATCGACATCCTCTTCTCCAGAACCAAAGGCACCCGAAAGCCAGGAGATCATGGATTTGGTGGATGCTTCTACTCCTCTTCCACCTTGGCTTACCTAGGAAGATCTTACAACATATGGAGCTTTGTATGAGAAATCTGGATTTCAAACTGCATTGAAAGTCCCATACAGGTAATGGCTTGATTCAATTTAGAAGCCTGTTCAGTCAGTCTGTCCAATCATGTTAGATATTGTTGCTGTCAATTTTCTGGAGCATGAGGACTTGTTCATTCATTTATTCTTATTTGTGCAGAGTCTCACTCCCTGCTAAGTCAGCTGAGTTGTAGGTTAATTACAATATGTGGCTTTATTTTGTATATTTCAGGTCATTCGAGGAAGAGATAAACGTGGCAGAGCCAACTGTCAAAGTTCCAGCACTACTGATCATGGGTGACAAAGCTTATGTCCTAAAATCTCCACGGATGGAGGATTACTTAAGAAGTGGAAAAGTCAAAAATTTTGTTCCTGATTTGGAGATCATACATATACCTGAAGGGACCCATTTTGTTCAAGGGCAATTGCCCCAACAGGTGAATCAGTTAATCCTCTCCTTCCTCAGAAAGCATGTATGATTGCCAAGCTTTCCTTGAAGTATGGCAAAGGATCTACTGAGACCTATACAAGTCCTTGAGAATTATATGAATTTCATTCAACAATCAGTGTGTGACATAGTATGAGAGCGCATATTTCCCTTCTGTGTGACTTGTAATGTATGTTTTCAAGTGCTAAAACTGTACTTTTTAACAAATTTACGACAGCCTTGAATGGCCTGTCGAGTAACATATACATTTTGCTGGATTATGACACGCATTTAGAAATTCCCCAAGAGCTGCATGTCTTCAAGATAAGCAATCTTGTTGAGCTTGTTAAAATAGTATCTTTTGGCAATGCATGATGTAATGAGCCTGGTAAGCACAAAGAGTTCCAGAAAACAGACTAAAATCTGAGATGAAAGTATGCGTGTAAGACAAACTTTAGTACTCAAATTTAGAGTCTCTATTTGGATTCCTTTAGCTGTGATTGTCAAGAACTTCAGCCTCGGTTACCCAGGAGCAAAAAATCTGATTGCTATGAACTTCAAGTTGAGGTTATCTTAAGTACTTGAAACATAATATCGCTATCAAGTAAAATTCCATGGTGGAGCTAGATTAATTGATCAGCAGAGTACCAGCACAAAGGACCTGGTTTCATGACAGCTTGAAACCAAGCTTGCATTGCATGATGCAAGATCAGCAAACAAAAGCAAGCAGCAGAAGAAGAAACATAAACATATAATTAAACCGATACTATAGTAGTTCTTAATGTCATTGCTTGTTTTGTGTCATATCTTGCGATTAGGGTGGTCCCGCTGCGAGGTAGCCATCCCGTTAAATCCATCCCGGACAGGTGTCATACTCTTATAACATCTCTAGGCAGTGATCGCAGAACAAATTTTCAGTCAAGAAATGGGTCAAACTCCAAGTAGCAAGTGACATGAATACAACAGCGAAACTGAGCTATAGTGCACTGAATTATTTTATATATTGTTTATGTGCTCCTTAACTCCATAACTAGTGGCATTAGGTTTATGTGTAGTGACTGTCAATTAAAATTTTGGACGCGCCTACTCCACCCGATAAGATGTTTAACGACCTGAATTGACAGCGTTATCCTCATGGGGTTTCTCGTCTCTAACGGCAAACTGAAATTGGGGTTTTTAATGTTACTGAATGGAAACCTGGGTGCAGATATTCTTCGACCAAAATAGGGGGTCTCTAGTTAATTCCCCTAACTAAAATGTATGCAGTTGCTGGTAAATTCAGCATTGACCCGAAGAAGGATCTGTCCGACTCCAGCAAACCATAAGTAACTAAAACCAGAATAGCATTGTGAATCTGGCTCTGAAAATGGACTGAATCCAGCATAAGTTCATTGCAGTACAAGGGCTAAACCTTCACATAGCTAAGACAGGAACAGGTTTGTCTTCATACGTTCTCCGACATGCATATTAATGTTATGCGCTTGATTACCTGACTTTGTTTACAGTCAAAAGCACTTTCTCTTTTAAGAAAAAATCTACGGTGATCAACAGGTCCTAACACGGTGGTGTTCTTGCACGGATTCCCCGAGATATGGTACTCCTGGCGCCATCAGATGATGGCTGCAGCAAGTGCGGGGTTCAGGGCTATTGCCCCAGATTATAGAGGTTATGGCTTATCAGACCCACCTCCTGAACCTGAAGAGACTACCTTTAAAGATATCGTTGCTGATCTGCTCGCCCTTCTAGATGTCCTTGGACTTACCAAGGTATCTGTTTATTATGAAGAAATGTGTTGTGAAAGTTGAAATTGAAGTGTCAAATTACATACCAAGCTATATCATTTGGCATGTTTCTAAGTTATATTAACTTATTGATGGCATATCCCTTAGAAACTGGTTTGATTTTCTATAGAATTAGAAATAACCTTCGTAGTATCTGTTGATATCAGGACAAAATTCCAAGTCCTCCTGGTGAAAATAGCTCTGATATCTATGTTTTTGCCTGTAGTTGCTAAAAGGGTAAATTTATTGGCGAAGGAAAATGATTTATGTATGATTGAATGGCATGTTAAATGATTAGCTCTCTCTCAATGAGCATAGGTTTTTCTTGTTGCAAAAGATTTTGGAGCCTGGGTGGCATACCGATTCGCACTTCTTTACCCGGAGAGGGTTGCAGGACTTGTCACATTGGGAGTGCCATTTGTACCTGCAGGTCACATTGAATTCTATAACTATAAGCAGCTTCCTGAAGGCGTCTATACACTTAGATGGCAGGTATGCTCATGGGTTAAGCATTTTTTCAGTGTATAGTGATAGAGAAACAATATGTTTTGCTACTTTTCTTATTATGTTGAATCAGGAACCTGGACGAGCAGAAGCTGATTTTGGCCGCTTTGATGCCAGGACAGTGCTAAGGAATATCTACATCCTCTTCTATGGAAGTGAGATACCAATAGCACCCAAAAACCAGGAGATTATGGATTTGGTGGATGCTTCTACCCCTCTTCCATCTTGGGTTACGGAGGAAGATCTTCAATGAGAAATCTGGATTTCGAACTGCATTGAAAGTCCCTTACAGGTGATGGATTGATCAAATTTAGGGACCTAACTAGTGCTTTATAACTATTTCTTGACAATTCACAGTTCTGCTCCTCTACTATAAATACATATAGTCATTTCCCTGTAGCCTGTTCAGTCAGTATGCCATTTCATGTTAGAGACTGTTGCTGTCAATTTTCTGGAGCATGCGGTCTTATTCATTCATTTTTTCACAATTGAACTGGAATGGTGGTGTTACTTGTGAAGGAGTCTTACCCCCTGCTATGTCAGCTGACTTGTAGGTTAATTACCATATGTGGCTTTATTTTGTATATTTAGGTCATTTGTGGAAGAGCTTTACGTGGCAGAACCAATTGTCCAAGTTCCAGCACTACTGATCATGGGTGACAAAGATTATGTCCTAAAATTTCCAGGGAGGGGGGACTACTTAAGAAGCGGAAAAGTAAAAGATTTTGTCCCTGATTTGGAGATCATACATGTGCCTGAAGGAACCAATTTTGTTCAAGAGCAATTGCCTGAACGGGTGAATCAGCTGATCCTCTCCTTCCTCAGAAAACATGTATGATTGCCAAGTCTCCCCTTGAATCATGGCCAAGGATCTACAGGGACCTACGCAAGCCTTGAGAATTATGTGAATCTCATTTGAATAATCAATGTGTAACAGAATACAAGAATGTGTACTTTCCTTCTTTCTGGCTTGTAATGCATGTTTTCAGGTTCTAAAACTGTACTATTTTAACAAATCTATGACAACCTTGAATTACCTGTCGAGTGACATATACATTTCACATGTCACCGGATGATGCCGTATTGAAACTCCCCATCTTTGAATGTGACTTGAAATGGATATGCAGACAGAGGTGCATTTTTTCATGAAAAATGTTGTCGAGCTTGATAAGTAGTATCTTTTGGAAACGCATTATGTACTGAGTCTGGCAGACACAGTTCCAGAAAACAGACTAAAAAATGAGATGAAAGTGCGGAGATGCACGTTAGACACACCTTAGTACTCGGATTTAGGGTCTTTATTTGGATTCCTTGAACTGCGATTCTTTTGGACTTCAACCTTAGGTTGCCTCAGAGCAAATAATCTGTGATTGCTATAAACTTCAAGCTGAGGTTTATCTCAAATACATAAAAGTAGCCAAATAAAATCACTAAGAAGTTCAACTCCGTGCTAAGGTTCATAATAAGATTCAAGATCAGGAAAAAATCAGCAGAAGAAGAAACCAAAACAAACTCTCATAAGCTTCACTCCTCTTGTTATGTGAAACTTTTAGTCGTGAAATGGGTCAACTCTTAGGAAGCAAGAGGTTACCTGGTTGCAACATCAGAACTGAACTATGGCCCACCATATGATTTTCTGCATTGTTTATATGCTCCACAAGTCCATAACAAGCGATAATTATCAGTCAACTCTCTCCCATCTCCTCTATCCGTCGAGATGGATCAGATACAACACAAGTATATCGATATAAGAGGAGTGAAGCTTCACATTGCTGAGATTGGAACAGGTTCATATTAACTTCTTATCTCTACTAAGTTATAAGCTCTTCAAATAATATGTTTACTCCTCTGCAGGTCCAAGGGTGGTAGTATTTTTACATGGGTTCCCGGAAGTATGGTATTCATGGAGACATCAAATGATTGCATTGGCTACCTCTGGATATCGTGCAATTGCTCCTGATTTAAGGGGATATGGTTTGTCTGAAAGTCATCCTGAGCCTGAAAAAGCATCCTTCAATGACTTTGTGGAGGACACCCTTGCCATTCTCGATACTTTTCAAATTGACAAGGTAAGCTGTAAGCATATCCTAGACCGCATAATTTTTCATTAAAATGGTTAATATCAACTAAAGCAAGTTGGAAACAGGCTTTCCTTGTTGGCAAAGATTTTGGATCATGGCCTGTATATCTGCTTTCCCTTCTGCATCCAGCAAGAGTTTCTGGAGTTGTGTCATTGGGTGTGCCATTCTTCGCTCCTAAGCCTCAGCGATACGAGGAACTTCCTGAAGGTTTCTACCTTTTCCGGTGGAAGGTACTCAATTTCTTCCGTTGAATTTGATGGAAAAGTGTAATAAGAATGTATCTGAATTCGGGGTATGTTTATTATTTCCTATGAATTCATTCCAGCAACCTGGAAGAGCGCAGGCAGACTTCAGTCGATTTGATGTGAAAACTGTCTGGCAGAACATCTATACCCTCTTCTCAAGAAGTGAAATTCCCATAGCAGAGGAAAACAAGGAGATTATGGATATGGTGGATCCATCTACCTCTCCAGCGCCATGGCTGTCAAATGAGGATATTGCTTTCTATACAACCTTATACGAAAAGTCGGGCTTCGATTCTCCCATGCAAGTTCCTTACAAGTAAGAGTTCCTTTGAAAAGCATCCAGTTCATTGTCTATCGTAATTGCTTAGCTGAAACGCTTTCATCCTGCATTCACATAGGTCAAGGCGTGTGGAGTTGACCATCTCCAATACAAAAGTTGAAGTTCCAGTTCTACTAATTATGGGTGGCAAAGACTATTTCCTTAAATTTCCAGGGATTCAAGAGTACATAACAAGTGGAGAGGTGAACGAGTATGTACTCAATTCGGAGATAAAGTTCTTGGCTGATGGAACCCATTTCATTCAAGAGCAATTACCCGATCAGGTGAATGAGTTTATCATCACGTTCCTCAATGGTCATGTCTCTGATCAGGGTTAACAAAGCCGACACATCTATCAGTGGCTCGAGGTTCTTTGAGTCGATAAGAAATAGCGATATGCCATTGATGTTTGAATAATATAATAAAGCTTCGTTTATTGAAGGGTGTTAACGAGTGAATTTAAAGAAGAAAGGCAAGTAGCATAAACTGCTACAATCACTTCTCTGGTCCTCTCTCCCAGCATCACTTGTGTTATTCTCCCATTTGATCTTTTTCATATTCCATAAGAATGAATGTCACCTTCCTCTGGGGAACATTGTTAATATCTTACACCAATCAAAGAAAATCGTAGAAACTTATGAAAATTCGATTCATACGCTTGATGATATTCACAGTTCAAGCATCAGATGATAAGAAAGGAGAGATGATAGTTAAAAGATCATGCCAAAAAGACCAACTTCTTTAGAATCATTGCCAATCTTTATATACATTTTCGTCCTATGGAATAGTTCCTTCATGGACTCTCAAATCTTTTAAGAGAAAATAAGCGCGTTGCCAAAAAGGAAATGGAAACAACTGCTAATATATAGACAATGCACAGAGAGAGACAAATCGACTCTGCTATCATTTTGTATACATGCATCACAGCCTATGTCAAGGTGATGAAAATGGAGCTACAAAGAATAGTGTGAAAAACACATGGGATTCCAAAAGGAGAAAAAGAAAATATATAGGGAGAAGTAGGGAAAACAAAACAAAAAGGACAATCAGACTATAATAACAGGCCTGTGGTCAGTTTAATACATTCGTACGCCAGCAATTGGTCATGGGGCACTGCCTTCATCTAAGAACAAACAGCTAACTAACAGAAAGGTGGAGGCTGTACAGAATATTCATTTCTCGATTTGTCATGGCACTCTACACGATTCAATTACTTCATTCACAGCTTTATGAGTCTCCGGTGAGATCATGTTTAAAGCCAGATGAAATGCCTGAGGAAAATTAAAAAAAAAAAATTTATTTCATCAGATATATAAAATGGTAAAATTGTTTTGACACATTACTGCACCAAGTTAAATGGTTTATAGCCAAAAACATATTACAATTATTTTGAGTGTTTAGAAGCATTCCAGGAGTTCAATTGTAGTGCATGGCTCCTGACTGTCTGTATACAAGGGTGCAAAGGAATCCTTGGTGAAAGAAGAGGGGAACCAAAGAACTTCACCATCCCACTTTGAAGGCTTAGGCCAAGCTGACCAGTGGACTCTATTTATAGTATATCATGGCTAATTCATGCTTGACCAATAAATTAAATCAATGAGCAGACAGCTGGGGGAAGGGAGGTCATCAGGGAATCTATTTACAATATTGTCGCTAATTCATGCTTGACCTTCTAATGACATGGCATAAGTACATACCACAAATCTCTCCAGCACAGGCACCAAAACTGCCAGGTTATGGTTTGGGAGGCATTCAGCAATTGCAGCACGTATACTCTCACTGTCAATAGCAAAAAAACCATTAATTTTGAGAAACTTCACAAAGACATTGTCAATGAAGGGATAAAAGGGAAACCTTTCAGTTGAAAGAAAAGCAAGTAGCAGTGCCGCATAAGCTTCTACAATCATCTTCTCTGCTTCTTTCTCTCCTTCTAGAATCGCTTCGTCATCATTCTGCAGAATGCAATATAATGCAGATTTTAACAATGCTGGCTATGATCACACGATCTCTGCCTGATTGAAAGAAAATTAAAGTGTCTTGACTTTCTTTTAACGTGTACATTTGGCCTCAACTATATCCGCCATCAGATAAAAGGCATAATACAGATATTGTGGACAACACAAGGAATTCCTAATCCTCATTTAGACGTCATTAGAACCTGATCAGCATCAATATGCCTCAAAAAAAGACTAAAATTCCATAATCTGATGAGAACAAGTCACTCACCCAAGGCACTGCATTTCCTTCTCTAGCTGCATCACCTGCCCCTTGATTAGCAAGAAAAATGGAACATAGAAGTGGAATTACATCCCCGTGACTCTCTTCTTCTAGACCTTCCGAATTAGGTAATGGGACTCTCGCTGCTGCAAGCCGGGATCTGCAGTAACCTTATGTAAGTTTTAAATAGAAGAGAAACATGATTGTTGTTTGTCATGTGCCAGCAGTCATAATTATGTGGCATTAAAGGGTCATATTGTCTATTTAAACCAAATGAAAAAGATCCTAAAGAGCAGACAAACAACTTACTTAACGAAACACAGAGAATATACCTACTTTATCATAGGGTTCATAAGGTATGAGATGACTAGCAATGTCACTGCTTACCCAGCTATGTATACTAACATATGTTGGAAAACCCCAAATCGAACTTGATGCTTGCAAAATCAAAACTCAAAACTAACATAATCCCCAGGTAACATCTAATTTAGCAGTACTTAAGTGAGATGATTTTAATGACACAAAAGTTATGGGTTTTCCAGTTCTGTAGCTATACAAAATAATTGGAACAATAATTTCCCAAAATTGTTCAAAGATAAATAAACTATGTTTGCTGTATTAAGACAACTATTAGTAACATAAGAAAACTAAAGTTATATGCCTATATATCTTTAGTCTTTATATAGAATGAGATGAACAATATATTGCTGCTAACAAATTCATGCAGAGCACATAAGTTGGCATGAGGATAAATATTAAGCAGTAATATTAACCTGTTATTTCCATCCTTCTCTACCAAGTTCACAAGCAGGCCCAATATAGCAACAAGGAAATCTAACTCCTGATCAGTCAGATGTCTCTCATCCTGCTGATCAAACTCAAAACTGTCCCTGAAATGAGATAGAGATGAGCTGAATGAGGGAAAGTGGCTGGCTATCAACAAAGACATGGTCTCTAGGCCTTCATATGCAGCAACTTGTTGACAGCCATCAGGGTTGTCATTTGTTAAATTCATTAGCACCTGCCCAGAAGTTTAACACCCACAGTGTAATCAGACAAAGAGACAGCAAAATGGAGATGAGCCAATAGAACATAAAACAATTTGGCATTGGCAAGGCATTATAATGTTGTATTCTACAGGCTGACCAAAAACTAGAAAACTTCAACAAAAATGTGAAAATTTTTATATGTTGGATATACCCTGACAGCTTGAAGGAGGCAATCAGCTAAAAGGGTGGTATTCTCTTCATCACCAGCACGTGAGCAAGAGGTTTCATGAGAGAGATGATTTTCTCCATTACTTGATTGTTGATGATTTCCCCCATTACTTGATTGACTCAGGTAATCTTCCCCATTACTTGATTCTTGTTGACTCATCATAATTTGAGATTGACACCGATCTTCAAGATCTCTGTACCTTACCCCACTCTTTTTAGTTTGAGATTTTTTTTGTCTTCCAGATAGTAAGTCCCACTTTGAGGGCTGAAAAGCATCTTCATCAAATGCGTAAGGATCCTCACTATCCTCAAAAAGTTCATACTTGTCATCTTTGCTACTATTGCATCCATCTGCTAGACCAAAGTTTGTCCTTGAAACATTACTAATTAAAGGCGTTCTGCTGTCAGAGCCCCTTCGCGTCCCACTACTTGAGTCGGACAAAGAACAATGGGATTTTGTCTTCAGGAAGCAACTTTCATTCACTGATGTAGTGGTGGATTCAGAATGACCAAGATGGTGGTCAGTAGACAACCAGAGCCTGTTCTGAGATCTATCCAAGTTCTTTTCAGAAGAAATCAACTCAGCGCTAGAACAAGTTTTAGAAGAACTTATGACTATAACCTCATCGCTGTTTGCTGCAATTTAATGAGAATAACAAAGTTAGAGAAAGAATAACAAAGTTAGAGGAAGAAAGAAAAAGCCAATTCAGATGTATTAGAGTAGACAAGGACTAAGATGTACCTTTACGATCCGCAACAAAAGCCAATTCAGATGTATAATCAGTCCCATTCCCATCAGACAACTTATATGACTTATGATTAGCAGTGATGGAAGAACTTCTAAGTAGATGCAGATCTAGAAACCAAAGACACCAATCATTCCAATGCAAACAGGATTAGTCCAAATTTTAAAATTTTAAAATAAAAAAAAGGTGATCTTCAACTTCTTAAAAGCAATCAAAATGGGGCCTAATAAAGATATTGAATGCTCTTTATATTACAAAAGGAGACAAGTAAAGAATGATGTCAAAAAGTAAGTCCTTGCACCACTGATTACCTGAGAGAATCTTGATGATATTTATAATGAGTTCCATAAAAAATAGTCGGGATCCACAAGAATCCAATTTCCCTTTCATTCTGAGCAAATGACTCTATATAGAAGAGAATAAAAAATAAAATTAAGTAACTGTGGCACTCCTGACTTTAGGGAACAGAAGAAGTTGGGGGATATCATTACCTGGTTATCTTTACTGAGGAAAGTAGCATTTTCCATGATTTTCAAACATTTTAAAAGCAACACAAGGCTTTGCAGATAAAGGTCACATTTTGCACCCTCAATAGAAGGTGAACTATTTTTTATCCAACCCTGCAAAAACATTCATAAGAGCTTAAAAGGAATTTCTTCTTCAAATATGTGAATCCCATTAAATAAGTTTGTCAAACAAAAATAACTACAGGGACATACTGTAGATGAGTTTATAATCAAGGGCACAGACCTCTGACAAGCCAGAAACTAAGTATGGTGGTGGTGATGGATGATGATAAACAAGAAAATTAAAAAACTATTATGCCACCTTTCACTTAGAGCTTAAACAGCCAAACAAGAAAAAGGAATGTGTACGTACTTATGAGTACTCATGTTGGATCCAAGAAGTCAGAAACTAATTCAGCACTAGACAAGTGAAGCAGCAGTCATATGACTATTTGATACGAGTACAACAGCATAACTTGTCACAATTCATCTACTGAAGAACTCAAGAGAGTCAACAGATCTAAGCTACAAGTAACTATGTAGTTCTGCAGCTCCTCAATTGATGAACATCTAAAAAAAGGGAAGTAATATTCACAATGGCAATCTCATGAGGACAGAAGATATCCTTTTTCACTCTTTTTTCCCCCAATCAATTCATTTATTAACAGAAATTCCCATTTCATATAAATGTGAATCAAAAAACTTTGTCATAATTTGAACCATTTAAATCACCAATTTGATCATTTGACACATTTTCAAATTAGCAAAAACAGACCACGTGATAAAACAGACATACAGGCTCACACCTCCATAACAGAATAACAATTCATGATGACCTCAAAGACTGCATCGAGTCCTCCCAGCTCTCTCAGTTTTTCTTTGAAGATGCCACCAGTCTTCCTCACTGTCCCAGTTGTATCTGAACGAATGCAAATGATACAAAAATAAACAAATGAACAATTAGGCAAGACAAAAACAGGTCCAAAAATTGAAAATGAGGATACAATCTAGCTAATTAATTACATCTATTATTCACTGACATGACCTAACCTTTTGCAAGTCCAACATGACAACCTATGGCAAAAGTAGAAACCATATTACACAGAAAGCAGAAGCAATGATTTCTCAGGATTACCTTCAATAGAGATCTTAGATAAGCAAGCTTTCTCAATTGTTAACAAAGCGATCCATTTAGGGCTTAACTCAGGCCTCCCACTCCTGCTGTCATCTCCACGGCTGGACTTCATTTCCTTGCAACTAACAAGGATTTGCTCAACTTTGGATAGAATTGCAGAAGAAGTTGAATCTAAAATTTTATTTGTATCTCGCATGATATCCGCATCCTTCCGTATTGCCAAAAGCTTAGAACCTATTTTTCTTGTTTTATCCTGAGTAGCAGTAGAGATCACCGGCTTCAACAATTTAATTAGAAAACGAATGCAGCTCTCTGATTCCAAGAGGTGATCATCTTGACCCTGGCATGATAAAATTCAAAGAAACCTTCAAATTCAAATGAGTTTTCCCCCATCCCCGAGATGAAGAATCAACAGAACATCTCCAGATATCTTACGGTGGAATCATGTAAACCTAACTTCACAGTTCGAATAATTAAAAAATAAGTTGCACAAAGTTATATTCAGTTATGTGAAAGTTTGATTAATATGTTAACACCAATGGAAATGATAACATTAATCTCTTCAGGTTTGAACACAAACACAATAAGGACAGTTAAATCATGCAGATCTTTCAAATCAGTGAACAAATAGAATTACAACCCACAACATGAACTTACATCAGCAGTCAATGCATAAAAAAGAGCTGCAGCAGCTAAATTGCTGGGTGAGTCATCTAAGCTGAGACCCAAAATAGCATCAATTATCGTCTTCGCCATCCTGGAAACAAGCCTCAGAAGTTGTTAATAAAAGCACCGAAAAACATACCCAAAAGAATTCTGATCTCTTCAAGACATTAACAGCTCATGGATGGAGAATTGGAGATCCTCCCATAATTATGAATAACCAATTAAGCAATTTTAAAAACTTTTCACATTTCAGTTTCCAAGATTCAAAATTAGAACCTCAATAAGCAAACTTTAAATAAACTAAACAAAACCCACAAAGAATTATTGAGAATTCACGTACCCTTGAGTCCTCAGAAGCCTCCGCTTCTGAACAGTGCCGCAAATCGACAACAAAGACAACAAGCTAGCCCTCCTGATTCTCACTTGAGAACCTTTCCTTAATCCATCAATGGCGAAATTCACTTCATCAACGTGCTCCATCATCTCCCCAAACTCCTGAGCCTCCATCAGCGTCGCAGTCGGCGGAATCAATGGCCCGGAAAACTCCCTCTTTTGCTTCTTTGACCTCTTTGCACCGCGTTTATCTGAAGCGTCGAAAAGAGGTCTCGTCGGGGGCAAAACCGGAACCGAATTATGGTTAAAGTCGTTTTCTTGTGAGGACCAGAGCGAAGTTGAATCTTGCGAGGACGAGAATGGGAAATTATACAAATCTTGAGGGGTATCTTGGGACAGAGAAGAAGAGTCTCTAAATGGATCGTCAAAAACGTCGTCGTCTGTGTCTGTTGTGTCGGAGTAAGTTCTTGCGATCCCTCGGTTCCGGCGTCCGTACGTCCTAACGATCATCTTCAAATCTCGGCGGCGGCGGCGTCGTCTTTTTGGCGATTTTTTTAAAACAAATTTGAATTCGACATTTGAACGAAAATGCAAGGGTAGTTTGGGAAAAAAAGAAAAATAAACTCGAGAATTTGCGACCTCAAGGGAAAGAGGAGAAGAAGGTTTACTGCCAAAGGCTAGAGTTTTCTGTTAGTTTGTTAAAGAGCAGATTTTGAAATTTTTTGGAGTTTTTTTTTTAATTCCTGTGAAATTCAGTGTTGATTTATTTATTTATTTATTTATTTTGTTAATATTTGGGGACTTTTGCTTTACTGCTTAGCTAGGGGTTGCTGGGGTTTACTTGATCTCATGATAACTCTGTGTGGTTTGAGGGGTAGTTTGGTCATTGAAGTGTAATCTTCGTTTGAGAGAGCATGCGTGGGAACGTAGACTAGAATGACTCGGCTGTCACCGTTTTCAATTTGGCGTCACGGGTTTTCTTTTGTTTTTTATTTTTATTAAGAAAATGTAAACATAATCAAAATTTATGGTTCCCTTTTCCCGTGTATAGAAATTGGAAAAAGAACAAGTATATTTAATATCGTAATTTTTATATTAATTACTTTATTAATTTATGGAACTACCATTAACTGATTTGTAATTCAAATATAAGTTATTTACAATAATTAAACAATAATGTTATATTTATAAATATTATATATAAAGATGATGTAACTTCAAATAAAAAAAGTAAATATAAGAAAACTAATAATTCATATTAATGAGTAACGTAACATTAAAAGAGTAATGCCATATTGGTTGTACATATAAACTCAAAATTAAATGATGTAAGTGGGTGTTAAAGAGTAATTTTTTCATACTTTTTACATTATATAAAACAAAATAAAAAATTAATATTTAAATTACTACCTAACCAGGGACGTAATCATTTTTATTTTTTTGGTGGGCTAAAAATGTTTCAAAAAAATTTGTTAAACATGAGGTAACAAGGGGTTAAAAATATATATATAATTAGGGGATATATTAAACCTTAATACCTAAAGTACAAATTATAATTAGGGAGATTTTATAGTAGAGATTGAATCGAAAATAAGAAATTAGGATTTTAATAAATATTAATTAAAAGAGGAGATAAATTTCTTTTGTATAACTTCTATAAGAATATTAGAATTTAGAAAATGTAACAGAAGTTGAAAGTATAACATGAGTTGTAACTGAGAATATATAAGTTTCAAAAAATTGAATATAAAATTATTCTAAAAGTTTTGGGGGCGGGCTATTAATATATAATAAATTAGGATTAATAAATTTAGTGTAATGAAATACTTTTTTTCTCCTGTTTAACTCAACTTCGTTTCATATAAGGTTTATTTTTATTCTCGATGTTGATATTTTTACTATTACTATTAGTTCCAAAGGACTGCATTCTTGTACAGGTTTTATACTGATTGATGAATGCTTGTTACATAAGTGCCGCTCATTTCTTTAATTATACGGCATTTAGGTTAGTTAGCATAGTGTTATTCTTAAAAAAAAAAAAAAGCATCAAAATTTTGATTTTATTATATAATCCTTAATACGATTGGAATAAATTAAATAAGGTGCTTATATTATTGTGATAAAACTAAAAAGAAAAATTATGTATAATCATTGTTACGTTCTACTAAATCTAAGAAATCTTCCATTATTATTATAAAACTAATATATTTAAGATTATCTTACTATTAGCCGCGCATATCATTATATTATATGTATAATGATATTCTTCGGTAATATATGAAACAAATTTTGGGTCAAAAATAGTATTTAGACCTTTTTCTTTTACTCTTCAAAAAAAAAAAAAGAATTTTTTATGCCTATTTGGCCCCACCTAGGTGCCGATGGTATTGGAACGAAGACAGAGTAGTAAGGTTTCAAGATGCATAGGATTGTGTCAGTTGGTTTAGGTGGGACTGTTTAAGGAAAAATGAATATTATAAATAATTGATTAAAAATTATTAAATAATTAAACATTAAAAAAGTTTAATTAAATTTTTTAATTAAATATTAATTTAAATCATAAGATATTCAATTAATTATTTGATGAGTGGCAAACATCTGACACAAACTCAATATCATAATATAAATAATGCCATAAATATTTAATTTAAATATTATTATAAAGTAGACAATTAATTAAAAAATTCAATATAGATTATAGATTAACTGATATATATTTAAGTAATTAAATGCATCTTTAAAGAAATTGATATATAAATAATTTTAAAATAAGTTTTTTAGTGTATTTAATCTTTATTTTATATTTATTTAATCAATCCAAAAAAATTTGAATTTATCCAAAAAAATTGAATTTATCTAATTATAATTTTTTTTAATCAAACTACATCAAATACAGTATAATAATATATCTTATGTAAACATATCCTATTACATCTCATCCTATCAAATCCAATATAATTAATACAATTCAATGTGGTGCATAAAAAACACTCCTGAAGTAACATTAATTAATAAAATTACAGACTATTTAGATCACACACATCGATTAATAAAAAAGTTTTGAAAATATTGTAAATCTCTGATACCGATACTTGAATTAAGAAAAAGAAAAAAAAAGATTGTGTAGAAATAAAGTAAACTTAAAATTCAAATAAATCATTTATTAAACCCTCAAAGTGTAAAGCATTTGCATGAATGACTAAACCCGACTTTATTTATATCAGTAAAAAAATTATATATATCTTATATTTTAACAATCTTGAAGGCTCGTGAAATACGATTAAACAATATCAATGTTCAATGCCAATACAATAATAACTATATTGACTTTCCTCCATTGTTTTCTCGAGTTTTACATCAGGTTATATTTATATTGTGCAATATGAAAATCGTAATTTTTACAATCTTTCGGGTTGGAAGTTGTGGCAAATGTACAGGAGAGGTTGCAAATTAGTTGAGCAACTAGACGCCAAGATTTGATTTTTGATAAGGGAATGACTTAAAAGCTTGACCAAGTGGCACAATAACTTAGAGAAATCGAGATTTAAGGGATTTAAACTTAAAACCTTTAACTTTATATCATATTATGATAAGTTATGGTCCAATATTATGTTACAAACTTATTTATAGAACTCATCTTAAAATATCGATTTTTAAGGGAAGGGAACCTATAGACATATAAGCTACCAATTAATCCTATACTTAGTTGATGCGGATCCTAGCCACCAACTAATTTCGTATTTAGTGGGTGTCTGTTTATATCACTTGATATTTTTTAGATCTAAATACTTTTTATTACTTAATTTACACGACTTAAAATTATGTTGGTTCACTCTTTTACACACCTCTTAAAAAAAGTGGTACAATAATATCTTATTTTTTATGTGACATTTTTACCCTTATAATAAGAAATATATATTTTATGTATTATATTTGTTATAATCCTTTAAAAAATGAATAATTAATAAAATAAATCAAAATAATTTTTCATCCAAATATTCAATATTATATTTATTACAATCCTTTAAATATTGAATAGTTAATAAATTTAAATCAAATTTTTTTTCATTCAAATAATAATTATTATATTTGTTATAACCCTTTTAAAAAATTAAATAGTTAATAAAATTTAACTAAAAATACTTTTTTGAAATAATTATATTATATTTATTAGAATCCTATAAAAATTTGATTCTTTTATTATAAATTTAACAATGACAAATTCAAGGTTATTATAATCATTTTACAAGTATTTAAGATTTAATATTATGCACACACATATAATATGTTAAATTAAATCATATAATTTGTTCTCAAAAATATATTTTAATTAACTAATTAGATGTTTTAAAGTCTTAAGTTGTGCAATTAATTTGAATGTGACATAGTTATTTTTATTATAGAAATTAAAATTTATTGCTTTAAATATGTTATACACCCTAAAATTAAATAGTTTACAAAATTAAATTGAAATATCGATAGTAATAAATAATAAAGTTACCTATTATAGAAATGCCATATATTTATAGCTTGTTTGATATATCTCAAGAGTATCAATACTTACATACTTTAATTATTTCTTAATTGAATTAGGAAATTAATTTTTTATTTTTTAATTTTATTAAACAATTCATATAAAAGAAATAGATTAAATAGATTATATTATAGTAGTTATTATATTTAGATACTGATATCATATATAAAAAATAATTTAATTTTTTAAAATTAAAATTTAAAATTCAAATATGGTTAAATAATATTATATCAATTAATTTATTTAAAACGAAAATAAAAGATTTTGAAATTTTGGATACTGGAGCCACCACTTCCTCCACCGCCGTCTATCGCCAGAATCGCACATCCGGCAACACCACTGACATTATGAGGATCAACTTGTCACGATCTACAAGATTACGAAATTAGTTTTTGCAAATAAAGTGACTTTTGGTTGCTAGAAGTCAAGAAAGATCTGGTTCCACAATTTTTTTTTTTTTGTGCTTCCAATGATTAGACGATGATTTATTCTTTGAAAAGATTCTAACAACCATATAGATCGTGAAGAAATAAACATTTTTGGTATTCATTTTTTAAAAGAGTTTGTCGAAATGTCATCGAAGTTTGCTGTTAGTGGCAACTTTGCTTGGTAATCGTATATAGGAGAGAGAGGGGAGGAGAGGGGAGTTGTAGACAAATAAATTTGATTTGTTTTTATATAATATGAGAGAATGGTATTAAAGATAATTCAAATTTTTAGATGTTTTCAAGAAAAAAGTGATTTTTTTCACTTTTTCAATTTAGATAATTATATCTAAAAATAAGTGATCATAATAGTAAATAAACCAAAAAAAATTTACATCACTTAATTCTATTCAAATTGAGATTTAAGTGGTGGAATCAAACAGTCCCTTAGTTGACGTGGGATTTTAAAATATTTGAATCTAATAATATAAGGATATAAGTATATAAAACTTTGTTGCTTTTTTTAATTACAATTTGACCCTTTCCAAAATTGGGAACGGGCTATTGAAAAAAAAAAAAAAAGAGGTGGGGCAGATTACCCCACTCTCTAGCAAAATACGTTTTGGGCAATGTACTGATAAGTATAGTATAAAAGTGTATTTGAAGTTGAAACGGATGCAGAGGCCTGGGCTCGAGACTTCATGGTGGCATGTAGAGTTTGCCGGTTGTTTAAATTTGGAAACCATTTGCGGTCCCCAGCCTATAAGTTTTCTATTTTAGTTTTATCAATTTTGAGACCGTAGCAGCTCCACCACATTTGTCAATGAGCCATCTCTCCTTCCACTTAAAATAGTTTAGATAAGATCAAAATATCATCTCAGTTTTTATATTTATTCAATAATATCATAATAAATGAATATAAAGTTAAGAAAATAAATTGACTGAGTACTAAACGATACTTAGCATTTTTTTGTAATGAATTGTGAATAGGTCAATAATTAAATTAAAATATTAATAGGTGTAAAAATAATAATACAAATAATGTGCTTGTTTTTGTTCTTATTTTAACATATGAATTTGAATATTAGAAAACTAATACCTTTACATATATATCATTATATATATAAATTATTTTAACTTGTTATTTTATTTCATATGATAGAAGCATTTGCATATCTATATTTATTATGAATTTTATTTATTTAAACGAGTATGCTTATGTGAATATATTTTTAAGGATTTAATACATGGATATGGATAAAGTAAATGACTATTAGTTAATTTTAGAAATATCTAGAAAATCATCGTATAAAATGAGGAACTGATAATAACGTTTTAAATATAAATTATTAGGTTTCATACAAATTGGAAACAAAAAAAATTATGAGAAATAAATTTTATGAGAGTATTTTAGATAATTAACGGAGTAGTAAATAATTAAAATATTTACATTCATATAACACTAATAGTTTTAGTTTTTTCTATTTAGATCAAGATGTTTAAGAAATAGATTTAAATAACAAAAAAATCAAACACGTTAAAAATATTTGAAGTTTAAAAATAAGTCTAATTCAGATTTTAGATAAAAATAATAATAAATTGATTATAAAACTACTCATATAAAGGCAGATATTAGTTTGCAACGAAGTTGATAAACAAGAAATTAATAAAAAATAATAAGGCATGTCCATTTAAATGCCTGGAACAAAGTTGAAAGTTGGATAATTAAATGATTCATTAGTCATAAGTTGGAAGATGTGGTGTTAGGGACACGGTGCTTTAAATGTGATTTTAAGGCAGGAAATTCAAATCATGCAAGAGAGATGAGATGGTGAAACCAAACGTTAACATTAAATATAATTAAATAAAATTAAATTCTCTCTTATTTTTCGAACATTCTTTTGTTTATTTTCCTATTTTCGTTATATCAATAGATTATTGTTAGATTCTAATTGAATTAATGAAATTCACTTTAATTTTAATCAGTTTAATTTCTATTATATATTAGTCATAATCAGCTAATTTATTTTTTTATTTGTTTCAACTAATTATCATTTTAATTAAAAACCACTTAAAAAGGAAAAAAAACGAGATTACCGCTTAAGGAAGCTAACGCTTTATTCTCCCTTATGAAAATATTAAAGCAAAACTTTTTAATTTATTTCGTTTTAATTCATAACTTAACAAGTATTAAATAGAGTAATTAATAATTTATTACACGTTTTAATGTACATTAGCCTCTTAAACATCTTAATTTAATATGTTTGATTCCGTAATTTCCAACTGGATCGAAAAAAGTTAAAAAATATAAAAATAAAAATAACATGACAGCGTCAGAGAGGAAAAAAAAAAAAAACAGTTAGCAAACGCAAGCCAAACAAGGCAGATCAGAATCCAGATATAAAGCCGGTAAGGTCACGTTAAGAGTCAAAGCATCCGAATCTTGAAATTACGATTTACGATCCAACCTTATAAAGCGTCTACCAATTAAAACAAGCCACGTAGCGGAATGCGAAAATCAATCTAAGCAGCCCCCACGCATTACGGAGAATTCACGAAATCGCTACCAACTTTCAAATATCTTTTCACTTACACCCCTGTATCTCGCGCCACGTCACCGTACCGAAAAGTACGTAATCGAACAAAAATTCTGCGTGTATTCGGTAATTTCTCCGTCACAAAAAAGTATAAATAAAAAAGAAAAGAAAAGAAAAGAAAAGAAAAGAAAGAAAGCAGATTTCAACTTGAACTGGTTTTGGTTTTTATTTATTTATAATAATAGTTTAATAGAAAATAGAAATATTTTATGAATATTTTTATTATTATCGTCATTAGAGTACTAATTTTGACCTTTCGCTATCTGGATCTAGGGTTTATTTTTTTCCCTTCTTCACGACTCGTTCATCATCATCATCAAGATTAGAAACCCTAGCAGCACCACCAGCATCACTCACTTGTTAATCAATCAAATAAACAACGTAGATAGATCATCGAAGAAGAGGAAGAGAAAGTTGTTTTATGATCTATCTAAGAAATCTGTTTTGGTTTTCGAATTTTTTTTTCTTAAAATTTGTACGAAAATCGGATCAAATCTAAAGCAAGCACTGATGATGAGCATCATGACTTTCTAAAGAAACATCACGAGCTTTGTAATTTTTGATTTGACGATGAGATGAGACAGACAATCGAGGCCAAGAACAACTGAGATAGTTTTGATTTTTTTTTTCTTATTTTTTGATTTTTCTTTTTTTAAAGAAAAATTGATTTCTTTTCTTTGAGGAGATCTATCAAGGAGAGAAAAGAAAGGAAAATGTATAAAACGGTGCTGTTTCATGGAAAAGAAATATTGGGAGAGGTAGAGATATATCCACAACGAGGAGGAGAAGATGAAAAGAACAAGAAAGTCTTCGATGAAATCAGGATAAGTTACTTCTCGGAAGCGAGTGAGAGATGTCCACCACTGGCAGTGCTTCATACCATTACGTCTAGTGGGATTTGCTTCAAAATGGAGTCTAAATCATCGGACAACACGCAGCTACTACTTTTGCACTCCTCCTGTATCAGAGAAAACAAGGTATAATATCAACCCAAAATTGACAACAAATAATATTAATTAAAATTAAAAAATTTTAATAATCAACTACGAACTGCAAATAAAGACTCACTTCCATTTACAGGAACTATTCTTCTGGAAAAATTTGAAAAAAGATAAAAATTTGCAAGGACTCATTAAATTGTACTGAATTTTTGACAATCTGAGTGGACCCGTTAAGCCAATTTTGCTGTAGGTAAATTGTATGAGGTGATTTTCAGGAACTGAAGGAATTCTGAGAATATTCAGTGAGAGCCCATTTTGCCAATTTTCCCCAAGTTTGTCAGAAATGCTTGAACTTTTTTCCCCAGAAATAGAAGTTGTGAACTGGTTTTATAAAATATTGAACTCATTGGTCTAAAATGGTTCCTGGACTTGGTAGATTGGGTGCTCAGATGGGACTTTTTTGATGTCAAGAATATGCTTGCTTATGGTTGTATGACATTTGTTTATCCTTGTCTTTTCACTTGTTGTGGTTGATGGATGTTATGCTATTAGTTGCATGTGGATGTTAAACTGCTTGGCACAATAATTTTTATTATTGTTATTTGTTTCTACCGTAAGTAAATTAACGAATGCTGAAAGAAACAATCCAAAAATTTTCCATTTTCAGTGGTTTGGCTCAATGTGAGTGTATGCGTCAGAGAATTAAGAGTTATGGTTTCTTAGATTGCTTTGTGGCTTAGTTTTGATTGCTGAAGGGTTACACGAAAGCAGATGTGAAATACATAATCAAGCGTTTCTACCCTTTAAAATGTTCTGTATGCAGCCTTATTAATATGTTGGAAGGAGTTCTACCTTTATTCCATATGTTTATGTATCATGCACATTTGTATTGTATTTTTTTTTTAATTATCTTTGGTACTGTCATGCTTGAGTATGGATATTACCGGCTGATGGTGTTTATTGTTTTGGTGTCTAAAGACTGCAGTAATGCCACTAGGGGCGGAGGAGCTCCACTTGGTTGCCATGTATTCTAAGAATACTGAGAGGCAGTACCCATGCTTCTGGGGATTCAGTGTTGCTACGGGACTGTACAATTCTTGTCTTGTCATGTTGAACCTCAGATGTCTTGGCATTGTATTTGATCTGGATGAAACCCTCATAGTTGCAAATACAATGCGTTCATTTGAGGACAGAATAGATGCTTTGTTGCGGAAAATAAGCACTGAGGTGGATCCACAACGTATTGCTGGTATGCAGGCTGAGGTAAAGCGCTATCAAGATGACAAGAATATACTGAAGCAATATGCTGAAAATGATCAGGTCATTGAAAATGGTAAAGTGATAAAAGTTCAGTCTGAGGTTGTTCCAGCCTTGTCTGACAACCATCAGACTATTGTTCGCCCGCTTATACGGTTACAAGAGAAAAACATTATTCTGACTCGCATCAACCCACTGGTACACATTTATCAATTCCAAATTAAATTGCTTTATTCATTGTTCTATTGTTTTTAAGTACAGTTGCTACTTTTGTAGTACACTACCATGTATTATTTAACCAAGAAAGAAAAATGGTTTGCTTGTAACTCAATATCTGCTTCATTCTCTCACTCATTTGAATTGAATGTACTCTATTATGGTTCTTGGTGTGTTTTGGGAACTTTGAGTTTTCTGTGGCGTCCACTCTTGAGTTCAACCACATAGTCTAGTTAAATTGTACTCCAGATTTTGTCACAGAGTAGTTGCCAAGCATTTAAATTTTATCAGACTACATTTGCACAAGTAACACAGAACTCTTGTATTCCTATAGATTCGTGATACCAGTGTTCTAGTGAGGCTGAGACCTGCATGGGAAGATCTGAGGAGTTATTTGACTGCTCGAGGACGCAAGCGCTTTGAAGTTTATGTTTGCACAATGGCAGAAAGGGATTATGCTTTAGAAATGTGGAGGCTTCTGGATCCTGATTCAAACTTGATAAATACAAAAGAATTATTGGATCGTATCGTGTGCGTCAAGTCTGGTATGTGGTGTGTTCCAGCTTGTATATATGGCTTCCGCCTCTTTGCTACTGCTTCTGATTGTTGTAACTTTTGCCTGCCTCTCAATGTTTCTTATTGTTCTATAAATAGGTTTAAGGAAGTCTTTGTTCAATGTATTTCAAGATGGTATTTGTCATCCTAAGATGGCATTTGTTATTGATGATCGCTTGAAAGTGTGGGATGAAAAAGATCAACCTAGGGTGCATGTTGTTCCTGCATTTGCTCCATACTATGCTCCTCAAGCTGAGGTATATTCTGTCTGCTTATGCCTTATATGTTGAGACTTTGATATTGCAGTAACACACATATCAGTCTTGTGTTTTCACCATTTTCTGGTTACATGCACTCATCATAAATTGTTATGTTGTAGGCAAATAATGCAGTTCCTGTCTTGTGTGTGGCAAGAAACGTCGCTTGCAATGTTAGAGGTGGTTTTTTCAAGTGAGAATACAAGACTTCAACTAAGTTTTTTCTTTCAGAGCAAACCCTTGCTCAGTCCCCCCCACCAGCTCTTCATATTGTTGTCATTGTAACTGATTTTTGGACATTTCCTGTCTAAGTTCTTTTTCTATTGACTTATAACAGAGAGTTTGATGAGGGTCTCCTACAGAGGATACCAGATATGTTATACGAAGATGATATTGAGGAAATTCCTGTCCCTCCTGATGTGAGCAACTATCTAGTTTCAGAGGTTAGTCATGAATATTCTTTGTATTTTGGTGAAATTTGTGGAGTTGCAGAACATGTGTTGCACTGCTTCTAATCCGAGCATATATCCCAACATCCAGGATTATTTTGTTGTATTATTCATATATTATATTCAAGCCTAGTTTTATTGTTTACTACTGTGCTTTTCTGCTATCCAGGATGATACTGCTTTAACAAATGGAAACAAAGATCCTCTTTCTTTTGATGGCATGGCAGATGCAGAGGTTGAAAGAAGATTAAAGGTACTTATTGTAGCTTTCCTGTTCAATTTTGATATCTGTATCTAGATGCGGATAGACCTTTTCTTTTTGGACTTGGGGAATCTAGTAAGAGATACTTTCCTTGTTTGTCTAGTAAGTTAGCCTTCAAGGCTTCTGCTGTTAAATATCTTACTTTGTGATCCACTCGGGGATGAAGATGAGAAGAAAAAATTTCAAACTGGACAAAACAAGAAAAAAATTTTTGCGGATGGTTGCAGTCTTAAACATGCCTGTCATTAAGGCCAAATTTATAAATGGCATCTTTCTTGCTTAACTCTTGAAATCTAAAGTTGGACTATTTACCTCTTGTGAATTTAAAGATGACATGGCTGCTATTTTTTGCACTGCATCAGTGATACTATAAGTATATTGGGAATGTGCAATGGTATATGCAATGAAGTTAAAATTGGCTTCATATCTTTTGTCTGCTTTTCTTGTATGCAGGAAGCAATTTCAGCTTCGACAGTCGCTTCAGCACTAAATAATCTAGATCCAAGGCTTGCTTCTCTTCAATATACAACACCGGCCTCTTCTAGTTCAATTCCTCTGCCAACATCTCAAGCATCCATGTTGCCATATTCTAATGTGCAGTTTCCTCCAGCAACTTCATTGGTTAAATCATTGGGTCATGTTACGCCACAAGAATCAAGCTTGCAAAGTTCTCCTGCTAGAGAAGAGGGTGAGGTGCCAGAATCAGAATTAGATCCTGATACAAGGAGGCGGCTTCTCATATTGCAACATGGCCAAGATACAAGAGATCATGCACCAAGTGAACAGTCATTTCCTGTAAGACCTCCCATGCAAGTTTCAGGTCCACGTGTGCAATCTCGTGGAAGCTGGTTTCCAGTGGAAGAAGAGATGAGTCCACGACAACTGAACCGAACGGTATCAAAAGAATTTTCTTTAGATTCTGAGCCAATGCAAATTGAGAAGCATCGGCATCATCATCAGTCATTCTTCCCTAAGGTTGATCCTATCTCATCTGACAGAGTTCATGAAAATCAAAGATTGCCAAAAGAGGTAATTTTGGTGGCTGTGTCTAACACTGACCCGTGTGCTGAATGTCAAAGATTTCTTGTGATGGATAAACTGTATTAATCTTAAAAAGACTGTGGGTGTTTGCAGGCACTTCGTAGAGATGATCGCTTGAGGATAAACCATACTCTGTCTAGTTATAATTCTTTCTCAGGTTAGCTAACTGGGTACTTGATGAATTTAGCTGGTTTCTTGCTTTATGATTGCTTGGAGGTTTCCAACAGATATACTGATTGCATATTTTTCTTAGAGGCTAGGTTAGTTCTATGCCATTTGAGCTATACGTTTGAGGTGACAACTATGTTTTGTTCATTGAGTTGCTCATTATCTGATGAGTGCAGTCTATGTCTGTATGGGAGTTTTCACATTCCTCTTGCTGTCCTCTTGGTCTGCACAGTCACCTTGTTTAGATAATTAATAAAGTATAGGAGGAAGAATATACTTGAGCTTTCTGATATTATGTATTAGTTAATTGTCTTTCTTGTTTAAGGTGTCTCAACTGTCCCTTTCCAGTTTGTCTATAGGTGGGTTACTAAAGATGAAAATCTAAGTTTGGACTCCATTTTAATAATTAGAAGCTATGTTTATGGATCTCAGGTGATATGCACTCATGGGTGATGATTTGGAAGATGCCAATAATGATTGAAAAATGCATGGATTATTACAAGCTATATCATGAAAGTTTAGGTTCACCAATATGTGCTTTTGTGTGCATCTATATGGGGGACTAATGGCTATGTTCATCATGAGCATGTCATTTATATGAAATGTAATCCTTCATCTCATGAGTACCATGAACTTTCAGTGGCGTAGAGATTGTAAATTTATTGATAAAATGTGAATCTTGGCATTGTTATGTCCCAACTATTTGTACGAGAAATTGCTTGTAATGATTGATAAGATATGGTATATTGGCTTTGTATGTGATTTATAAACTAAGTAGCTAAAGTGCTTGACTAATCAATTTTTGTTTTCTTCATTGTTCTTCTGTTCTCTTTTGTATAATTTGCCCCTTGATTCACTTCTAATTTGACTTTACTGGTCTTTGGCATTTTGACTGATATACATTGCTTTTTATGTTTCTTTTTAAGCGTCGAAGATCTTGTCATCTTGATATGGATTTAGGAAATTTTGTTGATGTCTTTTGTTTTTTGAATGATAATCCTGGTTGATATGTGCAACTTTTTCCTATGGGGATTACATTGAAGGTGACGAAGTCCCCTTGAGTCGATCATCATCTAGCAACAAAGATTTTGACTTTGAAACCGGACGGGATGTCTCAAGTGCAGAAACTCCAGCTGGAGTTTTACAGGATATTGCAATGAAGTGTGGAGCCAAGGTAATAGGAAAAGATTAGTTGTGTGAGACAGTCTGTAGTTCATACCCATATGTTTTTTCTAAGTTCCCTTTTTTTTTTAATTTCTCTTATTATAGGTGGAATTCAGGCCTGCTATGGTTTCTAGCACAGAATTGCAGTTCTCTATTGAGGTTCTATACTCTTTCCTTGCATAGTTATTAGTTAATTATTGGTTTCAGTAATCTGATATATTTGACTCTTTAATTCAGAATTAAATCATTTTATTAATCTATTTGCATCAAGTAAATAAAATAAGTTAATCAGATGAAAACAAGCTTTTGTTTCATTTTATTTGTGTGACATGTATGAATTTTCAGCTCTAATTTGCAGTTGGCTGTGAGTGTACTAGTTTGATATGCTGCCTTGTTCTTGCATAAAATAGTGAATTGACAGCTAGAAGTCAGACTTACATTGAAGAAAATTGCAAGTCTCATTTTCTCTGAAATAAATAAGCACATTAAAATTAAATTATGAAACAAGTTTTGTTAATCAATCTATTTGTGATTATTTATGGTGTTTTTCCACTACTCAACAAGTAAACTTTAGCATATCAAAGCCTTGCCAATGCATATCCTAACAGAATATGTACACAAACATGCAGTATATTACTGCCTTTAGACTTAGGTACTGGTAAAAAGGAATATGAGAACTAAGGAGAATGTAAGTTTTGCTGAGTGTATATGATTTATTAGACATCTGATATGATCTTTGGTTTTGGAGCTGATACCATCTTGATGTATAATTGACATCAGGTATATCTAAACTGAATTTTTCCAGTTTCTTAATTGAGAAATGGCATACATCAGTACTCTTCATCCTGTTCATTGCTTTTTGTAGGCTTGGTTTGCTGGAGAGAAGATTGGTGAAGGAATTGGTAAAACAAGAAGAGAAGCCCAACGTCAGGCTGCTGAGGGCTCCATCAAGAATTTGGCTAGTGAGTTTTTTTTTTTTTTTAAATTTTGGTAATAGTTGGTGCTACGTGGTTGTGCGCTCTGCCATTGTGGAGAATCTAAGACGTACATATCTATTTTCAATTTTGGCATACCTTATTATTAAATAACTGTCTCCTACAAAGCTATTCTTGTTATTAAATTATTGAGTAAAAAGTAACTTTAATTGCTTTTAGCTATACCATCTACTTTATTACTATTAGGGTAATGTTTAATAATCATGTTACGTGTACGATTTCTTGCCAGTCTCACTGCTTTAATACAATATTCTACTGGAAAACCCCTGCAAATTTTGAAATTTCCTAGTGTTTCAATGTATTCTGACCTGGAATTTGTTTGTGCAGATGTATATATGTCACGTAATAAGCCTGATTCTGGTTCTGCACATGGAGATGTTAGTAGATTTTTTAATACAAATGATAATGGATTTTTTGGTAGTTTTAATTCATTTGGGAGTCAGCAATTGCCCAAAGAGGAGTTTGTGTCGTTTTCAACAGCATCGGAGCCATCTACACTTCTGGATCCGAGGCTGGAAGGCACTAAGATATCAATGGGTTCAGTTTCTGCACTTAAAGAATTAGTGAGATTTCATGACTTCTATATTTGTTGTTTTAATTAACTTTGAGTTTTACAGTTGATGTTGTGACATTAACTTGATATAAACATCTTCAGTGCATGATGGAGGGCCTTGCTGTATCTTTTACAAAACTGCCTCCATCTTCAGCTAACTCAATCCAGAAAGATGAAGTATATGTTCAGGTCTGCAATTAGGAATTTATTGGTATTACTATTAATATTATTTTAAATTATTATTTATGATTGAGTTGAAGTGTCAAGGGAACGGAAGATGAGAGTTTGTTGTTTTTTCTTTAAAACTGATTCCAAAATTTCATTTTTACTAAGTTACAGAAAAACGCAACATTCCCATTTTGATATTCTATGGAGACACAATTGATTGATGAAATAAGTTAAAAGAAAAATCCTTATAAGGATTCATATATCAGAGCATAATAGTCTTTAAACTAACATTTGGTTCTGTGCTATAATAAGCTTGGATTGATTAATTTTTAACTTATGCCATTTTTTTCTATTTAAATGAATTATTGGGCTATATCTCTGTGTTCAATGGAGTAATAAAGTTCCCCTTACCATCAAGCAACGTCTCATGTAGAAAAGATAGCCATAGGGTTTCTCTCATATTTGGTATCGTGGGCTGTTGGTTCACACAGATCATGGAGACTACTCCAGGTGATTTATATTACATGTGATTAGTTTATATATAATTATTAGTCATAGGTGGTTTAGATTTTCTGAGGATGGCTAATCGGTCAATGTCCCTACTTTACCAATATTGACTTCCTATACTAATAATAATGATAATGAGAAAAAGAATGCATGTTGGAAGATGGTAATTAGACATTTTGTTTTAAGAGTTTAAGCTAAATGATCTGTGCAAGTCTTCTGTCTGATGCTTCTACATGTTAGGACTCTCAACCTCTAAGTGATAGCTTCTCAGGGAAGACTGTGGATGATTTCTTGGTGGTATTAAGAAGTAATACCAATTTCATTTGTTACAAATAGATACATAAAATGCATGTCGTATATAGATTAGGTGGATATGGATACTAACTATCATGTCCTGTTCTGATATTATGTTCTAGGTTGAAATTGATGGCCAGGTGTTAGGAAAGGGTACAGGGTCAACTTGGGATGAAGCTAAAATGCAGGTCCTTATTTTATTGATTGTCCAAAATTTTCTTCTAAAAGATTCGTTTACACTTTACACACATTATTTGTCATGTATGCTATCTGAACACCACCCTGCAATGCTTAGGCTGCTGAAAAGGCCCTTGGAAGTCTACGATCAACGTTTGGTCAATTTCCTCAAAAACGTCAGGGTTCACCAAGGTATGTAATGTTTCATGTTTCTAACATTAAGCTGTTCCTCTATGCATTCGGAAATTTGGTTAGGGATGAGTTAAGGAGATATGGGCTCCTGGATCCTCAAAAAGTATTATGATAGATGTTTAGAGGCTGATGTAATCCAATCCGGTTCTATTTCTTCACTTTTACTGCTGTTCAGATTCTTGAAGACATGGTAAATTATATGCAGGTCATTGCAAGGGATGTCAAGTAAACGTCTAAAGCCCGACTTCCCACGAGTTTTGCAGCGGATGCCCCCTTCTGGTAGATATCCTAAGAATGCTCCTCCTGTTCCTTGAAAGCTCTTAGCATCCTTCTTCATCCCACGCTTTGTCTATACCTGTTGGTGGGACATTTTGTATAGTACATAATCATAGAGACGAGCAAGGGCTGTTAAGATCCAGGACTGCCACCGCTTGACTGGTAGCCGTTAACCATATCACTCATTTTCAGTTCTTGAGGAGCATGAGGAGAAATTCCTTCCAAGTGGAGACACCCGAATAAAAATGGGACTGACTTGCTGTTGTATAATTTTTTCTCGTCCGAGATGACTAAAAGAGGGGTCCATGTGGTTGATGCCACTTTCTTCGCGGAATTCTTTTGTGAGCCGAGCCTACTTTGGTTGGATTTTCATCTGATGTATAATTTGATAGTGGAAATTGTGAACTGGATGGTGATCAAGGGCAGTTTCTGGTTCTGGGTGTAGACGGATTTACAAATCTTACTGACCATTGCGGCTTCATCACAGCCCAACTTACTGGTCTCTTTCGGCCTTTCGGCAATCCCACCTGTCGGAAGATCTACGATGATTGACCGAGTTGACATTTGGTGAATATCTTACTTGGCTTACCAGAATTCATCTTGTAACACAGGTGTTCGCGTTAGAAATCCAGGGTCTGGAAGTTTCTATCTCACTTTTGAGTTGTTTTGATGAATGTTTGGAGGCATGCTTCACCTTCTTCCTTCACTGACTGGCTACAGAATACAGATCACGCTTATTTGAAGGATTGTTTCAGTGATTTTAATATTGTCATTGCTCAGTAATCTTAACTCCTAAAATTGATAATATAATCACTCTTAACAATATGATTTTAATATTATGCATTTAATGAACTTATATAATTATTTTCATAGACAATGTATTATATATAATAATAATATATTAAAAAAACAAAAATTATTTATTTAATAATATAATATAATTAATATGTTACAATTTACAACATTAATCATTTTATTAATCATTATGCACGTACATAATTAACCAAAATCATTTTATTAAGACATTATGTTGGTCTCTAACCCGAGTAGAATTTAGACTCGCCAGTAACAGTGAAATTGTTGTTACCAAGTCAACAATCGCAACCGCTTGTTCCACCGAACGCAAAACTAAAAAACAACGTCGTTTTGCTGTTGAGTAGAAGAATCGTTTCGCCTTCCTTCATCGGTAAGCAGAGAGTATAAAAGCGTGAAACAGGAAAGAAATAAAAAAGAGCATCGACACAAGTTCAAACCAAAAAAAATCTCATACAATTTCTTCGCAAAACACTCGCTTATGTCTTCTACGTTTGATACATTCAGCATGGACGGAGAAGACCAAATCCACAACTCAAATCACCATCCTTTCAACAACGACGTAGACTACTCCAACTACGGCTCCTACTCTAACTTCGACGCTCCTGACGATTTCTCCGCTGACCACGGTGAGGTCGCCGTAGATCACGTCCAATCTCCCGAGATCTTTGGTTACGAGAATCCCGACCCCGCCTTCTCCCAGTCACCCTTTGATACGGTCCATGTCGAGAACGGTAACGGTAACGGAAATGGTTATGGCGATGCTGAAGTCTTCATTTCCGACGGTCCGATTCTTCCGCCTCCGATCGAGATGGAGCCAGAAGAAGGTTTTGCTCTACGCGAGTGGCGCCGGTCAGTTTGTTTTATCAGATCTATTGTTTTGTTTGTTACTAATTCCTAGTACTTTCTAAGCTGTGAGTTAGATTAAATTAAGTTAGTTAAACTGTTGATGAAGTAGACTCGTGAAGTTTTATTTAGCTTTGTTGTAAGTTTTGATCTGGCTGCTTTGTTGAGGTCAGATCTGATTCGTCTGTTTTACTTGTGATTAGATCTGATCTGTGTTCTTTTAAACTTCAATTTTACTTATTAGTTGAGCTTTTCTACTTGTAGTTCGTCAGTTGGTCCTGTACTTGAACTGTCGCATTGATTTTATTTTATTTTTTTCATATTCTGTAGCTGGATTGATTTGTATAAGTTATTGATTCGAAGTGATTTGCTGAAGCAATCAAATATGTTTTTCTTCTTTTGTCAGTTTTTTTTTTTTTGGAGCCTAGTTTTGTTAGTGAATTTGCTTAGATCTTTCTCCTAAAATGTGCTAGATCTACCTCGTGATTGGAATTCCTTTATGGTTACGAGTTGATTTGCTGACTTGTCTATTAGCACAGTTTTAACCGCTGTGGGTTGTGTAAGTAGTTTATTTAAGGCAGTATCGCTTTTTATTGAACTTGGTTTGATTTTGATTTCCTTTGATCAGTTGGAATTTCTGTGCGACCATAATCTAATTTAAATACTAGTTATGGTGTTTTAATATTTGTTAAATTATAGTTTCTTTTTTGGTTGTTGAGTCAGTTCAATGCTTTAAGCTGTTACTACTGGGTTGAAAATTTATCTCACTTATGACTTGGAAATTTCTAGTGGATTCAGGAAGCGCAAAAATTATGCATGGATTAGGTCTTTTACATTTTCAAAATGCTCTACTGCGTATGAATGGATTTACATCGGCATCATTTCTTTCTCTTATATTCATTCACTCTATTGAAGAACTCAAGGCATTGTTGTGGTCGGAACTGCTTGCACGTTTTTTCTCATTTATAAAAATTTATTTCGTGTGGTCCAAATTGACAAGTTATTGAGATTTGTAAATGTCGTATACCATGCATCCGGTACTGTATAAGTTTGCATCTTTTGCAGAATTGTCTGAAGTTGAACCAATAAAAAATCACTTGTGAGCTATTAGTACTAAGGAACTTATTTTGCATCATTATATAAATGCTACTTTTGAGGATTGAAGAGCTATAAATTATAGATTGTCAAGTTTTATCTGGAATAAGGCAGTTTCTGCATAGTGGTCGGCTGTTAAGATTTATGCATGCGTCATGCTAGGCTTCGATGCCTGTTGTGATGATCATTGAAAAACAGAACATTTCTTCTGTGTTTGGTAACTGTAGCCTTCTTGGTTGGGAGGACATTAAAGACATCATATAGGCATTGAGATTTTAACTCCTGTTTCTTCCTATGGGAAACCTTCCCTATTTTAAACTGTGTCCGCTTTGTTTAAGGAATCAATTATGAAAAATGATCAAAATTAAGGGACCCAATTTGAAAAAATTATCACATACTAATTTTTATTAGCTGTAGGATCACAGTCCAATAGATCTTTTTTTCCTATCGGGCACTAAAGAACGGCAGTTTGATAGACTAAAATGACCTATCAAGCTGTCGAACGTTAGAGAGTGATGGCGAAAAATTGGTCTATAGGATGTGGTCATGGCATCTAATTTTATAGGCACCTCTATTTTGGGTCATTTTTAATATTTCTCCTTGTGTAAGCGTGAAAGATTTTTTATTCTTTCTTGATATCTAAAAAGAGTGATAACTGTTATAGCTGCAATGAGAACTTATTTTTTTAAACTGGGGTTTTCCTAATGCAGTCAAAATGCAATTCAACTCGAGGAGAAGGAGAAAAGGGAGAAGGAAATGAGAACTCAGATAATTGAAGAAGCTGAGGAGTATAAACGAGGTTTTTACGAGAAAAGGAAGCTTAATATAGAGACAAACAAGACTAATAACAGAGAACGGGAGAAGGTATAAATTTTAGAAATCTTATCGTACTAGTTTCTATGCGTGTCTTTCTGTATTGACACTATAGTGGGTTTGTGTCCGGTACAGTTATACTTAGCTAATCAAGAGAAGTTTCATAAAGAGGCTGATAAACAGTACTGGAAAGCAATAGCAGAGCTCATTCCTCATGAGGTTCCCAACATTGAGAAGAAGAGAGGAAAGAAGGACCAAGAAAAGAAACCATCAATAACGGTCGTCCAAGGCCCAAAGCCTGGGAAACCCACTGATCTTTCAAGGATGCGGCAGATACTGGTGAAGCTGAAGCACAACCCCCCACCTCACATGTTACCACCCCCACCACCACCGAAGGACACGAAAGATGGAAAGGATGGAAAAGATGCTAAGAGTGGAAAAGATGCAGCATCAGCAAAAGGGACACCTGCAGCTAAAGATGCCACCTCAAATGGTTCTTCAGATCCAGTGAAACAAGATGCCCCAACCGCTAATGACCAGCCTGCCTCAGAACCTGAGCCAACACCAACTGCCTGATTGTTTACAATATATATTTTACAGCTTCGTTTTGTTCTATTCTTTTCCTCCTTTTAATCTTAAGATTGTATTCTTTCTGTTTCACAATGTTATTGACCATACAAGATATGCATGGTTATCTCTTTTGGTCCCCTGGCTTGGACCATCGAGGACTGTTCTTATTTTATTCGGAAGTATTGTATGGACTGAAATATCGAGTTCTCATTGTTTCAATATGGTTTATGGAATTATTTTTTGGACAGATTTCTGTGTCTGGTTCAAATATTTACTCCATGCCGTGAACAGGGGTCGTTGGTTCGTTCAATCTACCTCACAAAGTCAGGAGTGGAGTGGGATGGTTTGGCCCTTTATATATATATTTCAAAGATGGCTTTGCCCGTTACCTAGGTGGTGGCGTCCAGATGTTGCCAACGAAGGGTTAATCCCCCTCTTTCTTAAGAGTCTGATCTTGGGAATTGGATCTTAATACCAGGTCAAACGAATCGTCAGCCAAGTTTCGATGAACTTTATTTGATATCGGTGTGCAATAATTTTTGCACTTGGACAGAAGAATTTCGTGATCTATCAACTGGTATCGATTGAAAATGTGGATTAGATCACATAATGAGCTAATGTGTGATGGGTTAGTAGCAATGATTGAGCATGCTTGCTGGGGTGCTGTGCAGTACGAAGTCTGGTGCCGTATTGCGGCTTTTACACGAATGAGCTGGATGTAGTCATTGTACGGCAATTTTATGAAAGGGAGAGGGACCGAAGCGGAAGCCAGCTAAGCCAGAAGTTACCACAATCACACGTTAACTTCTGCTTTACAAATATGAAATAGCCAACTACCTACCACTGCCACTTACCACACTCGAGCCAACCTCTTACCACCACCAAGTTACCGTCACCTAGTCACCTAGTTTACTTTCAATCACGATGATGTATCGATTTACCTCTTCATTTGCTAATATAAATGTGGCAGACATTAAACCAAGTAACTTAATAAAAACTTTTTTAAGAACCTAACGTCATAAACTTTTTAAGAGGGAACAAGTGTGCGCATTAGTGAATCCACAATAAAGAACCTAACGTCACATTGTAACTCGCAAAATATTTTCCTTAAATGCTTTCATCATAGTAATGATCTGCCATTTTATTATCATCAAGGGAAGAAAAAATAATTGAAGTATACATATAAATTATTTACTCTTGCATAACTATCCACAGCATCTATGTAAATTTCCCATTAAACACAAGAATAAACTATGCTCTCTTCTCCTAAGGATCGAAAAAATAATACAAGTAACACAACAGCATGATCAGAAAACATATTCTTCTCTTGTTCCATCACCAATCACTATGCAAGCCACAAAGTTCCTCCTTTTGGCTCTTCCTCCTGAAACTTCGACCCTTAAACCCAAGTTCCTCTTTGTTGAATGAAATGGAATAAATGCGAGAACATACTTGCTCTTTATCTAGGTGTCACCTGAGTAATGGTGACAGGAACTGAGCTCATCGGATTGGAAGTAGAGTCGATAGATTTTTTAGTTGCAGGTCCTCCACTACTTTCTGAACCTTGGAAAAAGCCAGGGGCTGTAAGCTCCTTATCATTGAGTCGTATCTTCTTTGAAAGCATCTCAACAACCTGACTCATCAACGGTCTTCGGCTTGCTGCTGATTGGGTACAGAAAAAAGCTACTTTCATGTACCTCGTTGCCTCTTCGGCCGGATATTCTTCCAGCTCTGAATCCACAAGCTCCAAGAGTTTCCCCTCTTCGTAGAGCTGCCAAGCCTATTGAAGGAAAAAAAAAAAGAGGCTATTTGTATAAAATTAATTTAAAAACAAATCATTCATGAACATATAAGAAAAAGAATCATTCAACTGCAAGAAACAAAACTATAAGCAAACAATTGTAATATTTAATTAAGTATAATCATCGTATTTGCTTTGCATTCCCCCTTCACCATGCACAACATAAATGAAATGGATCCCCTCCAAGGTTTGTGTAGGAGGATTTGATCCCTAAATCTCTAGGATATTTCCTTGGGAACAATTGTAAGATAAACTCTGTAGATCATGAAAAGTATATTCATTATTCTAAGTATCATCTTCTAACTTGAAAATCCATTATTTAAATAATGACCAGTAAAATAATTCTTTTCTAGGATAATCACCATCACCAGGAAAATTGTCCGAAGGCAAAACGCATACCAGCAAAACAAGACAGCCAACATGCTAAAGAAAGAAAAAAAAACAGCTATAAATTGTTTAGTCATAATAAGAACTGGAAATTCGGAAAGAAAACCAACATACCCATTCCAGAAGCAGTTTCTGCATCTCTCCCCAGTTTGTCCTTCCACTGCTTCTGCCACTAATTATTTCAAGTACAAGGACCCCAAAACTGTAAACATCAGCCTTCATGGTCAACTGCCCGCCCAATACGTACTCCGGTGCCAAATAGCCACTGCACAAATAAAATGACAGCGTCAGTTGATCTGCATTTTCTTTCACTTATAACTTTAATTTACACAGCCAAAAATAATATCTAACACAACTCTCTGCTGATTTGAGTGTCAAATGTCCCTTGGAAGGGAAAAATTCAAGTCATAGAAGCACACATTAATACATCAAGCCAGTAAAATGAAAAAATAGGAGAAAAAAAAAAAGCTTAGAAAAGAAGATAAAAAAGATTCAGAGTGCAACCACTTTGAGGAGAGTTTGAGATCCGGAAGTGAGGCAAAGAGGAGTTCACAAGAAAATAATTAGTGGGACTACTTCAATTCAAGCTGATGATTTGCTTGTTCACTACTTGTCCTACATAAAGGTATAAAGCTAATTAATAAACTTTAATTCATGCTATCCTGCTGCCATTGTTGCAGCATCATAAAGATATCTAATTTCAGAACGAGTATCTCTAAAATCTGATAAACAAACTATGAGGGAACCCACACTAAAGTAAACCAAAATATTTCTACAGTGACCACCCATGGCACCAAGAATTTCATGCAGAACTCAAGCAGCATTTCCTTTTCAGCATTAATCCAAAGAAAGGAAGATGGAATGTCAACAACATATCACCAACTGGAAAGTTGGAGAGCACATACGTGGTTCCTGCTATCCTTGTGGTGATGTGAGTGATATCATCTGGAAAAAGTTTAGCCAACCCAAAGTCTCCTATCTTTGGGTTAAACTCTTGGTCAAGAAGTATATTGCTAGCTTTGATGTCTCTATGCACAATATGTGGCACAAGTTCCTCATGAAGAAATGCAAGACCCTTAGCAACACCAACACAAATAGCGGACCTTTTTTCCCAGTCCAACTTTAAATTTGTTTTCGTTGAACCTGCAAACACCAGGAAAACAAATTACACTTCCAGTCTTTCCATGAGTATAAAGATCTTATATTATCTTTCTGCAAAAACTTCCATTGAACTTACCTAATAATACGCGATCAAGGCTGCTATTTTCTACATATTCATAGACCAATATCCGCTTATCTCCTTGAACACAGCACCCAATCAACTCAACAAGGTTTGGATGCATGACATTTGACAGGGTGTTGATCTCAGTTAGAAATTCTTGCAACCCCTGCTTTGACTGAGCAGAAAGTGTCTTCACTGCAATTTGCTTCCCATTTCTTAGAACTCCCTAACAAAATTGGAATAGAGTTAGTACATAAAAATGAGATGAAAAATAAAAAATTCCATATCTTTATGATATCAGGTTTCATCTCCATTCTCTTAGAAAAAATGGAAAGGAAGGAAATATCATGATTACAAACTACATTGGTAATTGACAGTCTTCCACCCAAGTAAATAGTATTATTTTAGCTCCACCAAGAAGTGAATGCATAATTTGTATCAATATATTGAATAGTGTTCCACATTATATCCAAATAGACAAAACCATCTGTAAATTTTTTAGTACCTTGTAAACAATTCCAAAACCTCCTCGCCCGATCTTATTGCTTACATGAAAATCTTCTGTAGCTGATCTTAATTCATTGTAGGAAAAATGGTTGACATTCTCAAGTACTTGCCCTAGGCAACACCAAAAAAGAGAAGCAACAAGAATATTTAATTATTAAAAGAAAACCATAACCATAACCATGCTGATGCATGAGAAAGAAAAGGAAACTACATAAAGCAATAAAATATATAACAAGATTGAGAACTATAGCACATCTGGAATGGCAATTGGACCAAACTAAAGCACTCTATTTAGAAGATAAACCACTCAAACTAGTTCCCTTTAATAACCTTCTGACATCAATTGACCTTTTATGCCTTAGCCTTCAAGAAGAAGTAAACTGAATACACTTTCATAACATTTTCAACTTGGAATACAACTTTCGGTTTCTAGCTTGTTCATAGAGATAACAGAACACTGCAAACATGTCAAAATCACCAAGGTGAGGTTGGCAGGTTAAATCAAGAACTTTCCACTTCTTGCTGGTTGGAACAGGTTTCGTTAATATGAAATTTGTGATTAACCAATATAGAATTGTTGATGAGGAACAGGATTCCTCAAGTTAAAAGAAAGGGAGGGAGATGTAGACAGAGGAAAGAGAAGAATCAATAGAAGAAATTTGGAAGAAAAATAAAGTGAAATTTGAAGAAGAAAATAATGTTTTTACTAAAAGATCAAAAATCAATAATAACCAAGTCTAAAAATAAAATAACTAAAGGCTTCTATTTATAAGACCTTAAAATATAGTTCTATTAAGAAATAGAATCTTAATCCTAATTTATCTAGAAAATAAAATCTCATTAGTGAATAGAATCTCAATCTTAGTTTAACTAGAAAATACAAAAAATGAAGACTACGAAATATAAGAAACTATTAATTAGGAAAGCAACCCAATTAGGAGATCTCCTAATTTAGGAAGTCAAAATCCTTAATAATAGTCAAAATCCCTAATTTATTAAAATCTCTAAAATCAAATTGAAATCCCCAACTTTATTCTTAATTATAATTTAATGGTTTCTACATCAAATCTCTCCCTCTTGAAAAACTCGACTCCTGACGAGTCGACTAGAAAAAAACTCCATCAAATCGCAATAGGTGGATGTGCCAAACGAACAAGGAAATATCCAAGTGTATCACCAACATAGCATAAAGTCTTCAAGAACTTGGACAAAACCATATGCCCTACAAGCATAAGAGAAGAAAGCAATGGAGGCTTGAAATGGCCTCGGTAAGCACACAAATCTTCCTCTTTAACTATTGAACTAAAAGTCAATTCCATATGCACATGAAGTAAAGAAGCATGCAATTTAAGCCTAGGAATAGGCATAGGTTGAAGAAGCAAAGTTAAAGAGCGATAGTTGCTTGACATTTGAGTAATGGACTTAGCAGGCTTTAAAGTGATGGTTGTACCATTATGAGAAAATGTATAGGTGTTATCTATCCTACAACTAGTAACATTCATGTTATAAAGCCAAGGTCATCCACGAAGAATACGAGCTACATCTACAAGAGCAATATCACAATTTGGCATGATAAGACCTAAATATTAGAGGAACTAAGCACCTTTCAGTGACATCCAAATAAATTTTATCAATCCAAGCTACCTTGAAAGGATGTGGGTGAGGTTCGGTTGTAAGTTGTAGCCTAGAAATCGCGAATTTAGAAACCATATTCATAACACTTCCGCTATCAATTACTAACTTATAAACCCCTTCCCTTACAAGGAATGAAAGTATGGAAAATATTATTACGTCTCCAATCTTCACCTTTGGGCATAGCCAAGATATTTCCCACAACACTAACTTGAAGTACACCATCATCTAATCCCAAATCTTCATCAGCAGCTTCTAATGGTTCAAGAACCTCTCCTATAGGTGGTTCATGTATTTCCTCTAGCGCTAAAGTGCAATGGGACAACGATAAGCAATATGACCTTTAGTACGACAATGGTGACACAAAATTTGAGAATTACTAAGATAAGAACTAAAATTGACAAATGACCTTTCCTTGTTTGTGTTCGCTTGGGAAGACTTGGGTTGGGAAAAACTGTTTGAGTTCTTAAAGGATCTTGATAGAAGTGTTTGTGTGGGGGTTTGCCCAGTGTTAGGATATTGAAGAAAATGTTTTACATCTGTGGCTTTGTAGTAGGCTTCATCTAAAATTTTTGGGGCATGCAAATTAACTAGTCCTTGGATATCAAAGCGAAGCCCATGGATAAATCTAGATCTAGTGATGTCATCCTCTTCCGAAATCCCACTCCTAACCAAAGGATCATTGAACTCATGTAGGTAATCAGTGACACTCAAAGATCTTTGTTTAAGATTAAATATTTTGTAAGTAGAAGGCACATACTTTCTACGTAACCTAGACTTCGTGTCATCCCAAGTAAGAATTTTTCCTTCATGCTCTACCTCTCACTTTACAATTTGCCAATGTTGTTTTGCAAACCCGACTAACTTAAGTTCAGCAAGATGAATTCGTAACTCATCCGATATGTCAAAACATCCACAATATTCATCTATAACAGTTACCCAATCTAAGAATGCATTATGAGCCATCATATCATCAAATTCAAGGATATCTTGTTTCACATGCTTAGTGATATTCTCATATTCGTCTTTTAAATTCTTATCTCCATGTTTAGCATGTTTACGACTACCATCTTCACTACTCTAAAAAACGCTATTTTCACCAATAAGAGTTTCCTCATGTTCTTTATTCTTAGGAGTTGCACCCAAAATCCTCTTCTCATCTTGGTTTATATGGTGGGTAGATGACTCTATTTTAGGGTCTTGATTTGTTGGAGAGGAAGCTTGTAAGGCTTTTATGGCTTGTAGCATTTCCGTCTTCATGGCATCTAATATAGCATTCATCCTCTCTTCTAAGGCATCCATTCTAGCATTTGTCCTATTTTCTGAGGTTTGTCTCATGGTAATTAGCCGGGGTGTTTGAGGTTGTTGTAGTGTTTCAGGTTGTTGAATTGAGGTTTCAGATGTGTCAAGGTATTCAATTTGTAATGAGGTTTGGTTTTTCTTGCTTCTAATCATCATAACAAGATAAAATTAGGCTAAATTGATGCCAAATTACTCAAATACCCACAAAAATCAACAAGTAGAATAAAAGTCAAAGAGACAGAATGGCCAAACCGGATTATATGTCTTCACCATTGATCAGATGATCACCAGAAAGTGTTCTAGGGGTAAATAGGCGGCTGGTGAACAGTAACTCCCGAACAGCAACTCCAAAGCGAATAGTATTCGTCTGTGAACAGTAACTCGATGGTAACAGTGACTGTGTTTAAGGTTTATGAAAAATTTAATATGGTTTTGTGGATGATTTGTGGAATCGATGTTATGCTCAATACCAATTAACGAGGAATGAGGTTTCTCAAGTTAAAAGAAAGGGAGGGAGATATAGACAAAGGAAAGAAAGAGAATCAATAAAATAAATTTGGAGGAGAAATAGAGTGAAATTTGAGAGAGAAAGTAATCTTTTTACTAAAAGATCAAAAATCAACAACAACCAAATCTAAAAATAACATAACTAAAGACTCCTATTTATAAAAACTTAAATATATAGTTCTACTAGAAAATAAAATCCAATTAGGAAATGGAAATCCAATCCTAGTTTAACTATAAAATAAAATCTCATTGGAAAATAGAATCCAACCTTAGTTTAACTAGAAAATACCAAAAATAAATACTACGAAATATAGGAAACTATTAATTAGAAAAGCAATATAATTAGGAGATCTCCTAATTTAAGAAGTCAGATCCCTAACAATAGTTAAAATCCCTAATTTATTAAAATCTCTAACTTTATTCCTAATTATAATCTAATGGGTCCTACATCAATTGTACTCATTTCTCTTATAAACATAGATAAACCTTTCCATGTAGCAGATCCATGCGCATGTCTTTTATCAATGCATTTTTCTAGTTTACAAAAAAAGGAATTGCAGTAATGCTAAGGAGAAATGATTTTTGAACAAAATATACAAGGTTCACACGGTAAAAAGATAAGTCACTCTTACACAGCTTCTTTAGTCCTCATATGTAAACTTTGTTCACGGTTACAACAAAATGTTATGCATTAAGTTGCATCAATATGTGTGTGTGTGTGTGTGTGTGTGTGTGTGTTGAATAAGAAATGAAGAAAATTCAAAGGAGAAAATACAAATATGTACCAGTATAACACAAGAAGAAAAAAGTGGCAATGATAGGGACAATGTTGTAGCAAATATGACTTCTTGTGCCTGTAATGCTGGCCAAAATGTATAGAATAACTCTATTTAAACAGATACTAATGAAGCAGAGGAAGTACTCTAGCTTAAACCAAAAACAACATTGACTCAACTTAAATAATATATGCAAATACAACAAATTCTTCCGTTTCCACCCAAAAAAAAAAAAGCTCCATAAGTTCATGACGAACCCTTGAGGCAGATAGCAACAAAAGAAATATCCCTGGTACTGAAATTTTGCATCAAACATGCAAAGATCATTACATAATCAATAGATTCAACAAAGCATTAACTTATATAACAGCTCATTGAACATTAAACAGAGCGAAGTCCTCACCAGCTATGCCATGAGGAGCTTGCTGAGCATTATTCTTCTTCCTGTGTTTAAATGAGCCACTAAAGCATCCACAACTCATACCTGTATTGCGATATTCAGCTGCTATTCCCCAATTTACATAGCTATGCCTGCAAGACAAAAATTAAACTTCCATGTCAGAACCTCCAGTTCATCCCCAAATCACCAAACCCATTTAAGCAAACAAGTAAATAAACTATATGCATCATCGACGGCAGCTCACAATCTTTAAAAAAATAATAATAATAATAAATCAAAGCACTAACCAAATTACAGCTTAGTTTTAACTGTAATTATGAGATTCCCGATTGCTCAAACTCAAAAAGCAAACTTTTATCCTCAAAACATCCCATTTACCTTTCCAAATTTAGCTGAAAAAGAGAAAGAAAACTTGATCATTTCCAGTTATAACAAATCCCCTAAAAAACTGAACTAAATCCCACTTAAAAAAATATATATATACACACACACACATACTAACAATTAAAGAAAATTACCTCTTCAGGTAACAACTGCGAACGCTTATAAAGTGTTAGAATAAATGTTTCCTCCAGGATGATGAAGAACACGTTTTCATGTTAGCGAGTCGTTTTAAGTTTTGGTTTGTTTTTGTTGGGAGTCTTCGCTCTTCTGTTCTTTATTACTTGTAAACGTTTTTCTCAAACATTGGAGGGTACCCTCCTTTTCTGACAAATATAAAATGCAGTAGTTGTTGACGTTTTCTAACTGTACTGTTTCATGTTATCTTGTCCCTTCTTTCTTGTTGATTTGATTTTACAACCGTGTGAAGCTGAAGACTAACCCAAAACTTGCCATTTCATTTCTTCTCCGCTCTCCACATGTTTCTTCTCGCTTTCACACTTCCGTCTCCTCTTCTTTGTACGGAAAGCGAAACAACTTTCCCCTTTCACCGCTAATCTCTAGCGATACCAAAAAGTTTCTTGTCGTTAATTGCTTGGATTATGGAGCATTGTCTTGGGATTTAGTAAATTTAATGTTTTCCTTTATTCTCTAATATAAATTCATTTTTTTAAAAATAAATATACTGTTTTAAATAAATGGTTAAATGGATCGAAAATTCAAAATACAATAAATTAAATTATTTTCAAATCCATTAAAAATACTAATTGTATACTAATCTAAAACTAATGGAACAAAAAAAATTATCTTTTCTATATGTTTATGTATACTTCACCTAGTTTCGTTGCTACTGCAGACTACGGACTTCACGTAATCGATTGGATCATTATATAGTTATCATTTAAAAATAACATAGGTTATCGAAAAGATACTAAAGACCCACCAAAGCACCAAAGTCAAGATCTTCTCAAAATAAATTCTCATTCAAATAGTGCAAAACTGCAAGGATGGCCTCACACTAACATGTCCATTTGAAATCTTATAGGCGATTGTCTTTGTGCAGTATCATGAGAAAATTAGAATAGTATAACCTAGTTCGACATGAATTTATTAGATAAATGGGTTATACTTTATTTATTAAAAGAATTTTAATTTATTTTTTATTTTTATCTATTTTTACTCATATGCATACGATATTAAACAAGTGAGATATATAAGATTATATTACTTAATTATATATCTAATAATACTCAATTTTTGTTACCAGCTTGCTTACTTGTCAGCTCGTCTCCTAGTACGAGTCACACAACTTAACTCGGTAAATTTCTATGTTAACTTTCCATCTTTAGAAAGTTGTGCTTATCGACTCATTGAATTTGACTAGAGTTACAGGGAATAAAATTTATAGATTAATCTACACTGGATCTAGTCAACCAAAGGAAATTATGAGTTTCAATATTTCAAACAACTTTTTTAATTTACTTATTTCCTAATATTTTTGTTAATTTTTATAGATTTCCTTGTAAATTTTATCAGATTTGCTGAATTTCTACCTTGGTCATGCTCCTGTACTTGGGCCCCCAATCTGAATAAACGACAAAAGCAGAAAGTCGGCTGGTGTATCGTCTAAATATTATAATAATGCATGTTGTTAAGCCAAGTTAATCATTGATTAGCACATTATCTTCCAAAAAATTAATATATTAAGATCCATCTAATTAAACAAAATACAAAAGTATTAATCAAATGGAGTATTAGGTTTCGTATAGGCGAAGGGGCCGATGTGAAAATAGATTAACTAATAAACGCTTTCAACTACTCTAAACGGATTGAATTCCTAAATTTTTACCATACTAGAGAAAATTTTTTTACCCACCGTTGAACTTGATTCTTGAACATAGACAACAACGTTAGGCATCAAATCCCTGAGGGGATTCTTTCTTTCTTTCTTTTTTTATGGACAGTAACATGCGGCCTCTGTTATTTGCCAAAACATCATCGCCCCTTCTCCTTTTCAAACTATTCATGCAACTAGGCCTGCCAAATTCTATACGACCTATTAACACGACACGAACTCATTTGATAAAAACTTGTTTTGAATATAATATTATCGGATTGGATCGTTAATGGTTAACACGATAAAACTCGTTTGATATCGGATCGTGTTTGGGTTTATACTATAAAAACCCGTTTCACCTGTTTAACTCGTTAATATTAAGAATAATATAGTAAATTTATTTATGATACATAAAAAAATAATAAAATATAATAAATACTAATTTATTACTATATTTAACGTAATTAAAATTATTCTAATACAATTATATCATCTTTTTCTTATGCGTGTATGAGTATGACATTTTGATGAGAAATATAAATGAGAAACTTATAAAATGTTCTATTTAATTTTCAGAAATCATTCAATAATTGGACATTATCAATTATTTATCTTAAATACACTTTAGATGGATATTTAAATGATGTGGGATGCAAAATTTTGTTTATATTTTCGTATTATATTAAATTTGGATATTTCGATAGATTTCAAAATATTTGTTAAATTTTAAATTTATAAACTATTGGTTGTATTATTTGTTCAAAATTTATACAAATTCTGTTACGTATATTATTGTCTAACTTAAAAATAAAAAAACGGGTTAAATAGGTTGGATTCGGGTAACACGTAAAATTAACAGTCGAGTTTGGGTTTATAGATTTAGACCTAATAAGTTAATGGGTTGGATTTGGATTAACATAATTTAACGCGACACGAATACGAAACGATACGAAACTACTCTAACACGACCCGTTGCCAGGTACACATGCGACCTAGCCGTTATCTTTTTTTTCCGTTTAATTTAACACTAAATAATGAAATAACTTTTATACCTTCAAAATTCACAAACCTATAAAGATGGAAGCATTTTCCTATACTTTCTTACATTTTTCTTACTAAGCAAACAACAATCTTCACAACGTCATAAAAAAATTTAAAAAATGAGAACAAATCTACCTATATCTCCATCTGGATAGAACAGAAGAATATATTATTAAAAAAAGAGAGAGAAAACAAATATAAAACTATCTCCACCTCTATAAAATAGAGAAAGATTGTAACTAAAACACGAAAACATTTGGTGGATAACTTAAGGCTATAGGGCAATAAAATTCACTGCTAACTCCACCTCTAGCTGCACAATAAGAATAAATCTACCTGTAACAAACAATGAAACCTGGAAAGAAAACTAACAATCAAGAAGAACGAAGAAAATTGACAGTTTTTTGTTTCATTATTTCGTTAAGTAAAGTTACTTTGTTACCCTTGCTTTTGATGGCTTGATTGGGACGGATAGTAACAGCTGGTGGTTGCGTGAATATTTTTGAAAAGGTGGGAGGGTGGTGAGCTTTTAGAAAACAATAGGGGTAATTTACAACCTGTTCTTTAGTTTAATTTTTTTTTTTTTTTTTGTCGTAGCATGGACGTAAACAACAGGGGGTCAGCTTCAAGTGCTAAGAAACGTCAAGCAATTGGCCCCCCAAAAAAGAAAAAAAAAATCATACTTTTCAACTTGTTTCCAGAAGGAATGTAGTTGTCAAAACCCAAAATAAAATCTTATGGTGATTGGTGCGCGTTGAAGGAATGAACAGAACTTTCTGTGACGTGGAGTTAATTGGTCAAGTCAAAATATTGAACATGGGTTCTCTCGTGTTTAAGATAATCTTAATTCCTGGCTTCTAATGTTAATCAGAATTTATAAAAAGATAGAAGCAATAGCAATTATCATACTTAAAAATTCTGAATTCTTCTTCACAACCCAGAAGCGAATGCACTTAACCTTATTTTCTATTCAAGCGTTTGGCCGTTGACTATTGACACAAGCCGGTGGTGGATGTTAAATACTACCAATTTTCAAAATTGGCATACTCCGTGTGCAAATTGATGGATTCTTTATAGCCCATTTAATAACAGCCCAACTATGTTGCATTCTGTGTTTTCATGCTGTCCATTTGAGAAATGGGTCCATAAAACAGCCCACATACAGGTGATCCAGGCCCAATTCTTATTATTTCAAATAATTTCTTCATAGTTTAAACTGGTTTTGTTCGTGAATTATGGTTCTACTTTGAAACAATAATTTAATTGATCACATTTACATTACTGACAAATGGGCTTAGTCAGTGTAAAGTACTTGTTGGGTAACTAATAATATATTATACGAGTACTTCTATCCAACCCCTACTTTTCATCTCATTAGCTCTTACTTCTTATTTAATGAGGATATAATTATAATTCTTTAAAGATTCTTTCATTGCACTCAATTTTTAATTTTAAATATTCTTGTAATAACTTTATTTAAATTATTGATTGATTTTAATGGTATTTTACTTTTTTTCCTGTAATTAACTTATTATTTATTCTTAATGGTGTTTGACCCTTTTTTTTTCATTTTTTGTATACAGTTGCATTTCTTATATTATTCAATAATATCAATGTTAGTAAAAAAAAATTTTGTTAATTATTTTAACATCAATAAATTGGTTCCTATATTATTCAATTCTCTACTTTCATACCAGCAAAATAATCAATAAAATATTTTTCAATTTGGTGTTTGAAAGGGTGAGAGTAAGAAAGAAAAATAGATAGCTTGGTGTCAATTAAATTTGAAGATGAGATTATGAGATTGGTTGAAATTCAAAGATAAAGAAGATGAATAGCTTTTAATTAATTTGAGAGAGAAATGCATAGAAATTGAAAACAAATAAGTTGGCATGCAGGGAGGATAAAGTTGTGTTGTTAGAGAGAAAATATGATGAAAATTAGGGATATATTAGAAGAAAATCATAATTTTTGTTAAGTTCACTTAGTCAATATTAATGATCTTATCCATTATATTTTTATTATAATTTTACTCTTACATAATTTTAAGGTGGAGGCTAATAAGATTAAAAATGGAGGTCGAATAGAACTATGCTACATTTATTTATAAGCTAAGGTGGGACTCATATCCATAAAAAAAATGTTACAACAATTAACATAAACATGTTCTTCTTCTCTGCCTCTCTCTAGGATTCGATTGTCAATGTACTGTAATCCAATTGTTTCAATATTTGCTACCTACACTATCCCCATTTCTATTTTGATCTGGTTTAAGTGATTAATTGTTTTAGACTTAATATTAATTCAAACAAAGCTATCTAAGCTTCTGACTAAACAATGTCTAAGTGGGTACTAAGTGATTGAATCGATACACTGTTGTCAAAGGTAATAATTATTTGGCGTTTTGGGCACTCGATAATATACTAATGACTAGCTTTGACTTTTTTTTTTTTTGGCGCTTATTAGTCAAATACTAAAAAGCTAAGAGGATAACTTCACAAACTTTTGAGCTGTCGTCACTTTAAGGTGTATACGCATCACAAAAACTATCAAAAGATGAAAACCCATCTCACATAATTGAACAACTGGATATAGATTTTTCTGTGAAGAATCTGAATTCCCAATACTTTTTCGCTTTTGTGCCACAGCTTAGTCAAAATTAGTCATTCTTGTTCTTATCAATACAAGATGATAAATATCATTATTCACCTAAGTACATTGCATATTCCTTTCCATTCAACTTTGTTTTTCGCTCACCATAGGAGACTCAATTTAGTATATCATCTCACTCTCGCTGCCACCTTCACATTCTAGCAATGAAATCAAAACAAATCATAGTATAATTTTGATGTGAGAAATATAAAGTTCATATTCACTTAGGCACTATTTTTCCATCATAATAATAATATTTTTAACTAATCTTCTTAGTTATAACTAATATATCAATCATCATAATTGTTAGTTCAAACCACCTTAGTTTAATTCTTTAAGCATATTCCGTTAATAAGAAATATGAATATATATATTATAGTCTAACCTAGCTCAGCCTCCAATAACAAATATATCATTCTAGATAAATTGTTAAATACGTTTATGAAAAACATTTATTAGAGATATCAAATGATGAACAATTGTAAAAGAACCCAAGAGGTGAATGTCTTTATTTGAGACGTTAAGTCGACAAGGGATACTTGTGAGCGATGATAGGTTGGTGTGGTTCTTGTTAACCTGAAAATTACTTATTTCAACTACTTCTAACAACTTATTTAAGAAAATATTTTTTACTTTTCAAGATTAAACTTAGTTATAAAAAAAAAAAAGAAAATATTTGTTACTTTTCAAGATTAAACTTAGTTATAATAAAAAAAAAACTGAAAATCAATAGAACCCCTCAACTTGACCATTATAATAATTAACTCTATCAAATTCCTCCCAAAATGCATTTGTATCTTATCAAAGCCTCGCTTGTTTTGGCTCCACTAAGTAGAACTTATTGAAATAGATCTTGTTGGAGTAAAACTTGTAACAATAGAGTTTAAAAAAAAAAAAATTTGTTGGTTATTTGATTAGATATAGATACAAGTACTTGTTATTGTTAAATTACAAAAATAATTTTTCTTTAGAAATGAAGGATGAGGTAAATATTTTAAAATATGGTAAATATATATTTGATATTTTACAACTAAAAAAAAAAACCCAAAATGAGTTTTTTTCTAAAAGTATCAATTCCGATCTCCTTCTATAAGGTATAAAATAATTTTTTAATTATTTATAAGCTCTTTTTAGATGATAATCAAATAACCTAAAAGAAAAATTTGGAAGAACTTTTGACATTAAAAAAAGTTGTTTTAATCAATAGAGAAGCTGAACAAATACGCTCTAAAAACACAATAAGCGGTATTTAACTTTTTTGTTTTTAAATTTTTTTTATATATTAAGAAAGCATAAGAAATTTGAAGTTTTTCAAGTAAGAAAAACAACTACACTTAATTATAAATTTAATCTTATTGAAAAAAATTGAGGTTAATTAGAAAATGAACGGTGAAAATAACACAAATCTTGATTTCCATCAATTAATTTTTCATAAAAGATCATAATATACCCTTAAACACCCATAAATAAAGTAAAAAACTACTATCTATTTAATAATTTAATAATAAACCATAAATAAATATAGATAGATTAAGAGGGAAAAAAAAAAGAGCCTGAACTTATAAGGGTATCTTTTTGTTTGACCTCTTTTAGCTTCCTTAACTAAATCTAACAATTTTCTTTTTTAATTATTTGTGACTCGTTTTTACATATAAAAGATGTGTATGCCCTTATTATTGTTAAAGTATAAAATATTATTTTTATATAATGCATGATATAATTATACAAATTACACGATGGAGTAATGTAAAATTCTCAAGCCTTATAATTTGACCCAACCATATTGCGGACTTGCACGACAAAATTTTTTAAGCCATTTTTTGGCACAATGAAGTTGTGAGGTTACACGATGTGGTCGTATAATATATTAACTATATTTATAATATTGTTGATAATTATTTTATGAGATGATCGTGCTTATAGAATAGAGTTATATAAAACATATAAGATCTATTTTTTTATTTTTTACACAACTCTCTAGTGTAATTATATAATTATACTATACAAAAAAAATTACATATTATCTAATTTTATTATTCTTAAAATTATTAAAGATATTTTTATATTTTTATTTTAAAAGAGGAATTAAAAATAATTAAAATAAAAGGAATGATTACAAAAAGTTAGTGGATGGCTTAAGCGGTTATTTGGTGAAAATTTGTCCTTAGAAAGCCATTAATTTTTTTACTGTGCACACAAAGAACAATAGAAAAAGAGAGGGAAGGAGGAGAGTGGTGGTGGAGCAGAGACTGGAATGAGCACATTTCACAATCACATCCACAGTAGTAGTTATTGCTGACGGCTGCGGAAACAAGTAGACGGAAGCCAATGACCAAAACACAACACAGAGAAAGAGAAAGAGAAAGAAAGGAGGCTTTTTCCAATTTTCAAAGCAACACCAAACACCTGGAATCTCTCCTACTCTTCTTTGTCTCCTCATCTCCTCTTTTAAACCCTAAAATAAAGCCAAATATTGAAACACACCCACACGAACCCCACTCACTCTCTCCCTCTCTTTCTGTCTTTCTTTCTACTGTGCTATCTGTCGCCTTCAATCGTGACTTTTGCTCCACCACTCCACTCTCTCTCTCCATCTCTAATCTATATATTTTAATTTAGGGTTTCGCCCACAATGACTGCTTCTAATAATAATAATAATAATAATAATTCTTCTCCTACTCCTACTCCTCCTCCTCCTCCTCCTCCCAATAATAACAATATTATCACTCCTACTCCTCCTCCTAAGGAAGCAGACGACGACCACTCTGTTGACGCCGTTAAGCCCCAACCGTCAATTCCGGAGAAGGCTGACACCACCGTTACTGCTGAAGACCAACTTCTCCCCAAACCCGACGATCCTATGGAGGAAGATTCTGTCAATCCCGCTACTGTCTTCTGTATTCGTCTTAAACAGCCTAGGTCTAATTTGCGGCATAAAATGAGTGTCCCCGAATTGTGCCGCAATTTTAGGTATTTTCTTTTTTTTATTTTTTCTTGAAATTGAAATGGAATTGGAGTTTGATCGATTTCGGTTGTTTCAGTGCTGTTGCTTGGTGTGGGAAGCTGAATGCTATTGCTTGTGCATCCGAAACTTGTGCCAGAATTCCTAGGTAGCTTCTTTGCTTTAGCTCAGTAATGTTCTCTTCTCTTCTTATAGTTGAATTTTAAGTAATTGAATGTGTGGTTATGATGGTTCTACTTTGATGTTTTGTTTTTGTAGTTCTAATGCGAATCCACCATTTTGGATTCCGATACATATTGTCATTCCTGAGAGACCTACTGAGTGTGCAGTGTTCAATGTCATCGCAGGTAATTTGCTGTGTTTATTGTAATATTTCGTGTGGGGTTCTAGTTTTCATTTATAGTTGTGGTGTTGTTGGGTAAGTTGGAGCTTTTGGAAACTGTTAACTCTTATGAAATTTGATAGGTTGTGCTCAAGACTTATTTATTTAGTGTGAATTGTGAAGTTTCCAATCCCGAAAGCCCAAGGGGCTTAACTAGTATTTAAGTCAATGGTGGACACACAGTACAAGATGTGGGACGTTAACAATTTGCTTAGGATATGCGTTTATTTACAGATTTATATGCTTCATCATTGTTGTTACGATTGTCACTGTGTACATATACATGGTAGTTGGTTTAATTCTTTTGGATGTCTGTTTAATATATCAGCTGAAATTTACGTAATTCGTAGATAGTCAACACTTATGGTGAAGCATTTTTTATTTTCCTTCTTTAATTAAGTTTAAATATTGTTTAGTTGCTTTGATTGCCTTTTGCAGATTCTCCACGTGATTCTGTTCAGTTTATTGAATGGTCACCTACTTCATGCCCTCGTGCATTGTTAATAGCTAATTTCCATGGGCGGATAACCATCTGGACTCAGCCTTCTCATGTAAGCTAACCCCATTGGACCATTTCCTTGAAATACTTTAAGTAGATCCCTTTCGTGCGCTAGCTTTAACATGCTTCTTTGTCTTTTCTCTTGTTCCTTTTTATGTAATGATGCAAGTGGAGAAATGGTGGTCTACTCTGGGCCTTTTTAAGCTTACTAGTGGTCTGATTATGCAGGGGGCAGCTAATCTGGTACGCGATGCTAGCTGCTGGCAGCGTGAGCACGAATGGCGGCAGGATATTGCAGTAGTTACAAAGTGGCTCTCAGGAGCGTCTCCGGTATGCATTGATCATGGTCTTCTTTTTAATTAAATCTCTGAAAACTTCACATATCTTGTTCATGTTTGCATTCTAAGAAATTTTGGGTTGTTTTATTTGTTTTAATGATCAGTATAGGTGGCTTTCTGCAAAATCTACCGGTCCTGCAAACACAAAATCAATTTTTGAAGAAAAATTCCTTTCGCAACAGTCTCAAACTTCAGGTTTTGTTATTCCTGCTTCATAAGTGTTTATAATATCTTGCAATCGAGTTTTTAGGTTTATTTTGCAATCATTAAATGGTTCCCCCTGTTGGCTGGCATGTTTGCAATCCAAGCAATCAAAACATGTCAGATCAAGTTCCTATACTTCAAACAACAATTTGAATCATATTACTCAAGTTATCATCAGAATGGGTTTTCCGATAGTCCTGAGACAGTAGTTTGTGCGAATGATTTCTTGAGTGGTTGAGTTTTTAATATGGTATCCTTTTTGGTTTTAAGTCAATAAATCTTCTATTCGAAATTTTATTTTATTTATTTCTTTTATTTTATTTTTTAGTTAAAAAGCCTATTTCACAAATAGCGAAAAAGTTGAACTTGCCTTTCTGACCAGAATGGCAATATTTATTTTTTTTTCCTTTTCTTAGGGATTATTTCTGAGGTGAAATTGTACATATTCAGCTTGTCCGGCTGCTAAACATCTTTTGGCAACAATGATTTTTTTTTTTTTTAAATTCAAGTTACCTTTGAGTTTCTTATTTATTTAATTTTACTTAAATTTCAGTCAATGGATTTGAAATCTGTGCCATATATGCTGTCTGATGCAATATCTGGTTTTCACTTCAGATAAGTGGCCCAATTTTCTCTGTGTTTGCTCCGTTTTCTCATCTGGCTCCGTTCAACTTCACTGGTCCCAGTGGCCTCCTACTCAAAATAGTACAGCATCAAAGTGGTTTTCCACGAGCAAAGGACTTTTGGGTGCTGGGCCTAGTGGGATCATGGCTGCTGATGCAATAATAACAGATAGTGGTGCCATGCATGTGGCAGGTGTTCCAATTGTAAATCCTTCTACTGTTGTTGTTTGGGAGGTCACTCCTGGGCCTGGAAATGGATTTCATGCAACTCCAAAGGCAACTACTGGCAATGCAGTTCCACCTTCTCTTAATCCACCCAAGTGGGCTGGTTTTGCCCCTTTGGCTGCATATTTGTTCAGCTGGCAAGAGTATTTAGTAACTGAAGCAAAGCAAGGAAGAAAATTGACTGATCAAGATTTGAGTGATGCCGTAACCCTTCATTGTTCTCCAGTTTCAAATTTTTCTGCATATGTGAGTCCTGAGGCTGCAGCTCAATCTGCTGCAACTACTACATGGGGCTCTGGAGTGACTGCAGTTGCCTTTGACCCAACTCGTGGTGGTTCTGTGATTGCAGTTGTTATAGTTGAGGGTATTTATCTTTTCTTGCCATAGAACTTAATTTCTAATTCCAATTATACCCAGGGCTTAAATGCCTGTTAATTCTATTTTTCTTAGTTGTTCGTTCTTCATATATTCTTCTCTTTGCTTCTAACATATTTTCTGCGCTGAAAAATAATCGATTGTACTTTCTTATTAGACCTCTTACCATGATAGTTATATTAATTTAATCTTGTCACTTGTCATTTCTTTACAGTGGTTTGCTATTGTGAATTTTCATGTTGTAGTGCAATGGCTATTTCAAAGATTACTGCAATATTTCTTGTGCCTGGATATACATTCCCTTAAGTGATTGAAATTCCATTTGGGCCTAGATCTGATTGTGCCTTTCGAATTTCCTTTCTTGTTATCTAGTTTTAATTACATAAATTGTTACTAGTATCTTCATTCAGCTCTTTTCAAAATCGCCCATGCACACTCTGGATTCAATTCACTCGTTTGCTGATATTCATGTTTCCCTTAGTATATTAGGTTCTATCTTGTTTCTAATTGCAGTCATTGTCATTCTAGATGTTTATCTCCTTTAACAATTTCTTTTTGAATTCCACCACTCGTACAGTGATCTCTCTCTCTCTCTCTCTCTCAGTTAGAAATTTGCTCTTGCTTTTGCTAACTGCATGCTACTGAACTGTAATCGAATAAGGTCTCTATGCAAATTTCAGCCATAACTATCTCCTCTGTGCATCCTGTTTTTGGTTTCTGTTCGGACAAAATAGAGAAATCATTTCATGTGAGCTTTTTCTTTAGATACTGTTGTGGGCATGACCAATCGTATTTTGGTGTTGAAGATCTTCGTAGAGCTGAAGATTATCGGGTTTCCTAAAAGTAATAACTAATATGACATGTGACAGGACAGTACATGTCCCCTTATGATCCAGATGAGGGTCCTTCAATCACTGGATGGAGGGTCCAACGTTGGGAATCATCAGTTCAGCCAGTTGTTCTTCATCAGATATTTGGAAATCCCACTTCTAGTTTTGGTGGGCAGGCACCCATGCAAACTGTTTGGGTCTCTAAAGTGGATAGAAGCATACCACCGACTAATGATTTTAAAAATAACAAATCAGCTGCTGGAGCACCAACCTCTGATGTCCAGAAACAAATTGATTCTTCTGTTGAAAAGGCAAAAAGAGTCAGTTTTGATCCCTTTGATTTGCCAAGTGACATAAGAACACTTGCTCGAATTGTTTATTCAGCTCATGGTGGTGAAGTTGCTATTGCCCTTCTACGGGGCGGGGTTCACATTTTTTCTGGTCCAAACTTTTCGCCGGTTGATAATTACCAGATTAACGTTGGTTCTGCAATTGCTCCACCTGCATTTTCTTCTACAAGCTGCTGTTCAGCTTCTGTGTGGCATGATACTAGCAAGGACCGCACCATATTGAAAATAATTCGTGTTCTTCCTGCTGCTGTTTCAAGTAGTCAAGTAAAGGCCAACACATCAACCTGGGAACGTGCAATTGCTGAGAGGTACTTTAAAATTTTTAAAAAAAAAAGTAGTTATCATAAATATGTTGGAATTTTTTGAATTTTATTTATTTTAATTGCTGCCCTGTAGATTATAATGGACTTGAAAAACTCCTAAACCTCAATAACACTTGTTTAAGTTGCAAACGGCCAAATCTGTTAGATGTACTAAGCAATTGTGATTTTGAAACCAACCTTTAAAACAATTGTTGATTATTTTTGAGATCTAATCTGCTCATGACAATGTTTTGTGGATTGAAACATGAAAATGATACACTAGCTTATTATGTTCACTAATTTACAGTTGCAGGCTTTCCTTTTGTATAAGAAATGTGTATTTGTTTATGCTTGGGCATTTATATTTCCGTGGGTAGAACTTTTGATTGGTTTTCTAAAAGGACCAAATTAGGCCATACCAAAAATTAATCAATGACTCTCATTTCATGTCATGCTTGATGATGCCTGATTATTATTATTATTATTATTATTATTTTTTTTTTTGGGTCAGAACAGGTTTTGGTGGAGCCTTTTGGTTAATGTGGATTGGTGGGATGCTGTTGGCTGTACTCAGAGTGCTGCCGAGGATGGCATTGGTAAGAATGTTTGGACTCTAGGTTAATGTTAATATAAGGGGATAATGAAGACTAATGAAAAATTTCGTGTTTCTACAGAAATAATTATGCGATCATGCATTTCTCACATGCAGTCTCCATTAAAAAGATACTAATAATTATTGGTGGCACCTTTTTGACTATGGTGCTTCTTGCTTCGTTTCAGTTTCGCTGAACAGTGTTATTGCAGTCTTGGACGCAGATTTCCATTCTCTTCCTTCTATTCAACATAGGCAACAATATGGTCCTGTATGTTTCTTTGATCCTTCCTTTTCTCTGTCTTATGGTCATTTGTTTTAAAATGTTGAACCGCAAACTTGAAGATAGGTCAGCCCTGAAGGTTGGGCTTAGTAGTAAAAAACCTTTGCTTCCATCAATGAGGTCAGCGGTTCAAATCCCCTTGGGTTCACCTACTTGGGTTACACACACACACACACACACACACACACCCACCAAGCTTGTAGGGTTTGGATGTACCCCTCAATTTATGACTTCAGTAAACAAGGAGAAGGTTGAGGTATTTCTGGGTGTCAGAAAAAGGAAATAATAAAAATTCCTGAAGATAGGTCTCAAAGAGGGTTTTTTATTTTTAAAATTTTTAATGCATTCTTATCTTAGTGTTGCATTGATGCTTTATGCAGCTAGTTATATTAATGCTTCTCCTATGCTACTGCTTTTTATGATATTCATGCATCGTTATCTTTTCTCATTTAGTTCCTAAATTTGTTGACTGGTTTCAACTTTTTGGCTAAGTAAATTTGCCTTTGTAACATTGCAGAGTCTTGACAGGATAAAATGCAGGCTACTGGAAGGAACAAATGCTCAAGAAGTCAGGGCAATGGTTCTAGATATGCAAGCAAGGTTGTTACTGGATATGCTGGGGAAAGGAATTGAGTCAGCTTTACTAAATCCTTCAGCTTTAGTGGCTGAGCCATGGCAGGCATCTGGTGAGATGCTATCTGGCATTGACCCTGAAGCAATGGCTGTTGAACCTGCTCTTGTTGCTAGTATTCAGGTCTCTTTTTTGGCTCTTTATAAACTTTCTTTATGCATTTTCACTTTTTGCTCCTCTAGAAATTTGTAGAATATCAGCTGATGCTTCTGGATAGGACTTTGTTGCCCAACATATTTGGTTTCAGTAATGTGGTGACCGTCTTCATGATGTTTGCAGATAGCTTCTTTCCTTCTAACTGTTTCTCTTTTATTTGCTTAAGTTGTGTATTTGACTTTTCTTAGGCTATAGAATGGGTGCATCATTGCACCATGTCCAGCTGTGCTAGATGCTTATACTAGCAAATGATTTCTGTGCAGCCACTTTTTGTTTTTTCTCTGTTGCTGTCACCCAGGCAGTGTCACTGGGCTAATTAAAGGCGTCTTTCCTAATCATCTCATATATCCCTTTGTTTTGCGGCTTAATTTTTGGGAAAAGTGATATTGAATATGCCTACTTCGTTCGGGGTTAAGACCTAATTTAGTTGAGTGATTATGATGTTTTGACTTCTTTAGCTAAACTAATTTTTATGATGTAATGCAGGCTTATGTTGATGCTGTTCTGGATCTAGCTTCACATTTTATCACTCGCTTGCGACGTTATGCAAGTTTCTGTCGCACATTGGCAAGCCACGCTGTTACTGCAGGCACTGGCAGCAATCGCAGTATGGTGGCTAGTCCTACTCAAAGTTCAGCTACTCCTGCAACAAGTCAGGGTCAGTATGCACCAGTGCTCTTTTTGTACTTGTTTAAAGGAAACCAGGTGAAACTTATTTTGCTGTGTTGGGATTATTCTTGGGGAACATTTTAGGTTTTGTTATTCCCCCTTTAGTTGGGTCGACTGAATTTTATTATCCCTAAATGTTTTGATCTGCTTCTAAAACTGTTTTCTGATAAAGTCGCTAGAACGAATGAACTTGTTTTGATTATTTGTTCCACTTTCTCTTAACATTATAATGGCATGTTATACAGCTGGTCAAAGTGGTACCACAAGTTCCACTGGAAGCACCCAGATGCAAGCTTGGGTACAAGGTGCAATTGCTAAGATTAGTAGCAACAGTGATGGAGTGTCTAATTCAACATCAAACCCCATCAGTGGTCCATCTTCCTTTATGCCAATAAGCATTAACACGGGGACTTTTCCTGGGACACCAGCTGTTAGGCTCATTGGGGACTGCCATTTCCTTCATAGATTATGTCAACTTCTGCTTTTCTGTTTTTTCTTTCGGCGAACTCAGCAACCCCGTCTAATGGCAAGTGCTCAAAGAAATGCTGATGTGAATGTGCCAAAACCTCAGCCAGGTGCTCCTGGCAAGGTGGAGGAGATCAATTCTGTCTCTGCAAAACCTACGTCAGCTATGATCAGATCAGATGAAGGTCAGGTAGCTAGAGCTGGTCAAGCAGTACCTGGTGCAAAAGGAGTTGAAGAAGGTCCTGCCAGCCGGCCAAAATTGGGTTCGGGTAATGCTGGTCAAGGATATACTTTTGAGGAGGTAGAAATGGATGCTTTTTGGTTTCATATTTTCTCCACAGAAAATATCTGATAAAATTGTCTGGATTTTAGGTTATTATCTTGAGTTTTTGCTGAAGCTGTAACTGTGTTTTGGCATGTTTGATGATTTTGATAATTCTGCCCCCTAAAGAAACAGTGAGACCCTCGGTTTGAATATGTTGCTTTCATGCAGGTGAAGGTCCTTTTCCTCATACTAATGGATCTCTGTCGGCGAACAGCAGCTCTGTCACACCCATTACCAGTTTCTCAGGTGGGGAGCAGCAACATCCAGGTGCGGCTGCATTATATTGATGGAAATTATACTGTTTTGCCTGAAGTTGTTGAAGCATCTCTCGGTCCACATATGCAGGTATCTATGCATATAATTTAAATTTTGTTAGAAGCATTTATTATTAGGGAGCTGGGTGATACTGGCACCACAGTGAGTCTTTCACCTTTATATGGGGAGGCTCTATTTCACACTCGTTTCCCAATTCTCTACCATAGAATCCCAACATGTTAATTCCTAGAGGTAATCCGAAATATTTAAAGGCCTAATTTCCCACTGATATAAAGCTGTGCACCAACTTTAACAGGTTGTCTATTTTGTCTTAACTAGCCATTGAGAATAACTGTGTCATCTTCAAATTAAAGATGGCAGACCTCAATTCTGTCCTCTTCTCCCTGATTGCCTTGGGTACCCTGGGCTTTGATTCTTATCCATAATTCTGCTCAGACCATGCACCAGTGGTAAATAAGGAGAGACGATCAAGGTCACCTTGTTCTAGATTTTACAAGGGAGGTTTTGACTTTAGGCCAAAAGAGTTTTTTAAATGTCAAAAGCTCTTCTAAATTTTTTTTTTCAAGTTGTTTGGCTGTCACTTAAAAAGAGCTTATGAATGATTGAAAAAGCTATTTTATGTATTTTAAGAGAAGTTCAAAATTGAGACTTTTGTGAAAAGCTCTTTTAGAGCCTTTTTTAAAGTTCTAAAATATTAAATATTCCCTTACTATATTTTAAAAGATCTACCTTATCTTTCCTTCCTGAAAAAAAATTATTTTGGTAATTTAACATTAATAAGTACTTATATATTTATCCAACGAAATAACCAACAATCTTTTTATGAAATCTCTATTTTTACAAGATCTACTCTAATGAGATTTACTTCAATAAGCTCTACTCGGAAAAGCCTAACAAACGGGCCTGTAAACTTTGCCTGCTTCTTGGCTGATGTGGATTTAATAAAATTCTGATCATTTGTCCATTTCTTCTGTAACACAGATAACATTTGCCTCCTGAGCATGCTTAGTTGCTACTTGCTAAGCTGTGACCTAAACTTTGTCCTTGTTCTTTTTTTATGTGAATTTATTGAAAATCCAGTCGTTTATCTCTTTCTTCTGAGCTTCTATCTTCTGCTTTAAATTGTGTATGCAGAATATGCCTCGGCCTAGAGGTGCAGATGCCGCTGGACTATTACTCCGTGAGTTAGAGCTCCACCCACCAGCTGAAGAGTGGCATAGGCGGAATATGTTTGGAGGGCCTTGGTCTGATCCAGAGGATATGGGCCCTGTAGATGATACTCCAAAGCTAAGCAATTCACTGGATCCACTAGATGTAAACTCATTTGGAAATTATGATGTTCATTATGGTGCTCATGGCTTGTGGCCGAGGAAGCGTCGGATGTCTGAAAGAGATGCAGCCTTTGGCTTGAATACTTCTGTGGGCTTGGGGGGTTATCTTGGGATTATGGGATCTCGAAGAGATGTTGTTACAGCCGTGTGGAAGACTGGTCTTGAAGGAGTTTGGTACAAGGTACGAGAGAAGCTATCCTGCACATTTCTTCTTTTCTTTTGATTTATTAGTTACTAAATTTTTAATGATGCTTATTTGTTTATAGTACCATTCTCTTTGGGTTTCCTGAGTAAAAATCTGCAAGCAGTGGCAAAAGGTCCATACTGTGTGTATCTTAGGATAATGCAAGTCATAATACATTAAGGTTTTATCTAGGTTTCTTCCTAGAGAAGGATCAAATGATGGGCCTTTTGTTTTTTAATACTAATGTGACGTGGTCCTGGGGCCTCAAGATATTTCAGTACTGTCATCTGTATTAAATACAGTTGAAGTTTTCATGTAGTATATCGGGACTCCAAAGGAAATTGATGCTTTGCTGCTGTTCTATTATGTCTTAAGGACATCTTTCGTATTTCTAACTATACTTTGATAATTTCTGGCGCAAAAAGAGACCCAAATGTGGAGGTGCTAGGGAGAGTTTTGTTATAAAATGGATTTGTGAATGGGAATTCATGCACTGAAAGGCATCCTTGGCTGATATAGTATTTTGGGACATGGTTGAAGGAATTAAATTAACTAGGCTGGCACTAGTTTCTTATTTAGATAGTATTCATTTTTAAGACATAGATGAGTAGAGCTGATTACGCTGATTAAATACTCTCTAGATTTTAACATGTGGAATAAGTTATGTACTAGATGTTTCCCACAAAGTGTTCCTTTCTATTTTTCCTCTAATTAGATTTTATGAAAGTGAAACAAATAATTGTACAGAATGCTGATCGTTTTGTGTTTATTTGTCTCTATTTCTTCTCTTCTGTATTACTTAATGTATCTAATTAAAATAATTTGACTACTCATGATGCAGTGCATAAGATGTTTGCGACAGACTTCAGCTTTTGCTTCACCTGGTGCAACTAATCCACCTAATCAAAACGACCGAGAGGCTTGGTGGATCAGCCGCTGGGCATTTGGTTGTCCAATGTGTGGTGGAACATGGGTTCGAGTTGTGTAGATGACTGTTGTTATAGGACTCATCCCCTTGTCTTTGGAAACAATTCCAAACCTAGTATATTATATGGTAGCGGATGATTGAGGATTGACCAAAGTTTGGTAGACAACGGAAATACTGGACAGGCATAGGTAGATGGTTTTTTCCAGTCTTCCCTGTTAGGATTACCGCCATTTAGATGAAGTTTCAAGCCTCAAAAGTCACTCACTAAATTGTTTTACGCGGCAGAATGACATTGCAGATCGTAAATTCACTTAGAATTCTGTTAGACCAGACCAATCTATAGGGTTAATGGTGATTGTTCAAGAGAGATGTATCATTTGGCTGATTCATACTGCTTTCCTGTTTATAATGTATGTATGATATGTTGATAGGAGGCCTTAAAAAATACGAAGATTTTTCTTTTGATTTGCTGTAGGAGGCGGCTAGAAATTTCTAGGATTTATCTACCCTTGCGGTCATTGTGTATTCTTTTATTGTATTTGGTGTCATTATTAATTTCACTGTACATTTTTTGAAAGAAATATTAGTGAGGGTGACATGAAGCCACAACTAAAGCTAACTTCCATTTGCAGCTTACTGAGAATCACTCCATTCCATTGCAATATTTTTAGTCACGATGATGATAATGTAAATACAAGCCCAATGGTATGGAACAAGTACCAGGTTGCCAAGAACTCATCCATTGTTAATGAGTGAAGAATTGAATTATGTTGGTTTTTTAAAACATTTGTTCTATCGAATTTATTTTATATTTATCATTTGATGTAATATATATATCATTGGATGTTGAATTTGCTTGGGTATTAAAAAATATTTAATATTTGATGAAGACTTAAATAAATTATTATTAAAAAAACCTATTAATTCTTTTTTTCGGGACTTATTCATAAATTTAGAAAAGAATATTAACCCTTGCAAAGTAATTAGGAAACATGCATCATTTTTGTTTTGGAAAAATTGAAAATGATAAATTAAAGGAAGATGTAATGATTTTTTAATTTTTAATATGCGAGAACTGAAAAAGGCCGGTAAATCACTCCCTTGGTAATACTCCCTTCCCTGATTCCCGTTGCGAGAGTGAGAGAGAGCAGATGAGCTCAACGCCGGGAACACACTCACTGGCTTTCAGAGTGATGAGGCTCTGCAGGCCCTCACTTCACGTGGAACCTCCACTTCTTGTCGACCCCGCCGATCTGTTTGTCGGCGAGGACATCTTGGACGATCCAATCGCCTCCTCCAATCTCCCTTCCCTTATTTCCACTCAAGTCACCTCCGACAAGTCCACTGACTCCTCCGATCTCACCTACCGCTCCAGATTCCTTCTCCAAGACCCCTCCGACTCCATCGGCCTCTCCGGCCTCCTCGTCCTCCCCCAAGCCTTCGGGTATCCTTGCTAACTAACTCACTACCATTTTTTTAGTTTTTTTTTTTGAAAATAAAGATTAAATATGTAATCGTCCCATTTGTTTATTTATAATGATGAATAGGGCGATTTATTTGGGCGAGACGTTCTGTAGCTACATTAGCATCAACAACAGCTCCACTTTTGAAGTTAGAGAAGTTATTATTAAGGTAAATTCTATGCATTCAATCAGTTCATTTCAATTTACACATGTTTAGGTTAAACAAAGTTAACGAACTATGCAAATGTCTTGGTATATGAATAGGCAGAAATTCAAACGGAGAGACAGAGGATCCTCCTTTTAGATACATCAAAATCACCAGTTGAATCCATACGTGCTGGAGGACGTTATGATTTTATTGTAGAACATGACGTCAAAGAACTAGGACCTCACACGTTAGTTTCTCCCCTTTCTATTTCCCTCATTTATCTGTGTTTTTGTAGTATTTAATTGATTGTTTTCAATTTTTAGGTTGGTTTGCACGGCATTGTATAGTGACGGTGATGGAGAGCGGAAATACCTTCCACAGTTTTTCAAATTCATTGTTGCAAACCCACTTTCTGTTCGGACAAAGGTATTCGCCTTTTGGCTGTTGATGAAATTGATTTGAAAATGGTTCCTGTTACTGAACTTTGTGTATTTACTACTTATTTTTACTTCTTGTGCAGGTTCGCGTTGTCAAGGTAGGTTGGCTTTGACTAAATTTTCAGGTGTAAGTTGTAATATCCTGTCTTGATGCTTATGGTGGTGTTGCTAGACTTTTGAGGAAGAACTACCTTTGGAAACCACTTTATGGATCATTGTGTGTTCTATCTCAGGAAACTACATTCTTGGAAGCATGCATAGAAAATCATACAAAATCAAACCTTTACATGGACCAAGTTGAGTTCGAGCCAGCTAAACATTGGACTGCAGCAATGCTAAAAAATGATGAACTCCAGAACTCCAACATTTCTCAAAGTAGGTATGTAAGAAATTGGTTATATGGATATCTTGAATTGAAAAATCGCATGCCTTTTTCTTCCCCTTATTTCACTATATATATTCTTCACTTGGTAAATGTTCTTATATTTATTAATTTACAAAATTTGATTTGTTTCTGTTTCTTTTCCAATTGATGATCATATCCTGACAGAGAGATATTTAAGCCACCAGTACTCATCAGATCTGGTGGGGGGACTCACAACTATCTTTATCAGTTAAAAATGACTTCAAATGATTTCCCACCTGTGAAAGTTCAAGGAAGCAATGTTCTTGGAAAATTTCAAATAACGTGGCGTACAAATCTGGGTGAGCCTGGCCGCCTACAGACACAGCAAATTCTTGGCACTGTAAGTGCTTTCTTCATTCTTTAGTATTCGTAGACAAGAAAGCTTCATTCTCCAAAGTGTTCATCTATCCATCCATAAATAGAAAATGAGTTATATGTTTTTTGTTGTAGTTCAAAATTGTCCTTGTGAAAATAAAATTTGATGCATATTCCAATTGGAGGTCTGTTGTGGACATCCACAGTCAGCTTTCTAAACCTTATTTTGAGCCAGTGGTCAATGTAATTTCCAATATGATCACCAATGTTTTTTTAGGATATTTTTCTACATAATGAACTTGCAACACCTATTGATAACATATTTTTAGTGGTGAATGTAACATTTGGGTTGAACTTCAGTTGACGTAATAGTAAAATCTGATGAGCCAAGGGAGGAGGTTAGGCACGAGGTTTTTATGCTTTACTAAGAAGTGTGCAGTTAGGTCTATGAGAGCAAGTAACACAGATTTTTTTGCAGAAAACTTCTCTTGCATTATTCCTCAACTCTTGCAGGTTTTTTCAAATTGAGTTCCAATTGATATTCCCTTACAGGGTTCTAAATCACATTTTCACATATATGATATGAATGCCTCTCTATACTTACCAGTGGATGTTGTACTCACTCTTGAAACTTCCTTGTACAGCCCATCACAAGCAAGGAGATTGAGTTGACTGTTGTGGATATACCATCTGTTGCTAGTGTAGATAGACCCTTCTCGGTAATTACAATTTCATTTTATGGCAGTTCATGTATGATTTTGGTTACCTTCTTCATTCATTCATTCTGATACTTATGAGAACTCAACTTTCCTACTGTAGAGTTTTGAAGTCCATATAGTGACCTCTTCTAATTTTCTTTATTCAACTTTTAGCGCTGAAGTGAGTTTTTGTTGGTCTAAAGATGTTGATTGGTGTAAAACTGAACCCTTCAGTGTCTCATGCAGCTACACTTGAAGCTCATGAACCAGACAGATAGGGAATTGGGCCCCTTCGAGGTTTGGTTATCACAAAATGATTCACAGGATAAAGCTGTTATGATTAATGGGCTCCAGATAATGGTAATGCCTTGTTATTGGTTCCAGACTCTTCTTTCATATATATGCGAAACAAGGCCACATTTATTATGTCACATTCAGTTTATACGAATACTGGTTTTTTGCAATGCTGAGATATAGATTTAACTGTCTACAGGTATTGCCACAAGTGGGGGCTTTTGGTTCTGCGGATATTCACTTGGTATGAACAATATTTCCTTGATTTTCCTTCTAGAGCAGTTCAATCTCACGCTTCGGACTTAAGTTAAAAATGTCTATTTATGTATAAGTAAACTAATCTGGTGAAACTTTCAAGGTTTTGTTTTGGAATAACTTGGAACTTGAAATGAAGATTGTTTCTTAGGTGGTCAAAACTTCCTCTGGAAAAGTTAGAGATGATTAACAGCACTGGGTAAATCTGAACATCATTCCTCATTTAGATGGGTGTTGTGGTAGAGGATCAATGAGAGTAGAATTAGAAACTTACATAGCCACAGTCAAATAAAATTATACCACCTTATTTTCAGTCAGAGATGCACAAAACTTAAACTAACTTATGGTTGATGGAGTAGACCATGACATATAAACATGACAATATTTGTACACTTGACTCATTTTTCTCCTATCCTTCTTCTTTCCTTAATGGAATTCTTATTCAACTGAATATAGTGGAGTCGTTGGTTTGAGGCTTGGGAATATATCACCCAGAATTGGTTGAGCAAAAAGCTCAATTGATTCACTGTAGAGAAAAGAGCACCAAAAGGAAAATTTGCCATTCCACATAGATGCTGTTCATGCCTTCAACTATGATGCTATGTTACATGTGATATAAGTTGACTAATGTGGACTGGATTTTCATTTTACACCTGAAGGCTGGGGCTTTTGCCTTCCAAGAGGGAAATGTGGAATTCAAGGATCATCGTGGTAGAACAATTATGATTTGCAATGTTTTGCAAATAATTACCGTATTGACTACTTTTATGATTTTTTTTTCTTTTGTTGGGATAAGGAAGAGAAAACTGTAATATGCATGCCATCCTGCAGATTTTTATGCTGTGCTGTAATGAATTGCATGGCTGCACCTTTATTTGTTCTTTTGTCTGAACATTTTATTGGCTGTCTTTGTTTGTGCAGAACCTGATTGCTACTAAACTTGGAGTGCAAAGGATCACAGGCATTACAGTGTATGACAAAAGAGAGAAGAAAACATATGAACCATTGCCGGATTTGGAGGTTCGTGACTTTTTTTTTTTTTTTTTAATGATGGTATTTAACACTGTTTCCTTGGAGACAAGTAGCAGTCCAAATGCCAAATGATCGAAATTCTTGTTTGGTCGAGGTTGGTATTTAGTTATATTGTAGAGGGTTCGGATCTAAGGACCTCATGAAATGTTTGCTCATGGCCCAGTGCTGGACATAATTGGGAAAGTTACCTAGGTTTGTTTGAACAGTAGGACATGCAAAACCCATGTGGAACCACTATTTGGTGAATCGAATCTTAGACTAGTCATACAGAGTATTTTGTACTTGTTTTTGTGTTCTGTAGTAGAACTATTGGCTGGCAAAGCATGGGTCCGCAGGTTTGTAATTTTGAGGGGTGACCACTTAGTGTAAACACACTGAAGGTCAATATCTTGTCGATAACACAATTCTCAGTATGCTACTTTTGCAGGACCAAAGGTGATTTCAGAAGACCTTTTAGAACTTTAGTGCATAGAAGTGATTGATTATTCAATCTCTTGAATCTCAAAAGATATCATTTTCCCTGTGCTTAAAAGTATGAAAAAAAAAAAATCAAATAGATAGTTGTCTGGTCAATTATGTTGGTTTGCAGTGACTTGGCTTAACCCAAGTAGCCATTTCATGTTGATGGTTTATGTCTGATAAGTGATGTATCTTCTTTTCATTTTAACTCTGTCATGTGTCTGAGCATGTTGCAGGTATTCGTTGATCTTGAATGACACATTGAGGTGGTTTCAATCTGTGAGGATTGTAGAGGCTGGATTAACACCTTTTGACTTTGGGGAGTTGACGGCCAACTAAGCGATGTAGTGACATCGTCATTGTCAGTCAGTCGGCCATTGATTTATACCAACAATATTTGTAGCCCCCAAGCCCCAAGTTCATCTAGCTTGTTGACTGCTACCAGCTTGTATGACTCGCTGCCCTGCCTATATTTGAACTCCTTTCCTGTGAGGCAAATTAGTTCTTTTGTGGTTAACTTGTACTTTTGATTATTATAAAGGATCAAATCCGAAGCCATGCAGCCGCTGGGCTTATACAAACTGTTTCATGTGAGCGAGCTTTGAAAGTGAATTTAACAAGCTCCGATGTATATCCAATTCTCTGGAAAATAGTTGTTACATTGATTAATTGCTAATAGGCAATGATTTTTTGTTCAGTTTTAGAACCATTTGTTATTATCTTTTTTTATTCCTTTTTCCAAAAGGAAGGACAAAATAGCTTACGAGGTTGATTGACACCACGCAGCTTTCCGAATCTGAATGCATATGTCAGTTTTCTGTCTTCTCTAATCCTGAATCAGTACATAATGAGCCCTTTGACATTGTCTTTCCTTTCAAAGCATCAGTGCTAGTGTCTACATGCTTTTTTGATATACCATAAGTTTGCGGCTCCAAGTTCTAACTTCAAAGAATCAAAGTATGTAAACCAAATAAAAAAAAAAATTAAATAAGTAAACAAAAAGAAGAGAGGTGTAATTCTAAGGTCACAGACACAGTTCCTTGAGATGAAACTCCTTGGATAATGGCGTGCTACTTTTGCATTTCTGCAAGTCTTCTGTCGAGTGGTTATAGTATAATTAAGGGGAAGCTTTCTGAATCGGAGCAACTGGACTGAAGATTCAACTTTAAATCTGAGGAAAAACAAGAGAATTTTATTATAATTTGATTTAATTTTTGCTTTGAGGGCTTGAAATCAAATCAAATAATGATGCATAGTTATCCGTCAGTCAATTATACAGTTAAAAGCTATTCATTTCTATACCGCAAGTACGAACATAAATTTTATTACTAATAATTATACCTATCATTTATTTTCGATTAAAATTTTAAACAATTTAAATAAAATATTATTAGAGAAGTAATTATTATATTATTTAATTTAATATCTTTTATTTTTTTATCTATTTAGTATAACTTGACAATTCAGATGCCAAAAGAAAAACAAAACAAGAAAAGAGAGAGTTGTCGATTAGCAACAAATGTGACATTACCCTTTCATTTTAAGTTAGTGTAGAATAGAGTTGACAATTCGTGTTAAACGTGTAGACCCATTTAATTATTCGTGTAAATATATAAAATAAAGATTCGACACGGCTATTAAACTTCTTACGTGTCATATTTTAATTCACATCATTTATTTAATTATTTAACTTAATTATACATAATATAATTTATTATATTATATAAATTTATATCGATTAAAGTTATTTTTAAAATATAAACTATTCTTAATATAAAATATTATTAAAATCATCTTAATTCATTATTTTATTAATTAATTTACTTTATAATATAAAATTTTTAATTTTATAATATATGTGTTATAAATAGATAATAATTTATTCATTAAATAAGTTTAATTTATCATTAAACAGGTTAACTCGTTGAATACTTTCAATACGAATCTGATCTATTTATTAATCTTGTATTATATTCGTATCGTATTCATGGCATATTCACGTTCCGCGATCCAAATTATTATCCTTAATGTAGAAAACGTTCGTCCGTAAAGGAAAAGATGGATCGTCCAGCAATAGCAATAGAGAGAGTAGAGAGAGAAACGACGAAATTAAAGGATCCATTCTTGGGTTTGATTATGCAATCAAACATATCAGTATCAGTTACAGGTCTCAAGTTCGGAAAATATTTACAAGCACAGACCCGTATAAAGAACCAACGGAAAGAAAAATACAATACAAAACGAAAAGAGAAACGAATAAAAACTTGGGATTAAATTACATTTCCAATTTCCTTCAGTCAGACATTTGAGCCAGAAAATGCCCAGTTAGCTTCACTACCAACACGTGGCATAGCGCTCATCCTTGACTGAACATCAACCTTGAAGTTGGCCCCACACATGACTCCCTCACTGTCAATCCTAGGCATTGGCTTCATCTTTCTCATTGGATGCTCAAAACTCATCAACCCTTGCTCACTGTGGAACATACACCCTGCAATGCGTCCACCAAGTTAATTTATTGATTCCCAAAAAAAAATAATAATAATAATCAACCGACTCTCCACAACACAAATATATACCAGTTGGAAATGGGGCAAATGATTTAGCACAACTTGCTTTTATGACCTCCAAGTCATCAGAAATCACCACTGATCCATCAGCCGCAATGCCCCAAAAGAGCCTCACCTCTTCATCTGCACCCTGCAAGTAAAAAATATAGAAAAACCCCATAAGCATTTTTTTTAATCAATAGATATTAGTGCTTTGATTGATTTTAGAGGTTAATTTGAGAAGGGGATGACTTGCCAGTGCAGCAAAGACAGTTTCAGCCTTGCTATCATAAACAACAAATCCAAAGCTGCCATCAAGATCCTGCAGGACCTGATGGGCCGGGTATGGACCACGATCACGAAGTGTCCGGTACGCTTCAATAACAAACATGGCCTCATTGGTGCCTTTTGACAGTCCATACTGTTTGTTGAGGTTGCTTAGGTTGTTTAAGCTCCCCAAGAACATACAGTATATGTTATCCAATACACAAAACAACCTGCAAATTGGGTAACCAAAAATGTCAAGATCCCTCTTTCTTCTTCTTCTTTTTTTTTTAATTTTTTCCCAAGAGATGTAAAAATAAAAAATAAAACAATGTGAAAAACCTAACTACCAAGTGAAAGAAGAGTAAGATGTTGATGTACCTCGGAGGGGTGTTGTAAGAATTCTGGGATGGAACATAAGCAAGAGAGGCTGCATTTCCAAAGCTGAAAACAAAAGCATTAGAGGGATGAGAAGCTACAAAGTCTTTGAAGATCTCCTCAGGAAGCTTAGGCTTTCGAGATGAACTCAAAGAAGCAGGGCTATGCAACTCCTCAGGTGGATTAACCAAGCCATTGTTGAATATTGCCAACATCTTCACTTAACTTTCTTCCAAAATTCACACAAAACAAAGAAAATAAACGCAAGCCAGATGTACCGTAAACACTTTGGATGGGAATAGAAAACAACCAAATTGGTTTGAGAAATATGTGTCTTGGCATCGTATATTTATAGTTAGAAGGTGAGAGAATGTGACAACGTGGAAACATTATCCAAACTAGAAACTTTATGCTTCAGATACACGTAAGTTAATTGAGAAGATCAGACTCGTATTTATTGTTAACTTGATAGTAGATAAATTATTAACTTATCTTGAATGCGACGTTATGGGAGTTAACATTCATTAACATGCACATTCTATTATTATTATTATTATTACGTGTTTAATGGTAATCGGTCCCACTCACATGGTAGAGAAGTATTTCGATTATTTTCAACTTGATCGTAGTTGGTAGAGCGCAGAATCTTGAAGCGGTGAGAAGTCCGATCTGTTTTTGAATTTGTTGTATTTTAGATTAAAAAAAAATAATATAATAATAATGTTTTATAAAATGTTAAATCTTATCCAGAAGAAAGTGGAAAAGTTGTTGTTATGGTGACACTGATCCGAGTCAGCAAATTATTTCTGTCGGTGACTTCTCCGACTTGTGGAGTCGAACCGCAGGTGTTAGCTTACGTGCCCACCTGGACAAGTCAACTCTTGTTGGCAGGCATTTACTTCAAGGAATGAATGGTAGAGATTAAATCCTCACCCTCTGTTACTGTGACATTTTGAAATGGAAAAGAATTCACTCACAAACAATCAACAATGTGTTACAACATCCAATCTTGAATCCTTGGTTTGGTTCCTCGAGACTGAAATTGCTGGGCTGGATTATAAAAAGTTTAGCGACTAAATTACAATAAACGCCAACCATGTGAAGAAAGATAAGAGGAAGAAAGATAGAAGATACAACTAACAATCTCTGCCATCTAGTTGGCTTGCAAGCGTCTAGAACTTAATTTAGAAGTAAATGTTGTAACAATTGACAAATTACTATACATTGTGAATTTTATGATTTTTTTTCTTTCCCACACCCCCCACCAAAAAAGAAAAAGACTTTCATGCGCTATAATCTCTGTTGTAATATTTCTCTTCTGAGTAATAGTAGGCTTTAACCGTATTGCCTCCAAATTTCCTCCCATTTAGTGCATTTTTTGCCGTGGAACAGCCAGCAGTGTCATAGTACTCCAGGAACACCTGCAAATAAAAAAACATAAAATGTCATTACACCATCAGAGCACCATATATATTTCATGCTTTATGAAGTGTTTTGATCCAGGGGAAAGCCTATGTTATCATCTCTCAATTTTCTTTAAGGTTTCTCATAAACTAAATTTGCCTTTAAAGTGCCACAGTATGTATTTGAAAAACAAAACTAAACACTGAATATCAGATGCCGAATAAACAAATATATTACCTTTCCAACACCTGACAACTCTTCATTTGAATTTGGGCGAGGAATTACAACATTTGCTAACGCTCCTGATAATTCGACCAAAGTAAGAGAACACTTACTATTTCCACCAATTTAAAAAATATGTGCACAAAATGAAAATAATTTTACATTATTCCATCAAGAGTCCATTGGTTTTGAGGGAGAATATTGCAATCATTTTACTATTTATGATAGGGTAACAGCACTAAAGTTTGGGCTTATATTAGCCAGTGTTGGAGAGAGCATATTTGTACTTTTCAGCAGACATATCAATGACAATTATTTTATAGTAATTCAATAATCAGACATATGATGGCCTACTTATCAGTTTCATCAACAAGATTAAAATTATTACATTCTCATATGCTAACTGAACAAATATCTGCAAATATGATTAGTTCTGCGCATTAAAAACATATTAATATCCATATAAGAATCTACAGTTTCTTTTTATCTCCAAATTGTAACCATTTGGCCATTAAAGAGATCTATACTCCCCAGAGTAACAGAGTTCAGATACATAGATCAGCCAAACCATCTAATGTCATGGAACTGAAAATTATTACTTGCACAGACATATTATAATTTGTTAAAAGCAAACCGTGGAGTGAAATAATATTATATACATGCATACCATATTTACCGCATTCTTCTCTCATGTCTTCTAAAATTTCTTTATACTCTTCATCATCTGCTAGTATATCAGCTGTAACTGCCTTCAACATACAGAAAAGAATAAATGTCAGCCATCAGTCAGTTATATTGGAACAACTACATTGTCTAACTCGATTTTCACCACCAAGGCAGCCAGACATGTAGTTTCTTATGCTTTATAAGACTTAAGAAGAAAAAAAATACTTAACTCTTGCTTGCTTTCCTATGTAATTCAAAATATCATTTTCCTTTTTCCCAAAACGAATATTCATATTATCTTGTAATGATATGTCGAAACAGACTATTCAAAGTGTGAAGACCAGAGGAAAAGCTATGTTATATGGTATATTGGAGGCAAGTATACCTCAGTCAAGCATAAGACTTTTGCAGGAACTTCTCCAAATCCCAGAGGTGGCGTTCCTCCTACAGCAAGATTCAAGCCACCACTTTGCAAGGCCATTTTCTGAGATCAACACACACACACACACAACAAGAATGTTGATTAATGAGATCAAAGGAAAAAATATGGATGACATACAGAAGGAGCACCACAGGTTTGATTTACCTGGATAGCAATGTGTTGTTGAGCCTGAGCTAATATGCTTTCTTGTTCTGATTTAGACTGCCCACTGCTGTAAACTTACAGTAGGTTAGCACAAGGTTTCAGGTGTTATAATGTATAACAGACCATTCTGAGATACACATAGATTGAAATTTAATATGAAGAAAATTTGCAAGATATACACTTCAAACTACAAAGAGAACACAGCAGAAAGATACACTCTCGGAACTAATACTTCAGACATCAAAAGAATTAGTGGCCAGATAAAATGCCATCTCCTTTTTCTTATCAACTGTCCTCGTTCTCAAGTTCAAGAACATAGAACCAACAGCACAATCAAAATGATGGTATTTTACACCGTAGTGACATTCAGATAAATAAGGTCTACGTAGGAAATGCAGGTGAGAATAGATTCAACTTGGTATGACATTTTCTCCTTTCTAGAAGTTCAATTTCCCATATTAATCAATTCTAATAGAACTTTCTTTTCCTTAAAATTTTCCTTCACCAACTTGACAACCATAAAAGAGAAAGGCAATAGAGGGGCAAAAAGGAAGGAACAACTACACAGTAGGATCAATGAAAACAAACATGCTGCTGAGTCAATGTGATTTTCTTCTATGCCAACCACATTTTCAAACAGAACACCAACCTGGCAGTAGCACGCCGAACAGTTAAAGTTTTATCACCCATTTTCAAGCCATTTAGAGCAGCACACGCAATGTCTGTCACCATAGGATCCTGAGGTGCTTTTACATTAGTTCACCGGTTATCAAAAAAATATAAGAGTCCAATGTTATTATACTGAATGTATTTACATTCAGAAACAATGTGATAAGGTAGAAAGAAACTATAAACCTTATTAGAAAAGATGGAGATAAAAGACAAGCTCTTACCACATATTCAGCAACCAAAGCATTTTTTTAATATAGAAATGAATACTTTTAGTTGCATACACACAGGAAGTAAAGTTTAAGATCAATGTTTTAAGCCTTGATGCAATTACCTGATAGACACAGAAAGCATACCCCTTAGAGTTCCCTGTGTCTCTATCCTTAACGAGATCAAAGCCACGGAGGGTCCTGCAATATAGAGTGCCATAGAAAATTCCGGGACCGTAGTTGAACATTAGTATTAGAAATTCATGAACAAAACCATCATGGAAAACAATTAAAGTATGGCTAGTATTTTAAGCCCCTACCCAAAGGACTCAAGCAACTCTCTTATCTGTGCTTCAGTAAAGTAGTATGGTAATCCACCCACAAAGACACGATCAGGCCCCTCTGCTCCCCCCACTGCACTGCTGATCAAATGAAAAATTAGTTAACCAACCAAAATAAAAAGATTTTTCAACTGAACTGCACATATTTATCTAGGAAATATGCATATTCTTATCAAATTAAAAGACTGAGACTACAGAAAACTAGATGTCCTTCCTCTGAGATAACAACGCTTGAGTGTTTCTAATAAATATCTTTCATCTCACTACACATACTAATGCTAGAATAATTCAAAAGATTCTTTAAACCAATCTTCAGACAAATCATGGTGCCTTACCCCAGTGCAAGGCCAACAGCTGCCAAGTTAAGGTTAGGATTTGGTTGGCCAGGACCAAGGGCTGCAGCTAATGTTGGGTTGTAGTCTGTGGGCCTTCTCACCCTCACAGCAACCCCCTAGTAAGATCAAATCAAAAGGAACACGTCAAATAATTAACTAGCTTCCATAAATACTCTTTTTTTCTTTGGAATTCTATAAATCACATATTAATCATTGAAACAAGCTATGCCATAAAAGTGTAAACAAATTAACTGACAGACAGCAAACTCTCAAGTCATTTGCTCATAAGATTGAAACAAAGAAAGAAAGATAAATTTGCATGCCTCAAATATAATCCCATCCAAAGCCATTGCATTACTTGCTTCCTCAACAGTTCTCATCTCTACAAATGCAAATTTCTTCTCATGATTAATGTAAACATTCACCACCGCATCACCTACAAGTTCAGACGACATGTAAAATATGCATTTACATATATTCATTTAAAGACAAAAGCATGTTGGACTACCTGGACCAGCAGAATTTCCTCCAATAGCAGCCATAACCTGGCTAAAGAATGTTGCAATTGTCTGTTCCAAACATATACAACAAACAATCATTCATCATACTTCAAAGAATACAAGGAAATCATCCATTTTACATGGATAAGAGCTGAATTGAGATTATGAATGAACAAGATTCTAGCCCAACTCAACAAACTGATCTCAGACAAGCCTAGAAAAGGCATCTTCTTATTATAATATCAAAATATATAGATATAGACATAAATACATACGCACCATAAGTACTGAAAACAAGAAACATTGACGTGCAAGTTCAATAAAATTAAGAAAACCCACAAGCCTCATCAGTCTTTCAGATGCAAATAATCAGGCAGATATAAGGGAAAGCAAAACCTGTTCATTAGCCATGGGGGGAAGCCCACCAACGTATACACGACGAGCATGTCTTGTAGCCTGTGATAAAGCAACCAAATAGAGTATATATGAATCCATCTATCAATCATCATAACCATAAATTCTTATAATTACATCATAACCACAAAAATTATGCAAGTAACGAAAGTATTCTATCCACCTGTTGAGTCATAGCTTGGATTGGCATCAAAGGAAGAGCTCCCATCTGTGACATAAGGAATAATATTCATAAACATATATCCAGTGTATATAACTATACATATCTACAAAATATATACTAAAATTTTTTAACAGCTAATTGTTAACTGAAAAAACATGCACCTGAGTTGTTCCAAAAGGTAACATGTTTTGCACTGTTCCTGGCGATCCTTGAGGAAGACCTGAGAGTTGCCCTGCACAGTAACCAGAAATAAAACAAGTAAATTGAGAAGGTTGAGTTGGCCAGCTGAAATTACTACATGCATGTTACAAAGACATCTTATAGAATAACAAGCTAGAAGCCCAGAATAATTTATCTCATCATGAACCTATAATGAGAGGCCTATTGCATACCTAAAATTACCACTCAATAAATAAAGTAAGAAATGAATTCCATCACTGCAGATGCTAGGGATATATGTGTAAGTCTACCAAATGATAACTGTTGCCGGTTGAAGGCGAACAAGATCCAGCTAATCGACGCATTGATTCTCCGTTGAACATAAAATCTACAGTAGTCACGCCGATGGGTAGCACAGTCGGACATGATGCCCAACATTGCCTTCTTACCCAACCGATAAACACAAAACACAAACAAACAACCACACACAACAGCCAAACAACACAAAAATGGTTCTCAGTTCCCATAGTAAACCATTAGATAAAAATTAAAATTTATGTAAAGCAGTAAAAGTACTGATGAGTTCAAGAAAGTAAAGGCAAAAATAATTATTCTACAATAAAATAACTCTTCGCACGATGGAAAGAGTATGACATAGTTCACTAGTCAATACAAATTTATGCCTACACATCTGAGAAAGGTTGGAGAAAAACCTGGGACAGCAGCACCAGGAAGCATGGCTGCAACGGGTGGTGCCATATCAAAACCACTTCTCCGCTTGCTGTACGTAAAGCATATATTCAATAAGTAATAATGAATTATTATAGCTTTAAAACCAAGATTAAAAATAGCATCCTTCACCTGAATTATCATTTAAATAAATAAATTGAAAAACTGTCAAATACAAAATAGAAGGGGAAAGGAAAATAATCATGACAGACAAGATAGCAGTGTAATCAATTTGAAATTATATAATTATATGCATGTGGCAGTAAATCCTATGTGACAATATGAGGTAGATACAGGTTGTAAACTGTATGATGATTAACAAGGGCACTTTCACTACAACACTTGGCTACGTGCAAGGAAACTTAATGCAGTTCTGGCCCCAACACCCAAGATGCAATTTGTTTTGACAGAAAGCCCCTGTATTAGAGACATTGCAAGAGCGCACAACACCAACAAAGTCACTATACAATCTCTAGGAGGTTAAAAAAATTTTGTTGGACCCTTATCTATAAGCTTAAACTTTTGGGTCAAATGATAATTTAAAATAGTATCATAACCAAGTTGAACAAGTCTTTTGTTTGAATTCTCTCATCATGTTAATTAAATAATAGTAAGTTGTATTTGGTCCACATGCAAGTCTCTAAGTGAGGGGACAAGTTAAAGGTTAAATAATAACGTTGGCTCTTACTATAGACTTAAAGCTTAGGATCAACTGGTTCTTAAGGCTGTCAAAGTGTTAGTTTTCTAGCTATAACGAATTTCAACAACTCGACTTAAGCCCACAGTTAGGAGTCAAATCTTGGACAAGCAATGAGCATGGAATGTCTAAGATGTGAACAATGACCATGAACTTTCTCAGATTCATTTCACGACAAGGCCCAAAACTCCTCAACAGAATAAACTACATCACACAATCTATTGTTTACCTTTTTGGGGGAGAAGGTGAATGAGAGAGTGATCTGGATTGGTTCCCAGATCTATCCCTTGTATTGGAGGGTGATCTTTGTCTATACCTCCTTTCCTTGTCTCGATCATAGTCACGATACCTGCAAAAGTAGCACATTGAAGAATCAGAAAAATAATGTCTTATGGTATATGTTCAAACATATGCTGACATACATCTTCTAACTGGGTCACGAAAAATATATATATAATATAGCTATTATATAAATAACCTCTCATGATCACGAGTCCGTAGGCGGTCGTAATCATCATTCTTATCCCTTCCTTTGTCATCCCTCAAGCTTCTGTCCTTATAGTCCCTGTGATGGCGGTCATTATCTCGATCTCGTTCTCTAGCCCTGGACCTCTCATAATCCGACCCTCTTGAACTCTGCTTAAATCATCTTACAGGTAAGTCACTTTATCCTAGTTACCAAATATGCTATCAATTTCCAGCATTCTTCTCAATAATTTATTCTTAAACCTATACATATATGACTATCCTGATTCAAATAGCAAAATTAAACCGTTCAAATAATTCCTTCTTTGCACCAAACAATGCGATTCCGTTTAACTCCACCTCTACGTTTTATTTTCATTCCAAGCAGTAATAATTGATCTATTTCTACAATAAATTGAAAATTTACAGCAAATTTGTCACTCCATATCAAAAAGAGAACTGTCTGCTGCATTTGAGCGTTAATTGAAATTCATTCATTAAGAAAATTAATTTTCGGTGAAATTAACAGAGAAGAAATCGAAACCTTGTGATGCGAGTCCTCGCCATTGGCGCTGTATCGACTACTTTTCCCAGACATTTCGGCTCCCAATTTTAAAACCCTAACCCCAAATTCAAAAGATAATTCAAAATCAAACTAACCTTTTAATCCTCTTTGCTATGCCGAGTTATGCTACAAATTATGCATTGTGGTAAGCCTCACCCGCAATGACTGAGGCCTTTGTTTTGGGCCACGATTTCTTAAACTCGGTATCGCTTAAGCCCAGTTTTTAACGGGCCGAGTCCCAGACTATGCCACCGAAGTTGATTAATTTTAATTTTACATAGATGGTGCTCACTAATACGCGCAGACCTTTTAAATTGATTGATTTTCTAATTTAAATCTGAGAATCAGATAAAATCATCCAAATAAAAAAATTTAAAATTTTTAGCTTTAATCTGAATATAAAAAACATCTGAATGGTTTTTTTTAATTTCCTAAATTATTCTTATTTTTTGTATCATTGCCTATTTTGTATAAATTTTTTTCTATTATACTTCACTCATCTAACCTATTACATATATTATTCATATTTCTCTAACTTCATAATTATTAATATCTTGTTACAATTATTTCATTTATATTATAAAATTACATGGTTATTTGTATATATGTTTTATTTTAAAAATTTTCACATAATTTATAAGAAAATAAATTAAAAATATATCACTTTTTACCTATCACTTACATAGTTCAATTTTAACTTTATTAAATTTTTATATGCATATGTTCATATAACTTGTAAATATAAAATATATTTATGTACATATCATACTTAATAAATGAATATGTGTCAATTCAACAGTTTTAAGACATATTTAGCTTAGAAAAATAAATAACTTAAAGACTTGAATTAGACATTAGTAAATAGAAAATATATCATTCAGATTTTTATATTCATACATATTCAGATTTAAGTTAAATTCAGACCTATTCAGATTTCAGATAAAAAAATCAGCTCCTAATCCTTAAGCTAAAAATAAAATAAATAGTATTTCACCAAAATCAGAAAAAAAAACTGAAATAAAATAAAGTAATCAAATTTCTAAGTTGATAATAAACTTTAGCCTATTTTAAAAACTTTATGATCATCTAATAAGTTCTCATTATTTAGACAATAAATAAATATCTTTTAATATGGTTTATATGAGCATGTATCACAAATATTCGACAAATCATTCATTAGTAAATAGTGTAAATACGTGACAAGTTGCTTAGGGCGGTAGGGTATTTGAGTTGAAATCTTTGTTGTGATATGCTCACGATAAAATTTTGAGTTCGCGTACGAACAATCTATGGTTAAGCATGTTGAAATGAAGTTATTATTGTTTAAACGAATGGCATTTAGTTATGTTAAAGATTTGTTAAAACCCACAAAGAGCAAGACTTTTAGCTAAACAATCTTGTGATTAATAAAAAATTAGAATTAAAATTTTCATAAATAATATTCTTTTAATTATTTATATTGAATAACATAAATTATTGAGTTAACCTTAAAAAAAATATTGATACTTTTGTATATTTCATATTCTTCTAAGTTTCTTTTCATTCATCTTTCAGATTCTCTATTATCCATTATATTATTGTCTCTAAAATTTTAAAGATGTGTTCGTTTTATAATTAGGTATTTTTATTTTTAATTAAATTTAAAAATATATAATTGATTTTAAATTATTTTAAAATTTAAAAAATATTAGATTGATATTAAATATAAAATATATTAAAAAATATATAATATAAAAAACAAAATTTGAATTAAAAAACAAACACGCTCTCGGCGATTGTCGACTTCGGTTGCATATGATCCATACAAATTTTTTATGCTGATAAATATCTTTTGCCCAACTTTTGTTGTAGGTTAGTGACTGATGTGGATCCTGATAATGCGATGATGAAATCTAAATAATGGGAATGATCTGCGGTTGGGAGTCAAATTCCATTAAACTTTAAATTCAATGATTTACACGTGGCGGCAGCGGATACCACATAATTGCTAAATATGTACTACCTCTGTGCACTGAGTACGGATACGTACATGGAAGATGACAACTTACATGGAAGATGACAACTCGTTTGTCCGGAGCGGGGACGGCCTCTTCATCTGGTGGAACGAAACGCGGAACAGACACGGGAAGATATGCATTGATCTTGCACGTGTCCTTCTGACGATGGAAGCATGGGCTCTTATCGTCATTTCATACACCGCCCAAAACACTTTGTTTTATACGTAGAGTTGCGAATCTGCCACGTCAGAAATTACGGGGACCAATGTGGTTGACTTTCTTAAACGTCAGTGATGACGCAGCATCCGATTTAAGTGGGTGAGCCCCCTTGCCCTGCTTGTGAATCGTGTGGCTAGTAATTTGCCTTCGTTAACCGGCCCCCAACCGCGACCACGAGCAGTCCCAATAACATTTAAGAAGAAAACTAAAAGCAAAAAGAAAGATAAAGGGCAAGTATCAATTGCATCCCTGTACTTTACCTTGCCTGGTCACGTCGTCTACCATAAGTTTACATTTTTTTACCTCAGCTCTGACCAGATTGAGAATAAAAAATATTTTTTTTTCACGATATTATTTTCTACTGTATGTAGGGGTTTCTTTATTTTAATATTTTAAAAATATTTTTAGTTAATCTTATCTTAAATGTTTATCTATGTAACAAATTGGATATCCTTAAGTAATTTGTTTTAATCCGAGAGCAATAATAATAAATATAAAAAATATTAAATAAATAATATTTATACAGGTTTATCTCAATATGAGGGTACATCGTATTTTTCAGTTGCTGCAAAAAAATTCACTATAACGAAGAAAGGTTTTGTACCAATCATCAACACACTCACAATCTGTCGTGTGTTTTCAAAGTCTCTCTCACCCAATATTCTCTGCACTTAAAGGAGCTACCCTAAGAAATATTATAAAACCAGGGCAAATAAAATTATAAATACACCCTTAAACACCAGTTATGCACTAGCGCTGTGGCTCAACCTGTATAGCGCTACAACGCTACATCGAAAGCAAGTCCGCTCTTCTGCAATTTCATTAGCGTCGTGGCTCAGTCTGACACAGCTGTGGCCCTATGCATTATATATTTGTAGGGTTGAGGTGCTTCGATCTGCACGTGTGTATGCATAGGGCAGCGAACAGCATCTCCACGACTTAATAATTTATAGACCGTAAACATTGAAAGATATTGTTCATCGTAAATACTGTTTACAAATTTTTTATACTAGTAATGCAAAAGAAAATGGGAGAGAATTGATGTAGAAAGAGGTAAAGAAAACAAGTGAAGAGAAAGAAATTAGAAATTGATGCAGCATAGTTTATTTTTTACATCAGGTATAATTTAGTTTTTTTAATAATTTAGTTATTTAAAGTTTAATTGAATTATGAATTTTATGATTTATGGATTTTTACTTATATTAACTTTTCCTAATTTGATTCAAACTCAAATGGTTAGTTCAGGGATTGTGACTCAAATAAGGATTTTGACTTTCCTAATTTGACTCAAATAAGGATTTTGATTTTCCTAATTTGACTCAAATTCTAATATAGTTAGGTTAGTATAAATATTGGGTTTTATTATTATTTTGTTAGACTTTATACAAACATTTATTCAGACATTAATTATTTTCATAAATTGAGTTATTATTTAGAGAAGGGGTAGATACCGTAGATTGATTGTTGGATTATATGCGTGAATATTTGTTGAATGTGTGTTTAAATTTTGGTTTGTTCTTGTTATGGGTTACAAGGAATAAGATCATTCATTATTTATCGTTATAATAATAAATGAATGGAAAACTCTAGGAAGCTTTATATAAAAATAACTGTATTTTCTATAAATATAGCTGTCTTTAGAAAATCAACGAGAAAAAAACAACGGTTGCTTTGGAATTCAAGTTGGTATCCAGTGCAGGCTGTTTCTCACTATTTCTTGTCAAAGTTCTGCTACCCACATTTAGCAGCATCCTTGCAAAGTAAGAAATCTGGTATACGCCAATTTGCAAATGCTAGCTTCCATTTCAGTCCTTCTCGAAACCAAATGCTTTGTCCCTTCTCTATAATATATTATATATTCACATCTAAAATTTGGATCCATATACATTAATATCTTCAATAAGTAAATTTATTTGCATTAGGTCATTCAAACACGGCGTTCCTAAATAGTTTTGACTCGAATATCATGTTAAGTATATTAGTTTGAACTTGACTTTAATATTTAATTTTTTAATTCTTTTGTCATATATTAATGCTAATCGAACATGAAAATTTAAACAACTTTAATTTAATTTTTCCTCCACTTGGGATAAAAAGCTCAACTCTATAGTAATTCAATGTTGTGTATGAATATCAGAGCCACATTGATGTTACCTAAATTATCTATATTTTAAAGAGAAGAGGGTTGGATTTATTTGTGGCGCATATATTTCAGATTAAATCTTCAACAGGGTTGGATGTTTGGTGGCTGCAAGTTTTTGACTTTTGTTAGATAGATCCTGCTTGAATATCTTTATTTTGAAAGGGAATGGACAAGCCGAGAAATATAAATCATTTCCTTGCTACGACTCATTTTCGCAAGTTGCATTTTGCTTGCCATGACCGATGAATGTGATTTTACATATATAAGGTTGTTTAATGTGTTATTTCTGGTTTTGATTTCCCTACACGAGCAATAGAAGAGACCAAAATCAATTTTAATGAAGAGAATTTGGCACCATATGTACATGCATCTTAATTCCTAATTAAAGAGGAAAAGCTCAATTTGGTTGGCACTGCTTTTGTCCACTCTCTAGCTAGTTGTTAGAAATAATTCCGTATTTAGAGATAATTTAGATTAAGCATTTTGATTGTATAATTATATGCATTATTCTGATAACTGGACACATGTTGTGGTTAAAGAACTTGGACCGACTTAAATAACTTAATGGTCATCAGACTGGAGCACCCCACAATTGATTATCCAACTCCAACTAATCATATCTAATTTATTATGAATATATAGTCTCTCAAAACCTAACTTAAATTATAAACCAATCAATCACTCAACAAATCTATTTAAATAAGATCAATTAATTTACTCCGACTAATCATGCATTGTTTAATATTTAAAAAAGACTTCAGATTAACACAAAATCTTTCAGTAGATTTGAGTAATTAGTTATTTTTGCCCAAAAGACTTCATTTATATATAACATATAATATAATAAACCACATTTAAGAAGAAGTGATGATTTGGTTAAGAGTAATATTATTCTTATAAACTATCTCTATAAATCTACTTATTCAATAATATCACATAGATTATATAAATGAAATTTTATTAATAGTTTATAAGAGTAGCATCACTTTTTAATCAAAAAGAATTTTACTTGTTTCTATTATCTCGATTAGAAACGGTAAAATAAACCCAAATCCTTTCACAAAAGATTCCCAAACAATAGCTAAAATCAAGTGTTATATTGATAGAAAATGGGTAATTGTATTAGAAACCAAAATAGTAGTGTCAATATTTGTCATATATGTATATAGAAGTTTATCCCCACTTGGTCAAGAAACAAACAATCTACCAAAAGTTGATAGAGATAGATAGATTGTCAGAATCTCCAAGACTAATTAACATCACCACCACCACAGAATAAGAGGGAAAAAAAAAAAAAAAAAGTCAACCAAAGTGTGAGGAGAGAAATCTTCTGATAGCAAAAAGCTAGTGGCCTAGCAGGCTGCCAATCTCTGCCCGAAGATGAGTATTGGCTAGAAAAAGTAAAACCAAGCTAATAATCCCAATATTTACCCGACAAATCAAGCCTTTCTAATTCATGCATGCATGCATAGATATCAATAAGTTGAGATCCTTGCATAATTTTTAGTTAAAAATAAAATATAATAAGGATATAAAAAACTTTAATCTAAACTTTATCACGTGATCACCTTCATTGGAGGATGGATGGAGGGGAGGGGGGACTTGTCCCATTAAAATCGAGTTATGGTGACGTGGAAGGGAGCTGACCTGGTATTCCCGGTAACAAATAGCCTATAAAATAGGGCGAAATGTTGGAGGAGCTAAAATAATGTTCTCGCTTAATCTCAAACTAAATAGGGTAAAACTGATTCTCTAGAAACCTCGTATATTAACAAATTTGTCTCTCACACACTTCCCACCTCTCTCTTCATCTTCGTCTTCATCTTCTCCTCCTGGGACGAGGGTTCCCGTCTCTCTGTTTCTTTGGAGGTTACTCTCTGTGTTTGCGTTGTGTATGGCAGTGAGATTGTTGTCGAGTCAGGTTTCTGACCTTTGCATTGGGAAGCCTGCGCTAAGGTCACTCTCCGTCGCCTCCAACACCGTTGCCGACGCTCTGTCGGCCCTCAAACGGTTTGGGGAGACTTATATTAGCGTGTGGAGCTGTGATCATTCGCAACGCAGAAGGAATAAAGCTGTGACAACCGTTGAGGATCCATGTAAGTGTGTTGGCAAAGTTTGCATGGTGGATATTGTTTGCTTCTTGTGCAAAGAAGAGAATTTGTCTAACCCTGCAACTGCCCTTCAAGCTCCTGTCTCGGTTCTCATTTCTAAGCCTTCTGGGATCATTAGGCATTTGGAGCCCAATGCGAGGTTGGTAACTTTTTCTTGGGTTTTCTTGGTATATATATATATATGCCTATGATTTATCTCTAATTGAATTAATCAATGACAATAACTAAATCTTTTTCAATTAGTGGATCTTGTTTTCAAGTTCTGATTTTTGATGGGTATTAGCCAAATGCTGTCCTGAATGGATTTGTTGATCTTGGATATGATGGGATAGAATTGAATAATATATAGTCTGCAAAGGACTGTCGATAATGATAATCGAAATGCTTGTAAAACTAATTGAATCTAATGTGTTTTTTCATATGATTTTTCAGCCTATTGGACGCCATAAATTTGATGCTGGAAGGAGCACAGAACCTTGTAATACCACTAGCAAGAAGAAAGAAATCTGTGCAGAAACCTTCCTTGAAGGCCACACTCCATAATGATCGAGAATATTGCTGGCTTACCCAAGAAGACATAATTCGCTACTTTCTCAATTCCATTGCCCTCATCGGCCACACATCAAACCATCCCATCAACACTCTCAACATCATTGAAGACGCCAACCTCCAGGTTGTCCGATATGATGAACCTGCTGCAAATGCATTACCTTTCATTGCTAAATCCCTCATTAGGCAGAGTTCTGTAGCTGTTATTGATGGAGATGGTAAATTCATTGGTGATATCTCCCCTTTTGCACTCAATTCCTGCGATGAGACGGTAGCAGCAGCAATAGCAACTCTCTCAGTTGATGATCTGATGGCTTACATAGACTGTGGCAGGCCTCCAAAGGATCTAGTACGGTTGGTAAAGAAGAGGCTGGAAGAGAAGAGCAAGAGGGCGTTTCTGGATTTGATAGAAGATGACGGGAGCGTTTCATCTTCCTCATCTTCAAATTCGTGTTCATCGGATGAGGAGTCCAGTACAAGCTCAGGAAGAAGTGGGAGGACTGGAGCTTACTCTGCAAGGATGGTGAGGAGGGCAGAGGCGATTGTTTGCTATCCATGGAGCTCGTTGATGGCTGTGGTCATTCAGGCACTTGCACGCCGTGTGAGTTATGTGTGGGTTGTTGAGGAGGATGGCACCCTGACTGGCATTGTTACCATTCAAGGAATATTGAAAGTTTTCCAAGAACGTTTGGGGACCATAGCAAAAGCTGAGGCTCGGAACTTTTAACGCTTGGAAAGCTGTAATATTTTCCTAGAAACAGATGATGAGGACATTGATGTAAGAACATTGGCGTGCATGAGTAAGGAAAAAAATAACTAAAAAAAAAAAAAAAGATTTGATGCTATATTTTCAGCCATTGAAGGATCGAAACGGTGCTCTGTTTTTTTCTGGTTGGGATGACAATCTTGAGCGAGGTCTGTATTTGATGCAGGTTTCCTTCTATAAATTGTACATTATATGCCATCAAAGATTTGTTCACATGCATAAATAAAAGAAACATGTTTTTCAAAGTTTGCATGCATTAAGAGTCATGACGCAAATTTCCTAGTAATTTAGAGTCAAACAACGTTGGATTGACATTCAACAGACTCATTCTTGTTCTATTCTATTCTTGAAACGCTCCCATTGAGTTTCTTCGCACAAAGATTGTATTTAACACAGATCAATTGTTTCCTGTACAAATTGTACTCACCCACGAGTATACCAACAGCAAGTGGAGTACTTTAATCACTAATTTTTTCTTGCAAAAATACAACCTGGATCACATTACGCTCAAGAAGGAGAGACAGATAGGTGCCATAGTAAAGGGTTTGTACCATCTTTCTTTATTATGAATGCTACTCCTTACTCCACAAAGACGTATCCACCATAATCCTGATTGATTCCCAGTGGTGGAAAGAGGATCAAGTGCCATTGAAACTTAAGAATGAAGAGCAACACAAGGACAATAAAAGGAATACAAGGGTGGAATTATGAAGCAATGAACCATTAGCCTAATACTATGTCGTTGGAGATAACTAAAAGTCCCTATAGTCTAGCTCAGACATACATGACAACAAGGCTTCTCTTGCTTGGCGATTATCGGAGTCTATATGAAGTGCATCTTCATATAATCTCTTAGCTTGCTGCAGCAACTTCACCTTCTCTTTACTATTACCCGGCCGCAAGTGAGATCTTTGTTGCAACACCAAAGCCCATCGGAACAGAGCTGTACTTCACAATTTTTAAGTCAATGGAATTTCATGCTCCCTTTATAATATATTCATTCAAAAAGCAAATGGAAAATTAAACATACCATGAGGTGCATAAACATTGCCCTTCGACATCATAGCATCAAATTTATCAATTGCAGCCAAGAAAATTTTGTCAGCATCATAAGCTGCTTCCTGAAATTTGAGAGAGAGAATTGAGTTATAAACCCCTACAACAGATGTTTGACTTCAATTTCCAATCCAGCCAAAACTGCTTAATATCATCCAAACTAAGATAATTGTTACAGTAACTTCAAATTAAATTCAGAAAATCAATACTCTAATCTTTAAGCCAGTAGGCTAAAATCAGCTAAGCCTAGTAAATCTCACTCAACCTACTATTACAAGCAAAGAAAAACCAAGTTGGCCAACCTGAGTACCTTGTTATAAGAAATGTCTATAAAACAGTAATTATATTAGAAAAGCTAACTATGACAGTGACGATGCTTACTGGTCCAATATCTGCAATGAGCTGAGCACGGAAGGAGAGAGCAAGACCCCAATTATATAGGGCTCTCACATCATTACCATCAATTGACAATGCCAATCTATATTTTCTGCCAGCCTTCACAAGAAGTTCTTCACACTCTTCACAAACATCAACAAGAAGAGAGGCAATTTTATCCTTGCTTTTTAACTGATAGTCTACACCCTTGAGTACTCTTTTCCCATTCTCAACGGATAAGACCTCATTTCTTGAAAGGAGACTTCTCAGCTCACGGCTAATACGCAGTTTTACTTCTCCATGAAGAAGGTAAGTGTTGCCTAGTTGGCCCACAGCCAACAAACTCATCGGCTTCATAGCTATCGCTCTAGAGAGTAACTCGGCAGACTTGTACAATATCATCTCTGCATGCTCATCATCCCAATTACTCCTTATACACTCTTTGGCTTGTTTCAGAAGATCATTAGCTTCTGTAAGATACCTATCAAATACAACATCATCTGTAAACACTGAAGATGGAGAGGAACCAGCCTCGCTCCCATGAGCAGGCATGTGATCAACTGGATAGGAATCCTCTTTAGGATTCACCTTCTTTTCTCCAAACTGGGACCCGTAAATAAGGTTTTCATTCTTGTTTCTGTTGTCAGAAGACCTATGAACTCCACTACTGTTCTTGAGCATCTGCTCTTGTATAAAGGAAGCTTCACTTTCCATACGCTTCCAACTGACTCTAAAATCAACCGAGTGAAGCAAATTATCATGGGATTTCGAAGCTTTACTTTCACCAGTGCCATCCATGTTTAAAGGAACACGATGATCATTTGTAAACTGCAATCTGTTATTCCGGTAACTATACTCTTCACTCTCAATAAATCCCTTGGCACCTATACTCATTTCTCCCAATTTCATTTTCTCATCTAACAAATCCATCTTTTGTCTTCTATCCCAATCTCTATCTAAATTAGATTTATTTGATGCATTTTGAAAATGACTTGAATTAGCTATTTCTTTATTATCACCGACAGGATCAAGAAACGTTTTTTCATCTCCAGGACACAAATTGCTTTCTTGATTTTGATCATTCACCACACTCTCTGTAGTCCCTTGCTTCACACTATCTTTTAGTCTGTTAGGCTTTGGACTAACCACTTTTTCTCCAAATAAACCCGCAATGAACTGGAACCAATCAACCCCAACTTCACCAATCTCTTTCCTCTTTCTACTAGATTTGTGATTCTCAACTAACACATTATTAGAATTTCCCACATTAACAATATAAGCATCAACAACATCTCTAGCATTTGAAGCCGACACATATATCGATTCCACTGCATTGAAATAATTTTCCAAATCACTAACTGTAACTTTATTACAATCAATAGCTCTTCGTATATCTTTCTTCAAGGTAACAACTTTACCCTGAAACCCATCAAAAAATTCCAATAAGCCCCTCAACTTCTCACTAGATACCCTGAAAAGTTCCTCTTTTGACCTTCTCTTACTTGCACTCACTTCACCAAAACTCCCACCGCGAACAAACCCAAACGAAAACCCAACAGCAAAAACCAAAACTGTAGCTGGAAAAACAATTATTGACGAAACCCTAACCTTATAAATGGCTAAAGCACACACAAGACCTAGAAGAAACATAAAAACGTGCTTTTTATCATCAATCCCAATCGAAACCAGAAAATTACGTAATGGGGTTAACTCACCCGAGTTAACCGAGTCACCAACGAGTCTCAAATCGTCCCACCCGCCATAACTCGGTGAGCCGGCTGCTGAAGAGGCTCTGATAGGGGATAAATAAATGTTTCTGGGACTGCGAATCCATTTTGAGTTGAATTTTCTATTTTCCCGAGAACGTGAGGAGAAACGGAAGAGAAAATTTGGAGGTGATTGAATTAAAGGGCTTGAATAATTATTTACGGAGTTTGCAAAAATTAAGGTTTTCATCTGGCGGATGAAATGACTGTACGGACAACTACAACTCAAAGGAACGCCAGCTTCTCAGCTCCGGCTCAGGTGCTCTCCTGAACTTCCAGCGAGAAGGTTAGTTTCGTCAATACGTATAAAACAATTTGTTTTGTTGGTCTATAAAGTGGGCTTATGGGCCCAGGCCCAAGATTTGTTTATAAAATAAATTGTAAAATAAAAAAAAGCTTCTTTGTTGACCATGGAGACGGAGGATATACTTTTAAAAAAGCCATCTTTTTTATTTTTTGAAAAGCCTAGCCTAACCTAAGTCAAATAAATGATTGTTCATCAATTAGGCAAATCTCTTATATGATTCGACCTATCTTATGTAATTTAATATAGTGCCAAACTAACTTTGACCTTTTGCTATGAATCATGCCCAATTCTATAAAAATCAATTACAATGTTTCATATGAAACTATTATGACTCCATTTGTACCCAATCGTTATAATGGTCATTATGTTATTTAGTTCAAACTAATGACAATAATAATAACGATCGTTGTACAAATATCTTTATGGACCCATAAACCTTGGACCACAAAATTACAAATTTGTAAGGTTTGGAATTTAAAAAGGTGATTCTTATGAGCAACATGCCCAACAATAATAAATGAATTTGCGAATTTGAGTTGAACGTGGACAAATAGTTTAAGAATGCGGATGCTCTTCCCAAAAACTATCTCGAAACTTATCTCATATCAAGGGTCCAAATAATATAGCGTTACTATATCACTTACCATGTAACCATATAGTGATATTATCTATTTAATGAAATCCACGTACTCACGTCATTTAGAATAAAATTTTCATACCACTTACCGTATAGTGACATCATCTACCTAATAAAATCCACGTATCATTTGGAATAAATTTTTAAATAATTTTTGAAATAATTGAACAAGGACGAGCAATTGAATTGGATTTGTGAATATTGATTTTATTTTTATTTAATGAAATTGTGAATTTGTAAACATTGTTTTGATTTTCAGCTATATACATTATTAAGAGGAAGTATCTTTAAATTTTAAATAAATAAATAAAATTGATTGAAGATTTCAAAAAGAGTTCTCAATTTATGAGAGTTATATACTTTTTAACTTGACAGTTAGAAGTTAGGAAAAATAATTATATTCGGCTGTCGAATCATCAATTATTGTTATAAGGTAAGGAAGGTATAAAAGAAAGAGTTAGGAATCGAAATCATTATTCATACACTTTAACTCACAACAAGAACGACAAATAAATAAATAAATAATTACCACCCATAACTCTATTATTATACCATAACATATTATACTCTACAAATTTTCTATGCATTGTCTTGGTCTTTGACAAAGATTCATAGAAATTTGTATAGTTTGGATATCTTAATTCGATCCAAAAGTTGACTTGTTCTTACTATAATTTAGATAAAATTATATGCTTTGTTAAATAATTTAATCCAATCTTGTAAATTATGCTCCAATTAATGTATTAAGTTTGTTTCAACAACCAACCATTATGAAATTTGTTCATTTGGCATCAAAGTTAGATGCATATCATGCGAAATACCTAACTAGTGAGAGCATAATTAATTATAACTTAATTCAATTATTAAGTTATTGTTAGAGGGTCGATTACATGCACCGCCACATTAGATCTTTTGCTCCGTTGATGTATACACAAGCAAGCCGTCAAATCTGTTTGAAAAGTGAAGCGGAACCCAATTTGAATGTCAGTGCACCGTCCTGTTTAAACTTAATTAGCAAATGATTTAATGGGTATTACATCGATAGTTTTCTCATCTTACTTGCGAAGATCTATGAAATACCTTCGCATGTCACTATGCAAGTGATTTGATTGAAAAGAAATAGTTAAATGAAAGCGAACGAAATTAAATTAAATTATTTTAATTTAACTTTATTGTTCACGAAATGGTATGATAGAATCCTTTAGCGAGGGTGTCAAATTATTTTTGAAATTAGTTTTTTATTATAATAAAATAAAATTATGGAATAAAATTATTGGATCATTTTAACCTGAAGAATAGAAAGTCAACATTATTTAATTTCGAGTTAACATTTTTTAAATATCATAAATACTCATGAAATTAAACTTCATATTATATATAACTCTATTTTTAAAAAAAATATTATCCATAACCTCATCGTTAACAAATTTTTATTAAATCGGTTATTTGACACATGAAAATTATATCATTTGATCAGACTACTTTTAATACTACTTTTAACGATTAAAATAGTTGTAGCTGACTGAGAACTTTAAATCAAAGAGTTATAGCATTTTTAAATAACCTTGTATCAAGAGACAATAATATAAAACTTTTAAATGAAAGAACTTATAAAAATCTTAAACAAAAGATATATAATAAAAGGAAGATGAATATTAATATGAGGGGATAAACTAAAAAACACAAATAAAATAAACATATTAAAGTACGGTATTTTAATATTAAAAATTGAAATAAATTTAATTAAAATAAATTTGAAAATAAACTTTGTTATAATAAGAAAAAAACAAAATAGGTATAAAAAATTAAAATTAAATTTATTTTGATTGGTCTTCTTATTTCTTATAATAAAACTTTCTTTTAATTTTATTTTGATTATGTTGTGTGAAGTATAAAACAAAAATTAATTATTACATAAAAGTTTAAATTAATCTAAGAATCAATCCTGCTCAACCAACCAAGTTCTTCACTTACATACTACAAACAGTTGAAGGACCCCAAAGAGCAATGTATTCAGAAGGCGTAGTTGGTGGTGAATATATTTTTTTATATATTTTATTGTCTACAATTCTTTATTAAAATTTTTTTTAAGATTATTTTATTTAGAAATAAAAAAGTTGACCCCCAAGAGTAGCAGATTCAAAAAGTGTAGCAGCTGGTAGATATATATATTTTATTATTTATAATCTTTCTTTATAGTTATATAAGATAAATTTATCTAGAAACAAAAATAAACGTGTTTAAAATTATTTTTACTTAAACAAATTATTTAAAGTTATTTTTTACACCTTAATTGAAATTAGTTGAGATTAATTTATGAATAATTTTATATGAAACGCTAATGCAATATATGGTAATATTTCCCAATATTTTAAATATAATTTTGTATTTATTAGTCCAATTTTTATTATATGTTTTTAAGTTATATGTTATGATAATAATTAATATGTTAAAATGTCAAAGTATATTAAAATAATTATATAAAATGGTCGAGTGAAGGAGTAGAATTACTCTTTTGCAAAAGAGGTGTATGCTGACAGAGAAGGAGAAAGGAGGGGTAAAGTGGACAAGAAAAAAAAAATATAAAGGAACCGGAGAATGATTGCGTGGAAGAAAAGCTACCGAAAGCAAAGGTGAAAGTGGGAGACAGAAACTACAATAAATGGAGAGTGGATAAGGTTGTTTTCACACATTCATCTTTAATTTAATCAAAATAATAATGGACGTTCCACGACAATTCACAACTCCACGTGTCACTCTCTCTCGTCCTCATCGCTTTCGCTTTCGTTTTCAAGAACCCATTAGAAGCTCCACCAACACCATCGCCAACACCAACAAAAATATCATGTCTTCTTCACTCCTTTAAAGGGGAGAAATTTAGGGTTTTTGTCTTCCAAATTTTCTCCCTTTCCTGATTTTTCCTTTATTGGGTTTCCGTTTCCTTCCTTCTATCAATCTCCTTGGAGATGTACGTGGCTTCCATGCGAAAGTCGTTTAAGGATTCTCTCAAAGTCCTTGAAGCCGATATTCAGCATGCTAATACTCTGTATGTCTCCTCTCTCTCTCTCTCTCCCTCTCTCCGTAGTGAAAAAAATAATAAAAATAAAATTTCTGTGGAAATGATTTCCCAAATTGTCAAAAAAATTTTCCTTACATTTTTTTTTAAATTTTTTTCCCTTCTAAATGTGTATGGCCCTTAAAATGATTGTCCTTTTTTTTTTTTTGCAAATTTTCTTCTCGTAAATTCTGTTCCTGGTGTCAGATTGTTCTTTCCCTCGTAAAAGAATGTGCTTTTACTGTAAATTAAAACTTGTGTTCATCTGAAGTTGCTTTTTTGGCACTGTTTCTGTGGGTTTTTAAGGTGAATTATGCATTTTTTTTAAAGGCTTAAGTTCCTATTCTTAAGGTGAGTGAGCTGGTTTTGATGTAATTTTTCATTGGTTTTGTGGGATTTTAGTTTTGGGTCTACCAGGGAGAATGATAGTATATGAATCCAATTAGGAACGAGACTGTAGTACTGCACCGCTTAAAAGATTTGTTTGTTGCATGTATCAGTGTTTGTGTATGTGGGCGCTGTTGTTGTGGGTCATTTTCCTTATCTCCGTTCACGTGGCCAAATGGGTTCCACTTGATTATTGTGCTATCAACATTGTTCCAGATATTAGATTGTGATATTGGGCACTTGGGGTCAGATTATCTTGTTCTGGTCCCAGCTCATACCATTATCCAATTCTATGCCATGCCTTGTATGTAGTTTACTATGCTTTTTGGGAGATTACATTGAATGTCCAACTTAGATATTTCATTTGTACTGACGATGACTATCTAATTTTCCTAAGAAAGGTTTTTACTTGCTAAGTTTTTTTTTTTTTTTTTTTTTTTTCCATTTTGTTCAAATTCTTATCGTACAATGTGGGTTCCAGGGCATCAGATTTTCCAAGGGATTATGATGGCGCTTGCCTTCAGATGAGAATGTCATACAGTCCAGCTGCACACCTTTTCCTCTTTCTAGTGCAGTGGACAGACTGTCACCTTGCTGGAGCCCTTGGACTGCTAAGAATACTAATTTACAAGGTTTTATTTATTTTTTTGAAATGAGATTTATATTATTAGTTTTCTTCTTAGTGACAATTAACTGACCTCAGGAATTTTGCAGGTCTATGTGGATGGCACGACCACTATGTCTACCCATGAAAGAAAAGCAAGTATTAGAGAGTTTTATGGTATATTCATGCATTCTGATTACTTTGGTGTGGTTAATAACTAATCTAATGTTTAGGCTTTGTTATCTTACTAAAGCAAAATTTACTGTGACCAGCGGTAATTTATCCCTCTTTACTGCAACTCCAAAGAGGTGTTACAGATACAGAAGATAAGAAACAGAAGGCAGTGTGCATGGAAAGGTACCGAAAAAGAGATGACGATGAATACAGACAACATACGGATGTGGACATCGAAAGAGAAGAAGAATGTGGAATATGCATGGAGATGAATAGTAAGATTGTGTTGCCCAACTGCAACCATGCGATGTGCTTGAAATGTTACCGTGAATGGTACTTCCTCTTTCTCTATTTCTCTATGTCTTTTAAATTCTGAATTTACCCTGCAGATTAGATTTTTATGAGATTTACTGTCATATAATGAGTTAGCCATACCGTCCTGCTATTTTGTATTCTGGTTTAGCTGTCTTCATTGTAATGGCGGCATGTTTTAATTCTTTACATGGAGGTGCAGTGGATGTCTCATCAAAATTGGATTGTTTGTTGTGTTTCTTATTTTGGCACCTTGTCAACATGAATGTGAGTAAAATTAGAAGAGTGTAAAAAATCATTGTTTCAAGTCACAAGTGAAAACTTAAATGTCAGGAATTTATAAATTTACTAATACTAGATCATAAGTTTTGGTTATTTTTCTATCTATAGTGATTATTGATTAATAAGTGGCAGTTTCAGATGACATTTAAAAAGTTGACTCTGTAATTTTAAGTTCCATCTGATGATGGATGCACAGACTTTGTAGTAAAAGTGTGTTCTATGCTTGTATGCATCTTATAGACTAAAGTTACAGGTTGGTCTTTTTTGTTCATTTTAGGAGTTTGTGCAGAACATCCCTAAAATATATGCAGGATAGTACAGAGATGAGGAAGAGAATAATTGCAGTGGATGGCTTAACCTACATAGGATATGTGATGTATGATCTTTCTTCTAACTAAAGAGCATTCCAAAAATTGTACTCAGGATGGTACAGTGGTTTTTTTTTTTTTTTTTGGGGGTTTGGGGTTTTTTTTGGGGGGGTGGGTGGGCGGGCAGGGGGAATGATGTTGGTGTTGGGGATGTGGTGGTGTTCGTAGGGCTGGGGAAGGAATAATTGCAGTGGTTAGCTTTAACTTACATCTGTTATATAATAATTGATTATTTTTTCAATTAAGTCACCTGAGTTGTAAAATGATCGACGGCTTTTTTGAACTTTGTGTTGCTTCTCATACTTGTTCAATCTTGTATTTTCCAAGTTTCTGACTTTGAGGTGATCATAATTATAGCTTTATGGATGGAGGGTGTGGCATATAAAAAATTAACGTTTTAAGAATGCCTGAGATGTCTGTACCCCTTATATAGAGGGAAGATTTATATGATCCTATACTGTTGGCATCTTTTGATATGACTGCATTTGCTGTAGAGCTAGTCAGTTTTCAAATTTTGGAAATGAGACCTTGGTAGTTCGATGGTTTTGATGGCAAACAAATTATTTTTCTGAAGGTCTAATGACTCGCACTTACATCATTAGCTTATAATGATTTTGATGTTATTTGCATTCGTTTTCCAGTTCTTTTAATTTTTATTTTCACCCATTTGCCTGGATAGCCCTTCACCTAAGTAATGAAAACTGGGACTTTCCAACCCTCGGGGTTGACATTTTCCAGGTTTATTGAGCATGTGGTTATTTCTTTATTTGAGTAATTACCTAACTCTTTTTTAAAAGTGAAAAGAAAAATTAAATCTTGGTGTTAACAGAGTATTATAGCCTTAATCTGTTTCGTTGTAATGTTCTCATTTGTTTAGATGGAAATGAGAATGTTTTGCCATGAATTGCAGGCGATCAAGGTCGCAGTCATGCCCCTTCTGCCGAGACAGTCTCAAGAGAGTGAACTCTGGTGATCTCTGGGTATATACGGACAGCAGAGACATTATTGATATGGCAACGGTAACCAGAGAGAATCTTAGAAGGCTATTCATGTACATAGACAAGTTGCCATTGATTGTTCCTGATCATCTTTTTGACACATACGATTCCCACCTAAGATAGGCGAGATAAGTACATTCGGAACTGGCAATATTCTGTTGTCCCTGAATGAGTAATTTCATCCCATGTCTTTTAGTTACATAAAGACCGAAATTCATTCGGCAAATTTAGTTAACAAAGAACAGCAAGGCTTTCTTCCCGCTTCTTCTAAGAAGAATCCAGCCCCAGATATCAGAGTGCTGGCAGGTGAAGTTGAGATAGTTTAACGAGAAGGGGTTCATAAATTGTATTTAGCACATTTGTACATGCATGTATAGCTTGAAGCTTGATTACTAAAAGCTTTTCAACTTGCTGCTCTTCCTTGGTTGTGACCACCTCGTAATTTGTATAAATTGTTCATTTTGAAGCTTTTAAATGCTTGTAATTCCTCGGTTGAAGCTTCAAGGTAATATATCGTTACTTTTTATCTGAGTCATGGCATGTTGCAGCCATCATGGTGATCAAGACAATGATTTACACTTCCTTACCGGATTACACTAACTTTGTCCAGACATATTACACATGAGATGGAATATTTCTTTGGAGCTTCATGCATTTTCTCCATTTGTTAAGATTTCACTACGTATATAAATGGATTACAGGAGTTGCAGCCAGCCCTGTCATTTTCTGGTGCCAAGTTTGATAACATTTTTGGAGCTGATTTGTTTCAACTCGAATTTGAGTGAATGGAAATAGGAGACATTTTGATACTTCTTCCCAGGAAGAATGAAAGTAGATAACGGAATGAATGTATTTGGTTGTATGCCTTGAAATAAAAATGTGCTACACCAAACTAGTATGTTGTAGGGTGTTGTTTCATAAATGGAAGCGTTTTTAGTATTCGAAAAAAATATATCTGCTAACTTAAACTAATGAAAATACATAAAATATTAAAAACATGTAACCAAACGACGTCAAGGTTAATTTGGTCATGAATTTTTTCATAAATTTATTTTTGCTTCGGAAAAAAATTAATTTGTTTAAAGCATTGAATAGTACCGGATGACTTTCTAACGAGCGTACGTTAAAAAAATAAAGAGAATGACAGAATTGGGAAAAGAAAAAGTTTTCTTGTTTCGAGTCAAAATAGTGCATTAGGGAGTGTTGTACCTTGATAAACATTAAAAACAGGTAAATAAATTAATTTCATTTTAAGTGAAATTAGCATTTATGAGTGCTGTAATTTAACTAAATGTATACCTTCAAATGAAAAACAGATGTGTAAATAATAATTACATAGAATAAGCTTAAACAAAAACAGCTGAAAGGATCCAAATAGGCCCGAACGGACTCTATAAGGGCGCAGAGCAGCTCTTTGTAGCTGTTCGTTTAGCAGGAGGGAAATCATTAGAAAGGAAGAGAGAGAACTCTACATCATTTGACAATTTTGGTAATAGACGTAGATTCTGAAGTTTGAAAATGATAATTGTCAGCTATCTCAACAGAATGTTGAGAAAGCCGAGTCGCATACGACTTGCACTAGCAGAATCAGTTGTTTGAATTGAAGAAACTGACAGTAGTTGCCCTTAAAGCCTCTGCTTTGCTAAGTGTAATGCTACTCATTCAAATTATTTATATAAATTTACACATATAAATTGATATGACATCTTTATATGATCATCACATCACTCATGTTAATTAATGTTATTTATTATTAATATATATTTATCAAATCACTGTATTTATTTATCAAATCACATTATGTCATATCAGTTTGTACGAGTGAGTTTGTATAAGTAGTTTGTAATGTTAATTAATGTCATTTATTATTAATATATATTTATCAAATCACTGCATTTATTTATCAAATCATATTATGCCACATCAATTTATATGAACGAGTTTGTATAAGTAGCTTGTAAAAGTAGTATTACTCCAAGGGTAATTGGTCTTTTTGATTGCAACTGAACACCGGTCTTGTACTGTACCAACCCATTACAGTTCAATACGAGATATCAACATTTGTCTGAATTTGGTTAAGGTTCCTTTTTTGTGCTCAACGTCATTACAGAACAAATCCAACATCCTCAACTTCAATGCTCGGAACTTGTAATTACTTTGTACAAATATACATATATCTCTTTTTGACACATATTTTTCAGACTTGCCAAAGAACTCTTTTCTTACGTAGTCAACATATACGTATTAAGAATGTTGTCATTATTTATAATTCTCAAACACATGATTAGATTATGAAAATACAAAACTCACGAGTCTTCTCGCATTGGGACTGTTTGTTGGGTTTTTAAAAGCCAGGAAGTCAGAATTCACATGCACAAACATGGGGAAATGACATAAAGGTCCTTAATGTTTGGTAAAAAATTATGAGGTACAAATATTTGAAAAAACCAACATGAGCATAAAAAAATTTAGGGAAATTACCAATTATTTATCCAAGACTATGAATTAATTTAAGAGTAAAAATAAATCTAAAATAATAATAAAAAACAAATTTAGTTGAATAGAGATCAATGTATTGTTCAACTAAATTTGCTACTTCTTGATTTGATTTAGAGACAAATGCAAATTAAAGTTGTTGATTTGTTGTAGAGAAAAATGCAAACTAAGTATGACGTAAAAATAATTCATCTTATGAGATTATAAGCTTTATATCAATCTAATAAATATAAGGTAGTTGTAACTTGTATTCTAAGTATAGATATTAAACCCTTGATAATTATGCATATTCGCTTGAAATTTGTATATTTAATAATTTTTACGCAGTTTTTTAGAGAATTTATAATTTCGATGGAATATACATAATCTTTAAGAGAATTTATATAATTTTTTAGGATTTAAAATATGCTTTTTAGGGTACACGTTAAGATATCTATAAATATATTAGAAAAAAATTTTAGGAGGGGAAGAAAAATTCATAATAAAACTCTAATTATAATAATATTGTTTTATAAATATGGAGTGGAGGGTATTACAGTAGCAGTATTTATACATAAAATAATAAACTTGGAGGTACCATACAGGAATTCTGATTAAATTGTGATGGATGTTTATGTGACTTTCTGAAACATTCAAGTCTAAAATTATATGTGGAACGAACGTGAACAAGATAGGGAGCTTATAGTGTTATCACGTTAGAGGAACATCCATGTCAAAAGGAAAGAAAAGAAAAGTAAAAAAACGTTAAAACATAAACAGTTGGCGAGATTTGAAAAACCAGCTGTAACAACATTACATGGTCCAGGGTCCGTATACATCCATCCATTGCATATACAAGTGCAACTGCACTCACTCTTTCGTCTCCTAATTATAGTCCCTCCTCCGCCTTTTCCCAAATATCTCGCGCGCCCAACCCAGAACGCGCACAATCTATATATCTATATATGCACTCTTAAACGAACGAAACACGGAAGAGAAGAGAAAGTGAAAAGAAAAGAAAGGAAAAGAAAGAGATGGGAATGGGAAGAGAAGAGGAGAGAGAGGCGGAGAAGGAAGGAGTGATGGCAACTGATTTTTTCTGGTCGTATACGGACGAGCCTCATGCTACTAGGCGGCGCCAGATACTCTCTCAGTACCCTCAAATTAAGGAGCTTTTTGGCCCTGACACCTGGGCTCTTCCCAAGGTTTCTCCTTTCCTTTCTTCTTCCTCTTTATGCTCCATTCGTTTCGGTTTTTAGATCTGAAAATTATAATGTGGGTTGTTTGCTAGGGAACTGATCTGTTATTTTTTATGTTTTTGGTTAATGGAATTCTGGGTTTTGTTTTTTTGTATCGTTTTGTGCAATTCAAAGTGGGTCTGTTTTGTTTTGGTTCTTCATGGGATTGACTGTTTCTTTTGCATCTCCTGTGTATCTGTATCAATTTGCTGACATTCTGGGTTGAGCATCTGCTTTTTATGTAGATTTGTGGGGTGAAATATACAAGTTGGTAATTGTGAACTGTACCTAGTTGATCTCATTAGTGTTAGTCTCAGCATTTCCCTTTCTGCATTTGCTTGAAAGAAGTTGTCTGTTAATATTTGAATTCACTTCTTGCTCTAGTTTGTGCAAGTTAGCTAGTTGATAGCTATTCTATGTAATTCTGATCTCTTATTGTTCTTATTATGAAGACTGGTCTTTTCCTCTTTCCTGTGCTTTCATCTGCAGAGTTTTTCATTGGTCTGAATTGATCTATTTATTGTACAAATGTAGTTTTTGGTGATCTTGCTATTTGAAAATTTTGGCCGTATAAATGGCTTTTTTATCAGCTATAGTTGGTTTAAATTGTATTGAACTCTTCAATATTGTGGTGTTACAGGTTACTCTGGTTGTTCTGCTTCAGCTTGGGACTGCTACTTTGCTTCATGATGCAGGCTGGTTGAGGATACTAGTGATAGCATACTTCTTTGGCTCTTTTCTTAACCATAATCTCTTCTTAGCCATCCATGAGCTCAGCCACAATCTTGCCTTCTCTACTCCAGTCTACAACCGTTGGCTTGGAATGTTTGCTAACCTTCCTATTGGTGTGCCCATGTCTGTCACATTCCAAAAGTATCACCTGGAGCACCACCGCTTTCAAGGAGTAGATGGCGTTGACATGGACATCCCAAGCCTCACTGAAACACGTCTTGTGACAAATGTTGTTGCAAAATCTATATGGGTTATCTTCCAACTCTTCTTCTATGCTTTCCGACCTCTATTTATCAAACCAAAGCCCCCTGGTTATTGGGAGTTCATTAACTTCGCTATTCAAATTTCTCTTGATGTGGCCATGGTCTATTTTTGGGGCTGGAAATCTTTTGCATATTTGATCCTGTCCACATTTGTCGGGGGTGGGATGCATCCAATGGCTGGTCACTTCATCTCAGAGCACTATGTTTTCAACCCTGATCAAGAAACATATTCTTACTATGGCCCCCTGAATCTGCTAACATGGCACGTGGGTTACCACAATGAACACCATGATTTCCCAAGAATTCCTGGGAGCAAGCTCCACAAGGTCAGGGAGCTTGCACCAGAGTATTATGAGGGTTTAGCATCATATAAATCGTGGAGCCAGGTTATTTACATGTATATTATGGACAGAACAGTTGGGCCTTTTAGCCGCATGAAGAGAAAGGCGTCAACTATGAAGAAAGAAATCTGAATAGGTGCTCCTTTCTTACTTTTTGGTCCTTTTTGTTCTTCTTTTAGTTCAAGTGAGTTATTTCAATTATTTTTCTAGAGTACTATATGTTTGTATCATTCTTGAGGAATCAGAATTTTTATATGTAGTTTTAAACTGACAAGAAATGAGTTAATTTTTCATGACTATTATTTTGTAAAGTTCCTTTCTTTTCACCGGCTTCTGTGGCAGACAATGGATGCTATCATTTTGTGCTATTTTTCTTCTCTAATGTGGGTGTTCTTCTTGTGTTTATACTCTCAGTTATAAGGAGATAGTGTGCACTTAACAAAAACACCACGCCATATTGGACTTGATTAAGGATGTACTCGTACTCAACTCAATGCTACCGGCAATCACATTGGCATTTGATTTAGTGCTCATATCAGTTTTAGTTTACTGTTCTATTTGATCTTCTTTGTTGATTTTGAAAATCTGACCAGGATGCATTGCTTGCTCCAGTCCAGTATGTTCTTTGGAAATAGCCCTGTGTTGAAAGAATTACTTGCAGTTAAGCTAGAGCATCATCAAGGGTTGCCAGCTAACATTTTAAGTGAATCTTACAATTTCCCATTCTTTATTCTTCTTATGTATGGTGCACAGTTTCCCTGTCAACTGTATCAAAATTATATCTAGATATAAGATATCAAAAGATTGTCAAGAAAATTACAAGTTAATTCAGTGGTTTACGATTGAAGTTTGATGGTGGTATGTCATGCAGTGTTGAAATTAAAAATTTTGCAGGGTCAGCATTCTTGCATTCATTTCTCTTTATGCCCTTGTACCAAAGTTCGTTCTTAGATCCAAATTTTATCTTAGACCCCAGCTATCAAAATAAACAAAATCTTAACAATGTCAAAAGAACTCAACCAGTTGAGTGTAATTACTTGCAAATTACAAATTTAGAAGGAAAAGGAAGGTCCAAAGACACAGCAAACGATACATATTGAGCATTTGTTTAAATAAACCATGGTTATATATTTTCTGTCAGAATCCGCCTCATTGTGAGGTTTTAGTTTCAAGTTCACTTTTGAGGTTGCTCTCTGATTTCTAACAATGTTGCTGATCTCTCGTTATATTACATGCCCTGTACTCGGAAAACTTGATCTGCTCCCTTCACTTGTTTGTCTGCAAAATGATAATAAGAAGAGTAAGAGACGGTAAAAGCCAAGGGTAAACATATTTGAAACAATCCGAGAAAATTTCAAATAAAAAGCTCAAAAAGTTGAAAACGAATCTTTACATTCCATGGATAAGTAGGCGGTTTGACAGAGTTATTCTTTGCAGCAAAGCGTGGATCGCCAATGACATATGGAGGAGGTTGAACTGGGTGATTTAAGAGTGGAAGCCTGTCTGGAGGGTACTCATCATCACTGTCAGAGTTGCAACCCTGGTTTGGCCTAAGAGCCCTCAAAGCCATCGCCAATAGAGTAGAAAATCCCTAGAGTTGGAAAATCAAAAGCATTCATGTATAAGTACAACTCATGCGAAAACTGAATACAGTTCAATTTAATCTGTTTTGACCACCTAATAATTTTGGTCAGGAAAACATGCTTTGAATAATAATACAATGGAGAATAAACAGTTTATTTAATAAAAACTTTTTGCAGATAAACAAAACGATCATACAGAGAAGATTAAGATGACCACTGTGTAAGAATAAGAAATGAATTGAGAACTGCCAATTTGGATCACAGAAAGCATCTACTCTTTTCCTTTTAATCTTGTTGCAATAGTTTTTATCCTTTCATAGTGCAATAATTAACTAAAGTTCATACTAAGTCCAATTTTCTGCATAAATTTGTAGACAGAATATATTGATAGTGATACTTCGGGAGAGAGTATTACATGACAGAAATAAATTAAATTACCTGGGCTAAGATTACCCAAATGCCTATCCATTTGAAGATATCAAAGTTAGACTTGACAAATTCTTTGAAATCATGGAATCTCCCCGTTGGATCCTCAGGCAAATCCTGAAATGTACACAACATTTACTTCATGGATGGCAAAGACATGTCATGAAATCAAGTAGCGTTAATTTTTCATTTTTGTTATGGAAAGAGAGAGTTTATGAAAACTAAAGGTGGTTAATAAGTGTTACCTTCTCCCAGTCAGAATTTAGCAGTATATCTGCTGCCATGGCAGTCTCCAACAGGAGAAGCAAACAGATAATCACCACATACTTTGTTTCATTCAAGATAAACAACCATTTGAAAACATGAACATATTATATTAATAACAATAATTTTATATTCCAAAGCTATGATATTGCCGGCTTAGAGAGGAAGCACAATGAGAAAAGAAAAGGATACACAAGAAAGGCAAAACCCATTTGCGCTATCAGCAGCAATGTGACCCAGGCATGTTACAAGGCAAAAGCTGACACCAATGCCAATAAAACTGTATATAAACCTGCAAATTTGTAAGTAATGCTTGTGAATACAATACATCAACAGAAAAAAAAAACATTAATCAATGGATTAACCAATAAAATTTCGTATGAAGTTTAATATAACTAATCACCATTTTGTATTCTTCTATAATTAAGCAAACCAATATTTGGCCATGTTGCAGAACTTATCTCTCGTAGTTTCTGTGTTGCATGCACAAACATGTGAGGCTCAAACAGTCAAACCCAGAGCTTGCAGAGAGAAAATTTACTCAACTATGTTGAAAACTAGCTTCTGGTTTAAAGCATTAACTTTCCAAACTAAAGGAGCTTGGTAAGTGTATTTGATTATACTAAAATTCAGAATCTTGAAATGATGATCACAATTGAACAATCACTTAAGCTAACAAAAACACAGGTAGGAACTTTGTAAAGAGGGAGAGAGCATATATACCATGGAGCAGTAGATTTAAAATCATCAAAAGATGAACCATCCATGTCTCTTTGCCAGACTCTAATCATCCAAATCCCATATAGGATCATGGCAATACCAACCATTCCCATTACCAAATTCACAGCTTTCAAGAATGACTGCAGGCAAGTTTTTGCCATTCTTGCCATTGTTACAAAACAAACAAGCTAATACAGAAGAAGAAGGCCAACGCCTTATTTGTTCTATTATGTGTTTTTATTCTTTCAAGTTTTGAGGTGTAAGCAAAATTTGAGAATGACAGACTTCAGGCATAGGTTACTGGCGTTCTGGTAAATAGTGAAATCAACTTTAACTGAATCCAGGTACATTACGTGGCATTGATTGATTTGTTTTGAAGGACCAGATTAAGCAACATGAAACTAAGATAACAATTGTAGTCTTTTCAGTCGATAACGTATAAAGTTTTGTCTTTTTCTAAATTATGGTGCCAGGACAGAGGGATATGGTTGATTGGTACGCACATCACATATAAATGATGTGAGCAAGGAAACTTCTAGGAAACTCTGTTTGTGTTTTCTAATTGTTTGGCACTGGTACTCTTTCAATGCTATGGCTACGCGCCTTTGGTGGCAGACAGTCCACCGCAGATTTGCATTCTTTTGACGTGATAGCCATAAAACAATTTTAAAAATTTTTCTTTAATAACGAAAAATTAGCCTACCAGTAAGCAAGTTGCTGTGGTGTAGTGGTTATCACGTTAGTCTTACACACTAAAGGTCTCCAGTTCGATCCTGGGCAGCAACATATAACTTTTGTTTTTATGCTTTCCTATAGAAGACTTTATTATAGCTATAAAATTGCTTTTGAGCACGTTGCTGTGGTGTAGTGGTCATCACGTTAGTCTTACACACTAAATGTCCCCAGTTCGATCCTGGGCAGCAACATATGACTTTCGTTCCTTTATTTTTTTCGTATTCGCCCTCGCAGAAATAAAATTCCATAATTCTGTCAACACCTTCCAATTCACTTTCATTTTTGTGTATTTACATATATAAATTTCATATTTTTGTGTATAACTTTTGTTCTTGTTTTTTTCCGTATTCGCCCTCACAGAAATAAAATTCCATAATTCTGTCAACACCTTGCAATTCACTTTCATTTGTGTGTATTTACATATATAAATTTCATATTTGTGTATTCAAATATATAAATTCCATGAATACATTAACGTAATATGTTTTTCTGTATTCGCAGAAATAAAATTCCATAATTTTGTCAACACCTTCCAGTTCACTTTCATTTTTGTGTATTTACAATTTTACATATATAAATTCCATAATAAATTATTAGTTAAACATTTTCCAATTCTTCCATAAAGCTGATTTAGCAACTGCCAATTTTTTTTTATTTTTTTATTTTTGTCTTTTAAATGGATAGCCAGAGCATAGAAAGAAGATCCATAACATGAGCATTGGCATAATGGACTCCAGAACACTGTTTTATTTAGTGTCCTCATGGCAGAGAGGACCAATAGAACGAAGAAATTAGAAGTAGACTAATGAGAATAAAAAAACATGTCATCAAATTCCCATGAGTTTCCACAGTTTCATTTTCTGGGCGTCGTGATTTTACAAGGTTCAAGAACACATTATCATAAGTAATAGGCTGATAGCCTATCTTTCTTTGTTCTTTCTATTTGTATAAGTTTATATCGGTGTGCATGATTTAAATAAACTCTCACTCTTGAAACTCGAGTTCCCATTACAGAGAACTCAAGAGACATGTCACCCGTCTGATTGCGGCAAGAATGAGTCTTGAGCTTACTCCAATATCCCTATCAAGGATTCTGAAAACATTACTTTGACAAGCTCGACGCTTATATGAACTGAAAGATCATGCCAGAGAGAAAAAAACTCTGATTTTTGTATATCCAACACTGTAAAGGTCCTCGACAGCAAACAACTTTCCCATCCTTTTGTTCGCTGAGTTCTGCATGGTCAAAACACAGATAAATCTGGTCTACTTGTTCTGACCCCGAAGAAACTCTCGCATATGCATGTGAATTTCTGCCTTGACTGCTAGACGCATTCTTTTTGAATCCTCCCATAGCAAACCACCCCTATCTCGCGCATAGTCACAAGCAGCATCAAAGACATCCTAACAAATAAAAATAAAATTCAAATTTTCTCACTAAAATATGAAGAGATGTGAAGGAAACCGGAGCTAAGATGCCTGAGACTACCCTCGAGGGAAATTCATCATAAAAATAGGCAGGAGTCATCTCAACCCTATTCAGATCTGATTCCCACAATCTTATCTGTCAGAAGGGGGTGCAAATTAAAACATCAGAATTAATATTCACTTTGTGCCGTCAATAATTATGTTATATTAAGAAATGTTCCAGACAAAGAACACAACCAACTTCAATTTTAAAGGAAGGTCCAGCAGCACAGATTCAAACAAGTCACAGATTCAAACAACTCATCAAACTCACAGCCACAATATTTAAGTTAAATACATGTCTAAATGCATGGAAGAATTACAACCTGATCACAGACATTCTCAGGCACCGAAGGTATTCTGTCAGCAACCCGAGGATGCGAATTCTGCTGAAGAAAACTAATAATCTGCCAATGAAAAGGGTCCACAAGTAAGATGAGGCAAAATAGCTACCACAATTATCAAAATATATGCAACCATGACAATAATTTAATTATTAACAAAAAGATAATCAGCCTTTTCTACAGCCCAAAATTTTGATATGGCATAGATTAGAATTTGGCTTTGACAAAACCTTTTTGTAAAGGGCCAGATTAGAATGTACACGCAAGGAATGAAGCATATTGAAAAAGCACTTAGATTGATATTATACCAAACACACATCACGGAATCAACTAATCATCAATCCTCACCTGCTCTGCAGTAATGCCATTCTCAAAAGCATTATACAAGCTTTCTTTTGTTATTGCTCCAACTATGAGGTTTGGAAGTTGATATTCTATCCTGAATGCATTAGCAAAACCATTATTACTCTTGAAATTAGTATCAAATATAAGCGCCACCACCCCCAAGTTCAATATGCTAACTAGTAAAACTTTCAAGAAATAGAAATAAAAACAAGCAAGTCAAAACGGAAAATTCAAATAACTAATAATCAGGAGCTGGAAGGAATCTTATATTTTAGCTAATAAAAAGGAACATATACATCATTTACCTAGAATGAAAATCAAACAAAAACAATCATCTTGGCGCTTCATCAGCATTAAGTGTGCATAACATTTTCAGGGGTGAATGACTTTAGATAGCTATAAATTTAGGAATCTAGTTTTTATGATACTTAAAAAGGACTAACATTAATAAGTCAGAATCTCATGCAAGGTTAATTTACTTTCAATTTACCGATTGTCCCCATATTTTCATGTTTTCTATCTGCACCTAACAAGGTTCCAACTAACAGTGAGATACTGAGATTTATTATTAGTATTATTATTTAAAATGCACTTGAAGAGTTATGCCAGTCTCATGATCAACCAATGCTTCCATGAAGTACTACTTGATACTCAACAGGGAAAATTTTTTAACCTCTATGCGATAAATAAGAAATGTAAAGAGAAAAGACTATTGAAGTTTCCTTATACTTTACATTACAGCATACAAACTACAAAAGCCAATGAGGAGCATAACCCTAGGAAAGACAAGAAAGTATATCATGTAGATGGCTGTCCTACCTTGAGAAAAGGCGCAAAATTTCACAGTGCAACTTAGATGTTGAGTATGCATACATCCTGAAGTTGGTTTCTACAACAACAAATCCCTGAAGAGAAGAAAAACATAAAATGGAAGAATGTATTCAGAATATAGTCCACTTGTATGTGCACATTACATTTATGAGGGAAAAAAGAGTGATAACATAAAAGAATAAGTGTTGTTACTTCAAAAAAGAAAAAAAGGAAATTCATTTGATAAAGGTACTAAACAGACATTCAACAAAAATAAAAATCATCTGCACATTAAAGAGCATTTGAGATTATATTTATTCTACTTATTCATTTAACTTTTCAAGTCAGGTTAGGAGATAATTTCTCAAATAACATACTTCTTTCCTTGCTGATGAATCTGTCAAGCTCACTGAGAGATTGGTAGCTAATTTAGTGGGTATAAACCAACTCTCTTTCCTGCCCTGAAGATGTGAGTTAATTAGACCCGAACTTAAGTAAAACTATAGTAATTGACCAAGAAATAATCAGCATGTCTTATAGCACAAACTAGAACAACCTGCTGAAGTTTTACCAATCCCAAGTCTGCAAAGTCCTTGATCATACTTTTTTGAAGCTCACTCAGTGTATTTATATTATATGCCTATGACATGACAAAGAAAACAACACATTATAAAGTGAGATCTCCAACAGATTAGAGAATTCATTGGAAATACATTTTTAAGAGCCTGAAAATATAATGAAGGAAAACAAAAAAGAAAAAAAAAAAGAAAAGACAAGCAGGATGCAGAACAGAACAATAAAGGAACAGACAACAAACAAAGCAACAGTGAATCAAAGAAATGTTGGATTGCGGATGAAACTTAAGTATTAACTGAACAGAAAGCAAACTCTAAGGTTATGCAATCTTCTTCAAAAATAATATAGTTCAATAATCATGAGATAAAAGAATTTATACGATACCTCTCCGGCAACATGAAAACTGAGCTCCAGAAGAAATGAAATTAAATCTGCCTGATTCACACCTCGTTCCTGCACCAAAATAAGAAGTGTAAATAGAAATGGAAATCATATGCTAAAAGAAAATTCCTAAAGTAACACTAGCATGCAAATAAACCAAGCACCGGTGCAATTCCATCTCTAATAAACAGTCAAATATGTAGAAAGTTAAAAAAAAATTTAATTCTGATTTATACAGAAATGGCCATTAAATCTAATAGAAAAATAGTAGAAATTTAATAAATACAAAGGGACACACAAACTGCTAAAGATAAGTGTATTAATCATATGAACATTTAAATTATTTAAAACCAAAGTTCTAAGATGAATAATTAGATATCACAGAAAGATTGAATTAGTTCATGTTTCTTTTTTCCTTTGAACACTTTACATTATAACTGCAGTTTCTCACTAAAAAACATAAATTAGTCATACAGTAATTTCAATAGCAGGGACACCCAGAAGTCCAATGTTATGAGAAGCACCGACGAATCTTAGAAGATCATACCTGAGAATTGGAGATATACTCTCTTATGATGTACCAGAGCTGTGCATTGGTGTCCATCAGCTGTAAAGTTACACACATCAAAAATATTTCCACTAGCCACACACCTTAAGAATTTTAAACATCTGTCTACATGCGTACCAAAAATTGGAAACCACTCTCGGTTAATCTTGGGGCTTCTTTGTTCCTATAGAAAAGCACATGCACAGCATGATGTCAGATAAGTGAAGGAGCATTGGTAATAATCAATTGTAAAGGGCGACTAACTATAACGCAATAAATAATACCTTTGAGTCAAAAGCCCTCGCTGGAAAACCTTCATCATGGAAGAGCTGAAATTTGTCGACCTTTCAGCTTGGGCTGAACTAATAAGTTGCAGCAAGAAACACTATTTAACACAAATGCATGATATAAGAAAGTAGATTAAAAAATAATGAACTGTGTATGATCAATTTCAAAAGTTAATAATGCCATTACATATCATAGCAATTACAAACCATAACAGAATTAGAGTATCCTTTAAAACACAAGCATTAAACATGTACAAAGTTCACACCTCCCACTGTCCAAGGGCGTAGGCCTCAAGCTCCTCCAAGCTTGGGAGTCGCACAGTAATATTTGAAGGCATTGATTCCCTTGGCAAAGCTCCACTGCAAGTTTAGACTTATTAATTTCGTTGATAAAATGAGAAAGAAGCCATTTATAATTAAAAAAAAAAAACTTGCATAGTCACTGCAACAACCGATGCAATCTCATGTCGTAAACAGCTGACTATGGCGGTGGTAAAAGATGTGGTACAAATGAAAGAGAATAAAGGCATAACCTAGGTCAACTAATTAAGTGATATCTTTGAGTTTATAATAATAAACTGCATTTTTCAGTCACATTGGAGCATGGTATAATCAATGAATTAAGATGCCGAAGCCCCTCCACCTCTTGACGCTACATAATACATAAAGAAATGAAGATTTATCCAGAGCACCTTACACTGATTTGACACTGCAAAGGTCCCACGAATAGAAAAATAAATGAAAACAAGAGAAAACGAGAAAGTGTGAGAAGTACATCAAAAAACTTATCTCCGTAGATTCAAAACTCACCCATGTATCAAATGCTTCCGAAGGTTAGCTTGGACTGTAGGATTTAATCTGTAGTTTGTTTCCTTTTTCCTGCCCAAAAAGTTAAAAAAAAAAAAAAAACCCTCAGCATAAGGCTCCTTTTTTTTAGGACAGCAACTTTGTTCAAAGATAAAGAGTTATAGAGGAGTAAACCGCAAAACTTAACATTTTGAAGTAAGCTGCCAAACAATGTAAATTCAATTTGCTTATCAAAGTCATTACCAAGAATTCCAATCACAAGAATTTAGCAAGGACAACAGTGCTATGCACTACACAGCTTATATGGGAAATGGTCGAGAAAAGTTAATCCAACTCCTTAGTGAAACTTTCTACCTAACATCCTAAACGAACAGCTCATGATGGCAAATGAAAGGGTACAAAAACATCAACCAAACTAAGTTAAAGCTTCACAGCTTTATATCATACACCCTCCTCTCAATTTCTAGCTATCTGATCACATAAAAAAAAGTATCAAATACATCAGTGAAGGCGCATACTTCTCCTCAAAAAATATTCTCAACTGAACCAACCGATCAATGGCAACTCTATGCTTAGTGAATCCATCAGCAAGCACCCACTCCTCCATCGACTTCGCCGGCACTGGAGCATCAATATACAACATTTGTAATACATACTTCTTAGCCAGAGGTGGCAGCGACCTGAGCACCAACAAACAAAGAAAATTTTCATTTATCCGATTTTCGTCTTCACTGTTTCAATTCAACAAGCTGTTGCGAAATCAGAAGAGTAAAAGTGAATGTAATACCTGAGAATGGCTTCGCAAATGAATGGATTATCGTAGAGCTTGTCAAGGTCCCTGGCGGTCAATGACGCAACCATGTCCATGAAATTTTTCGCTATAATCTTCACCTGCGGCATTGTTGCTGAAAAATTCCTCTTCTACCTGGATTCAATAGGACTAGGGTTTTGAAAGTGTCAGTGAATTGAATTGACGTATATTTCGATTTGCAATTTGTTTCTGTTTTGTCTGTGTCTGAGCAGTTCCAGAGACCGAGTGTGAGAAGCGAGAGAACTTGACGAATGAATTTCAGCCATTTCTGAAACTCTTACGGATTCAGATGTATTTATATTGTCTCTGGGAGAGAGGATTTGCTAAAGTTACAAGGCTGTGACCAACAATTCAGGACAGTGCCGTTTGCATATGCATACGTGTTTTTGTTTCCAAAATTTGTAATTGGATACTAAGATGTGAGATATACTTACTCATATATGATTAAATATTTTTTATTATGTATATTTAAATTTTTTTATTTTAAATTAATATAATTTTAGAAAACATAATTTTTATTTTTAAATATTATAAAAGATTAAAAATATAATATTTATTGAGTAATATAATTTGTAATGAAAAGATAAAAATTATTTAAAAATAAAAAAGACAAATTAGGTAGAGTGACAGAAGAAAGAAAACGAGTTTTTTCCTTTTTTCATTTCTTTGATAATTATGCTTTATATGTGTTGTATTAAGTTTGTTTTTTTTTTTTTTTGAAACGAAAATAACTTTCTTTGATAATTATGCTTTATATGTGTTGTATTAAGTTTGTTTTTTTTTTTTTTGAAACGAAAATAACTAAACAAATAGCAAGCAGCTTGCTTCTGCATAAATTCTCACGTACCCGAATCAAAATGAAAATTGTTAAAACAACAAAAACACATAAGCCAATGGGCTTAAAATTCCTCTTGCAATTGTTATGGTTAGTATATTGGATTATAACCCTAATAATAATCATATTAATTATCATTATAAAATTTTGCATTCAAAATAAGTTGATATCATCTGTACCTTATTTATTATTATTATTATTTCTTTTTTTAATTTTTATTTGCTCAATATTGATCCCATGTTTTTAGTATGTCAAAACTCAAAATCTCAAACGCTCCTCTGCTAGACATGTCTATCTTAAATGATTAAATTTTGAGAAAAATCCTTAAGCAATAGAGAACACAGAACTCTACTATGTACCAAAATAAAGAAGAGCAAATCATTGGCCAGCAGCGACATGTATTGTACACTTCACTGAAGTTCTGATCAAGATGAACGGTTTATTTTATTACAAAAAGTCTGAGACTTCAGCACCTAACAAATGAACCATCTGAAATTAACAATGTCAATAACTTACCAATGGCATTAGTTTAATGTCTTAAATTTAAATCTCGGTTGTCCAAGGTATAACATCAATGTCTGGAGAACCGGATGTCAGCTGAAATTAAAGTTTATAAACCCAGAAAGGGACAAAAATTAAGCTTCTGCCAATAAGAAGCAACTATGACTACCAATCCATATTAGGATGAAAGTAGCAACGGCTATTTTCCTGCAAAGTATTAAGCCAAAAAAAATTAGGGTATAAATTTTCTCCTCAAATGGCACATTCTATGACTATGCTGAAGTGTCAGGCATGTCTTGAGTAGGTCCACCGTTTTTCACAGCCGGTCGGGCTGGCTTTGGGGCAGGGGGAGGTGGAGGTGGCCTGTTTGGACGAACTTGATCAACTTTTTCTAGTTCAACGTCAAACTGCAATGTGTAGACATGGTTGAGATGAGTGAAAGTAGCAAAAATAAGAGTACTCAAGACCTAATTCATTGACAACAAACTACTAAATACTAACCTTATATCCACAGCCAGCTACACAAGCATGAAAACATTCCTGTATAGAGAAAGGCATCAATGACCATTAAAAAACTGCAATAGTGCACAAGAATATGACATATTGCCAAAACAAGATGCATAAATTCTTGAATATAAAATTCCAAGATGTGCAACCTAGTTGAACCAAAGTACTCTTTTTCTTCTCTCTTTGCACAGGTTCATCCTCCAATTTTAGGGTCTTATTTTAGTAAGAATTATTATTGGCCTATTAAATGCAAATTTGGCAATCTACCCATTTGAATTGGATTAGTTTGGATGTGCAAATATTTCCCAGCCAATGAAAGCCCATCATTTGACATATAAAAACTCTGAGCTTCATCCAGAGTATTTAATTATGGCACACAGCATCTTGCTACCTGTATGACCCTGGAGAGCTTGAGAGCACAAAAGTTACAGCAGTCCATTGTGCATCTTGCTTTAAACTTCAAAACCAAAAATAAAATGCTTTCTTGTTTCCATCACCATAGTTATAACAGGACCTTGCTATGGAACTTTAACTTGGGCAGTTCAGAGGGTGGAGATAAAACATCTCTGAAATCATGTAGAAGTTGCTCATGAGAGATGGATCTTTAAATTTATTTTTCGTCCATGACTTATTCATTCAAAAACCTAAAATGAATCACATTGATAGATTCTCAAATTATGACATGATATTTGAGCTCGTCAAGGTTGGACGGCAGAAAATACTAGCATATTTTTAGCACCTAGGAACTCCATACTTCAGATATTAAGATGTTACAAGAAAATAATTGATGATCAAATATGCATGACATTCAGCACTTCATCTATAATGTATCTCATTATTATTCCCTAAAGTGTTAAAAATGGCCGGAAGATAAAATACCTCAGAATAAGTAGCAGATCCCGGAGAACGGTCAATGTAAGAACTCCATTGGTGGTCCTTTAAAACAGGATCCTTATAGCATATCTCTTCGCACTGTTCCAAGCCTGGAGATCCAGTAATCTTAACAAAAGAAACTTACAATGAACTAGCAAACGGTATATTTGAGTTGCTATCATCTTTTACAGTATGTGATTATAGAAACACTTTACATTGGTGATTTCTTGTATACCAAGCTCAAGTGCATGAACACGTTATTAAAACCAAACACACTGCCAAACCTAACCAAGCATGAGCTCTAAGAACATTATTTTTTTCATTGAAATTCTTTTCTCTTCTCTCCTTTTTTTTTTTTTTATTTTTTTTATTTTTTTAGTGCCTCATCCAACAGCAAATAATCACATTGTAAATTCTTGATAACTTTTCTCTTAAGATCAATAAAGCCAAAATTTAACCAGAGGCTGGTTCTCAGTAAAGTCCATGGCAACAATAACTCCTTAATTAAGAGTAAGTTGCAAAAGTTGATATATTGGGAGCCTGAAAATATTTTGGATGGTTACTGGGTCTGGACGGACTATCAAGTGAACGATCTCAATTCCAAGTACCAAAATATGTGAGTTTCCACCTCAAACTGTAATATATTCCAAAATAAAGAACAAAGCAGATAAATTCTTACATTCCTCCCATGTATCTCCATCAGCGTCACAACCTTTCTTGCAAAATACTCTCCCTACAAGAAGCCATGCTAGTTACTACAATTAAAATCAATTGTGAAAAGTTAAGTAGAGATATGAAGCTACTTTAAAGCAATCAAAACTTAGGTTTCAACATCATATATGACCTCTATTTGAAACTTATTCAAGATTTAGCTGATGAAACTGTAAGGAATCTACAACATAGTCAAACCATTAAATAATTAGATGGCAAACTCATACAAAGAACGAATACAGTGAAAAGCATGGTCCAGTTAGCTACCAAGAGGAAATTCCAGACGCCAAAAATCAAAGTATGTTTCGCAGCGGAAAGGGATATTAATGTCCCATAACATTAACCTGTCCATTTTTTGTCACAAACAGAGCCACATTATAATAATTAAGCAATAGACGCGAGCTAACACATCGGCTCATCATTACACTACAAGTGCTCCCTAATTACAACCCCAAACAAGCGGAAGAAGCTTCACCAATTGAAAATTTCGCGAAACTTATAAGATAATCCAAGATTCATCATACAATATCACCAATTATCATCAATCCAGCATCAAACGGCACAATATAACATTTCAAAATGTCATTCACACAACAAAATACAAAAATTCCGGAAACAAACTCTTCCTATAAGATAATAAAATTTTATTTAAAAAAAAAACTGTCACAGACTGAAGGAGCAATTTTAATCTGAAGATATTCAACGCATATTTTACAAAATTAAAATCTAACAAACTAAAACTCGTAGATTAAAATTTGAAACAGATACAATAATGATTTTTTTTTTTTTCATTTGAAGAAGGAAAGTGAAGTTACATGGAATCTGAGTAAGAGCTGCGTATTTGTTCGTGCATTCGTTTCTACAGGGAGAGGCCCATTGTTGAGGTATCATCTGATTCATTTCTTTCTCCTCCTCCGTTTAGCCGCGGTTTCTTTCTCTGAAAATTAGGAGGGGAAATACAAGGGGGAACGGTAAAGATGGACGTTTGTTTATTTATCCGTGGATATTTGGTCATTTTGTCATTGTCAATGTTAGTGCTTACAATTGGACCCGAATACCAGATCTTTATTCGGTTCGGGCCGTTTTAAGTACTTGATTAGCCGTTAATGTCAAGTGGCTACTCGTAGTAATTTTAATTGTTGTATTATATTCAATTATAAATTTGGGTTTGGACTTTTTTATTTAATAATTTATAATTAAATTTTCAATTATTAACCTATGTTGATCTAATTGTATAAATATTAAGATACAATCTTTGTCTAAATATTTGAACTCGTTATATTTATCTGATGATACTCCACCTATTTCAAAAATTGGTTATCCTTAAACAATTCACGGAGCTTACAATGTATATACTGTAACCTTATCTTCACATTGAATCAACCTAACTATCAACGACCACATTTGTATATGTTATATGGATATAAAGCAAATGATTATGATAATTCGAAATGACTATATGATCATGTAGAGCAAATCTATAAGAATAAACTTTGATCAACAAAAAATAGATAGAATGAAACTTTATTTCATTTTTTTTACAGTAATGTTACATATACAATAGGAGACATAGAAAAAAATAAAAGTATATTTATTTTCTATAAATGAAAAAAATTAAATAAAAATGTGACACTTTTAACTATTAATCTTAACTATTAAATCTTGGTTAAATTTTTTAATCAAAGTTTAAAATTAAAAAATTAAGTAAAAAAATATTCCAACCTAATAAATTTATTTTACTTACCTTATTACCCCATTATAATTGTTATGGAATAATATTGATTAAAAACAAGTTTCCATACTTTCCAATTTTACATGGCATATTTGTTTCGGATATTACCTTACCATTTTTCCAAATAAATATCTTAACATATCCCGCACAATGACCCAAATTGAAATATCATAAAAGAAAATAAAATAACATAAAGCTATAAAACATACCATGCGTTACAACCATGTCAAAGAAAGTTTAGGCTACAATTTTTTATTTTATATATCTTTATTATATATCTATAATATAGTCACATCTAGATCTTTTTCTTGATTCCACTGCGATTACACGTACGTCTCGACATCTGATTGGAGGAGGATAAGGAATCTTCTCCAGTGTGCCTGCGTGAGTATCTCACTCATGAATATTCTATCAACATACATTGAACCAATAAGAAGAGGATAGCCCGTCATGTTGGCTACACGTGATTGGTCCTTACATTCACCGTCCAACAAGTGCAAGTTGACATTTATTTTTTTCCCCACAATTCCCAAAAAAAAAAAAAAAGAAAATCAGAGATAAGCGAGAAGAATAATATACACTCAGACTCGCGCACACACGGACACAGTACAGAGCGAGACAGAGAGAGAAATGAATCTGGAAGGGAGGCTGTTGCCTCTCTTGACACTCCTAGCTTCCTTTTTCGTTTTGTTTTACTTTCAAGGCTCCCCCGAGGTCCTTTTATGTAAATTTTTAATCTCCGTATACGAATGAGTTTATGCATGCATGTGTGTAGCTTTGTACGCATGCGTGGATGAGATTTTGATTCTCCTTTGCATGTTCTGTTTGGTTGATGAGAAAATTGAGAGGACAAACTAAATAAAGTGACAGTAGAATTAATATAACTGTGTTGTCAACTTTGAGTTAGTGGATTGCAAATTTCAATTTCATGTTGCTTTCTTTTATTACACCTTCTTCGGAACAAAATAGCGTATTCGTGGTTTCTTTTTATGAAATAATTTTCTCTGTTTTTGTTTGTTTAAAGAGTTACTTTCTGCTTTACTCGTATTATGATTTGAGGGCTTTATAATTATGATTACTTTAATTTTTTTTAATAATTTGTGTTTCAGGTGTCACAGAGTGAGTGTAGTCTGCTTCCTTACAATCATTACTGGATTACCAGCAAGCGTATTGTGACACCACAAAGAGTTATTTCTGGCGCAGGTAACTTTTCACTTTTTTTCTACGAGATTTTTATGATTTCATACTTCCTATTCATTTTCAAAGTTGATAGAAATAAATTCATGGTTAGATGTGAATTATGTGATCAGTGACTGATTAGTGTATATCATGACTGTGGAGGAATCTTGTTATTATGCTATTGTTTTCAATGATGTGCTAAATTTTCTTCTATTTGAACTATATTTATATATTAATTTTGGGATGACCTAAGTAATTGATATTCGTTTAAAAATGTGCAAATGAGCAGTTGAGGTAAAGGGAGGTAATATCATATCAATTGTTAAGACAGAAGATTGGCATCAGAATTCCATAACGGGGCAAGTAATTGATTATGGGGAGGCTGTTATCATGCCTGGCTTGATTGACGTGTAAGACATGGAAACAATCCTAAACAATCTTCTTAATGTTTCTTTACATGGTGTGTATTTATTTGGTGTTAAGTTATGCTTGTAGCAGATGGAATTATAAACAGTATGGATTGTCTTGTTGAGAATTTGATGAAAGTTTGGCATTTGGATTCCAACTCATTTGAATTTTTATTCATATATACCATGACTGATACAAAGTTAAACATTCCATCTTGTGGAGTTTGCTTGGCTAAAAGACAATATTTATTTGTTTATTTCTGTTGGCATTCCATAATATCCATGCAGGCATGCACATCTTGATGATCCTGGAAGAGTTGAGTGGGAAGGATTTCCTTCTGGGACTCAAGCTGCTGCTGCTGGTGAGCACCTCCTTTATAATTGTTTCCTAACTTGTGAAAAATTTTTTGGTTGGATATGGATACATAATTTAATGTATATTTTTCTGATGAATCTTCTTTGAGACAAGATTTCGAGTTCATCTCCTGCAAATTTACCACATTTAACCTTAAGCCAATGAAAATTTCTCTTTTTAAAGACTTGGCATTAGTATTTGCCTAGCTCATAGCCCCAATTCTAAGTGTATGCCATTAATATGTTATGCAGGTGGTATAACAACGTTAATTGACATGCCTCTGAACAGTTATCCCTCAACTGTCTGTACAGAAACTCTGAAACTCAAGGTATAATGAGTGAGTTTGAGTTACAGTCTATCACTCAATAAAAAATATCAGCACTTTTGTTATAATAATCTTGCACAACTTAAAGCTTGTATCTGTCTTGCTTCTTTGAATTTTTATGATATCATGGGAAGATTCTTTGGTTTTTCATTTTGTAGTTCTCATGAACTTAAGCCTAGTCATGTTTATCTCTTGGTCCAATCATAGACATCATAATTAACTATTGTCCTCTCTTGTAATGTTTTTGATGCTGTTATAGATTGAGGCTGCCAAGAATAGAATCTATGTTGATGTCGGTATGCTCTCAAAACTTTTACTCAGACGATGATTTTTCAAGAATATCGGTTTGTTAATGATGCTACCAACAGGTTTTTGGGGAGGTCTAGTTCCAGAAAATGCATTTAATGCAACTGCTTTAGAAGCTCTTCTGAGTGCAGGTGCTCTTGGATTGAAGGTAATTACCAGAGTAATTCTAATGAATTTTCTTCTTTGTTATTTGCATCCAGAGACATAAAAGATTGTAAATTGTTGATATACTACAAAACAGTGTTCTTTAATTTCACCAAAAGATTGATGTGGGAGTTTTTTAACAGTTGACGCATCATGCTAAAAATACTTGCACTGCTTATAAATAATGACTAAGATAAACAGAAATTAATTAATTTTTTGCTTGACGTCTCTAATAAATGTTTGTTAAATTACCCTAAAATTTATCTAGAGATCTCTAAATTAATCTCCTTAGAAACAGTACATAGCTGTCACTACTAAAAATGCTACTGGGACAAACAGTGTCGTTGCAGCATATGGTAATGTTTGTTTGCATGTCTTAAACTAACTTTTTTTTTAATTTTTTTTTAGTAGGTCTAGCTTTATGTTGTTTAGTATTGAATTTATCGTTGACAACTTTTCTCTTTCCATTTTGTAGTCGTTTATGTGTCCTTCAGGGATCAATGACTTTCCAATGACAAACGCAAGCCATATTAAGGTTTGTTTATTGGTGCTTAATTCAAATTTTACATGTTGAAAAAGCATATATTTCTTGTGATATAACAACATTACAATATAGTGCATATATATTCAGATTTCTGGTATAATTTAGTCATTTACTTAAAATTTTTTAAGTTTGGTTTCTCTAGGAAGGGCTATCTGTATTGGCAAAATATAGGAGACCTTTGCTTGTTCATGCTGAGATTCAACAAGATTTTGAAGAACATCTAGAAGTTGAAGATGGTGGCAATGATGCTAGATCTTATTCGACATATTTGAAGACAAGGCCACCTTCATGGTAAGATTTATTCTTTCTTTTTCCCCTCTTAGGTGAGATTTTGTCTTAACTTGCTAAAATATTGTTCATGACATAACATAAAATTCAAGTGGCGGATATTTATGTATATTTTTACTTTTAATATATTATTATTATTATAGATAAATGCTTTGAATGAATTATAAATCTATGAAATTAAGAAAATTTTCTTTGCACCAGTTTTTCCAATGAGAAGCAGATCCCTTGTATAATTAGATGTTCATCTTGATTTTACATTTCTTGTACATAATAAATGCTTTCCTTGATTTTCCAAATAGGGAAGAGGCAGCTATCAGAGAGCTCTTGACAGTAACAAAGGACACAAGAACTGATGGCCCTGCAGTAGGAGCTCATCTTCATATTGTTCATCTATCTGATGCTAGTTCTTCCTTAGACCTCATAAAGGTGTAATAAAATCTCTATCATTCTCTGAAATTGCTTACTAAAGTGGTGCTTTGCACTATCACTGTCACAATATTTTATCCGCCCTATTACATCCCTTTGTAGACTTTCTTCTTCATAAATTTTTTGCTGTGTCCTTTTTAAACACTTATAGATGATCTTTGGGAGTTAATTGATATATTTATGACGTGAAACATAACTGAGATCATTTTATTTCCCTTTTTTTTTTGTTTCTTGATTATGTTGTCTCTCCTTTCAAAAGGCTCTGCTCGTTCTAGGGAGATCAGAGGGAATATCTTTTCTTATTCTTGTATTCTTTGTCTGCACAGGAAGCAAAAAATAATGGTGACAGCATAACTGTTGAGACATGCCCCCATTACCTGGCTTTCTCGGCAGAGGAGATTAAGGATGGAGACACACGTTTTAAATGTGCTCCACCAATACGCGATGGAGCAAACAAAGAAAAACTGTGGGAGGCTTTAATGGTACCTAGATATTCTTGGATACACTTGTGTACATTGTTCCTCCCTCTTCCATGATTGGTTTCTGCTTGATTTTAATTCTAATGCAGGAAGGAGACATTGATATGCTAAGTTCTGATCATTCACCAACAGTGCCAGAATTTAAACGCCTTGATGATGGTAACTTTTTGCAGGCTTGGGGTGGCATATCATCGTTGCAGGTTTGTGCGTTTAGTTTAAGGAGTACAAGTGGTTGCCTGCATCACTGTAGGAACTTATTACCTGATTAAAATCATTAACTATTTAGTAGTTGAACAGTTACTATATAGTTTTGGAACTTTAATTTTTTGGTAATGCACCCATATCTTGAAACTTAACAATCTTGTTTAAGATATACTTATTTTCTAAGTCAAGGCCTGATAAAAAATATTTTGCTCCCAATTTTTGTTTTCCTATTATTGACATAGCTATTGCCATTCTCTTGAGATCATTTGCAGTTTGTTCTTCCCGTAACATGGTCATATGGGCAAAAATATGGAGTAACATTGGAAAAGATAGCTTTATGGTGGAGTGAGAGGCCTGCCAAACTTGCTGGGCAAGATTTAAAGGTTCACATGACCATTTTTATTTCTCTTCCATCAAATACATTGCACACAATTTGCATTCTAAATAAAGTTGCTCATATAATAGATAAGCTTCATTACGCATTAACCTGAAATTGATTTTGCAGGGGGCCATTGCAGTTGGAAACCACGCTGACATTGTTGTATGGGAACCTGAAGTGGAGTTTGACCTGAATGATGACCATCCTATATACATTAAACATCCTGTATGTTTTCCCATAAACATATTCTCTTACGTACAACAACATAATTATGCATTATATACTTTTCCCTCTTCTAGCATGTTGTCTGGAGCATCTTATGATGCTGTTGTGAGCTGAAGCAAAAATTGTACCCACCTTTGGGTGATATAATGAATCAAACTTGCTAAAGAAAAACCTAACATATTGTGTTACAGCGTCTCTCTGCTTACCTGGGAAGAAGACTATCCGGAAGAGTACTGGCCACACATGTTAGAGGAAATCTTGTCTACAAGGAGGGAAAGCATGCTCCTGCTGCCTGCGGTTCTCCAATCCTGGCAAGATGAAAAGATGAATTCATGAGTAATTCCTGTAACCAACCTCAAATTTCACTTGATGTTTTTGTTTTCGCTCTCTCTTTCTGTGTTTTCATAAACTAGTGACTTTGAATAATCTGGTTTCTATGATCTCTTCAGACTGTCGCTACTTCTCCAGATCCCAGTGAAGATTTCTTACCATTCACCAGGACAATTTAAATAACGAGATTTAGCTGAAAAACTTCCTTTGCTCTAAACTATCGGGACGGAGGTTGAATGATATATTGGAGGACAGAGTCACCACTATCCCACATTGAGGCTGGAAATAACTAATAGGAAAGGAATGGGAATAGTGTAGCGCTTAAAATGGTCCTGGAGGATGTGGATGAGCTCAGTAGTATGTGGCACCTCATCATAAATTACTCGCAGCTGAACTAGTTCCTCCAGCAAATGCATTATAATTTTTATATTAACTTAAATTGTTACTTATCAAACGAAATTCACAACAATAAATAAATAAATAAACAACACTCTTGGGTGATGCTGTACTTTTGTCTTTCTCAAATTTAAGTTAAACTACGTTTGAAACATGAAACAGAGAGTATTGTAAGCATCTATGGTAAGTAATGAAACTCAGGGCTCAAAGATTGGACAGTCCACTTTGAAACTGAGTTCGATTTGTTGGGTCGAATCTTTCTAATGCTTTCATTTGGTTCAGGGGAATGCATGAATTTGGAATCCAGGCCTCTAATTAAGAGAGTGAAACTGCCGAGTGCTGGACCATCGGAAGTTATGCCACAGCAATATCCGATTGTTAAGCCTTCCTGAATCATACCTTAACCAATAGAAATTATTTCATACACAATTTAATTTTAATTCAGAAAAAAAGAAAAAAATTTAAATCATTTATCGTTGCTAAAGTAAACGCCCATGACTCGACAGCAGGCAGCAGCAGCGCAAGGCACACCCCAATGGCGCCACGTAAGCAACAAACGCGCCAAGTTCATTCAACTAGATGGATAAGAGAAAGGGGTATGTAAACAGAAACTCAAAACAAAGGCACTGTCCGTGCTCCTCAAATGCAACTTTCCAATCACTCTCTCTCCCTCCAGAGCCCTCCAATCCTCTCTCTCTCCCTCTCCTGCCACCGCTACCAGCACCACCGCGTAATCTTCAAACGCACCGTTCTTTCACTCGCAAACTCACTCCGAGTCGCCCTTTCCGAATCTCTCCAACAAGAAACCCTCAAAAGCCTAGAATGGCCCACACTCTGCGACCAACTCTCATCCTTCACACAAACCTCCATGGGCCTTTCCCTCGCCCGGAAGGCCCAAATCCCCTTTGGCCACTCTCCAGAGCAGAGCCGGAAGCTTCTAAGTCAGACTTCCGCTGCCCTCGCAATGATGCAATCTCAGCCGCTCGATTTGTCTAAAATCGAAGATATTTCGGGAATTATAAACTCCGCTGCTTCCGGTCAGTTGCTTTCCATGAGCGAGATTTGCTCTGTTAGTAGGACGCTTAGGGCGGTCAGTGCCGTGTGGGAGAAGCTATCCGAGGTGTCGGCTCTGAACGGAGATTCTTTGGCGAGGTATTCTAACTTTCTTAGCGTTTCTTTTTATTTAATTTTAATGTTTACAAAATGTATTATTATTATTTATCATGCTGATTATATTAATTATAAATTCTTAAGAGTGTTGAGAATTTTGCTGGAAGTAGATAGGACAGAAAAAGGTAAAAAAATTCGTATATTCTTGGGTTAATTTTAAAAATAACTAAAATTATAACTAATTTTTCGAAAAATAAAAAAAAGATGTGACGATCGCTGCTACTAACAGCTTTTTTTGGGGTTCTAGAGTTTTTGGTCTCCAGTGCCTTACAGCAACCAAAGCTGGTCTACGGAGGAGTGGTCCTTAAAAATTTTTTATTTTTCTGAGAAATCGGTTATTTTTTTAAAAGTCCGTTGTAATTTTTGGTTGTTCAGATAAATTTGGGTCAAAACTGTAGACAAGCGGTAGGGATTCTCTTCTGTTATAGGCATTTTGGACTTTGAAGGGCTTACTGTAAAATGATTTTATCTGTTAGTAATAATATCTGATGCATCTTTGGGTAGGTCTTCTTATTTGCTTGACAACAATATGGAGAGAAGCATAAATCATATGATAGTGATGGGTTATCATGTCTCAGTAAGGCCTGGAAAAGAAATGGCATTTTGAAGGTACTAATGCATAAGGAGCATAATGGTTATGATTCTTTTTCTTTCATAAAAACTAGAATTGGAACCTGGCTGCTTGAAAGTTGAATTTCGTATAACAGAGGTTTCATACAGTCTCATCTATCTTATCGTATCTTGAACAGGTACTCTCATCTGCTTGAAATACTTAAAGGTTGCAATTTTCAGATGGAATTAGAGCATAAAATAGGATTTTGCATAGACTGCAATCTTTTAATTATTCTTGATAGAGCTAGTGAGGATTTGGAAATGATCAGGGCAGAAAGGAAGAGAAATATGGAAAATCTGGATTTTCTATTGAAGGAAGTATCAACCCAAATTTATCAGGCTGGAGGCATTGACAAACCTTTAATAACGAAGCGCCGGTCTAGGATGTGTGTGGGGATTAGGGCTTCTCACAAATATTTGCTTCCAGATGGTGTAGTTCTAAATGTTAGTAGTTCTGGTGCAACATACTTTATGGAACCCAAAGAGGCAGTAGAATTGAACAATATGGAGGTGAGGCTTTCAAATTCTGAGAAAGCTGAGGAGATGGCCATTCTGAGCTTGCTTACGTCTGAAATAGCGGGATCAGAAACAGAGATAAAGTATTTGTTGGATAGAATAACAGAACTTGATCTTGCTTTTGCAAGAGCTGGTTATTCTCGGTGGATAAATGGGGTCTGTCCAATTTTAAGTTCAGAGAATCATGGGGGCTTTAGTTCCAGCAAGAATGATTGTTCTTTATCAGTAAATATCGAGGGTATACAGCATCCATTGCTTCTTGGTTCCTCTTTAAGAAGTTCGTCAATTGTTCCATCTAACTCTGAAAATCCTTCTGAGGTGGAAGTGACAAATGGTGTAATGACTATTCCAAAATTTTCAAAAGGTGTTTCTGACTTTCCTGTACCAATAGACATAAAAGTTAAGCATGGAACCAGAGTGGTTGTGATCTCTGGACCTAATACAGGAGGGAAAACCGCTTCCATGAAAACTCTTGGCCTGGCATCTCTTATGTCGAAGGCTGGCATGTATTTGCCTGCTAAGAACCATCCTAGCCTTCCATGGTTTGATCTTGTCTTAGCAGATATTGGGGATCACCAGGTAGTACTTTATGTTGTTATAACAGATAAATTAGTTATTTTAGTTGTTCTATTTTGTTCTAACCCTGGCTTTTCTTATTGAAGTCTCTTGAACAAAATCTTTCAACTTTCAGTGGTCACATATCAAGGATTATTGAAATCTTGGAAATTGTTTCAAGAAAATCACTTGTCCTCATTGATGAAATTGGTAGTGGAACTGATCCTTCAGAAGGTGTGGCTCTTGCCACCAGCATCTTGCATAATCTCAAAGATCAGGTTAGTTTAGCTATTGTAACAACTCATTATGCTGATCTAAGTTGTCTGAAAGATAAGGATAGTCGGTTTGAGAATGCTGCCATGGAATTTTCACTGGAAACTTTGCAACCAACCTATCGAATTCTCTGGGGAAGTACTGGTAATTCAAATGCATTAAGTATTGCTAAATCAATCGGTTTCGATGGAAATGTAATTGAACGTGCAAAAGAGTGGGTGGAGAGGTTAAGGCCAGAAGGGCAGCAGCAGTGGAAAGGTGAGCTATATCAATCTTTAATTGAGGAAAGAAGCAAATTGGAAAGTCAGGCCAGGAGAGCTGCATCTCTTCGTGCAGAAATTATGGATCTTTACCATGAGGTATGGTTTCTATAGTTTAAGTGCCGCACATCATGCTTTTATTTTTATTTCTTTTGTGCCATTTCTTCTTCATCTGATTCTCTTTATATATGCTTTCATATTGTCTTGATTAAATCTGAAACTGCAACTCTATTTTATTAGATTCTGGGCATTGGAAATGAAATTTGATGCTTTGTTATAAAGGTTTAAGGGGAAGTACTTAAATATCCAAGTTATTATTGCATAACTTCCCCTGTGAACTTGGTCTTGGCTCTGCTAGTTAGCTTATATCTTGGCCTCGATGACTGTATCCAAGATCCCAATTTTTAGTTCTATTATTGCTTATTGTTATCAATTTTTGGAAACTAGATGGAGCTCAAGGAAGCTGGCTATGCATTACATTGACAAATGAAGTCTTCAGTATATTTCTTCATTAATATTCGATATGTATGCTTTCAGTTTCAATTCTGAGAGCAAAACATTCACCAAAAATCTTTTGGATTGAGATTATGGTTGTTTAATATTATATATTCACTTTCTCATCCCGTTAGTTTCATGGTTAAAGATTCAAGATGAGGCAAAAGATCTAGATAGACGTGAGGCAGCTCTGAAGGCGAAGGAAACACAACAGGTTCAGCAAGAACTAAAGGCTGCTAAGTTTCAGATGGACACGGTGGTACAGGAGTTTGAAAACCAACTAAGAACTGCTGGTGTTGATCAGTTTAATTCTCTGATTAAGAAGTCGGAATCTGCAATTGCAGCTATCGTTGAAGCTCACTGCCCGGCTGATGATTTCTCTGGTAGTGAAACAAATACCAGTTCATTTACTCCCAAATTTGGGGAGCAAGTCCATGTGAAGGGCTTGGGAGATAAGTTGGCTACTGTGGTTGAAGTACCTGGAGATGATGAGACAGTCTTAGTCCAATATGGTAAAATAAGAGTTCGTGTGAAGAAAAAAAACATTAGGGCTCTTCCGATTAGTAAACCAAAAGCTGCAACTAATTCTACCACACGTTTGAAAAAGCAGGTATGTAATGTATAATTCTCTGGTAAAATTTGGACATTTTTCCTAATTTATGTTTATTCAGCAGTGCTGAAAATGGTAAGTTTATATGTATGTTAGGGATACCGGAGCGAAGAGATTCAGAGTTCTTCCATGGGAAGCAATGATGAAGAGGCTTCTTATGGCCCACGAGTACAAACTTCCAAGAATACTGTGGACCTACGAGGCATGCGAGTAGAAGAAGCTGCCTACCACCTTGACATGGCCATCTCTGCTAGAGGGTCACGTTCGGTTCTCTTTGTCGTACATGGGATGGGCACTGGGGTTGTTAAACAGCGTGCATTGGAGATATTGGGAAATCATCCACGAGTGACCAAATATGAGCAGGAAAGTCCAATGAATTATGGTTGTACAGTCGCCTATATCAAGTGAAATATCACCCTCATGGTCACATGTATTTTTTCTTTCCATATAACAACTCTTACCTTGTTCTAATGAGGGTAATTCGTTTTTTCTTTGGTTATTCATTAACTTTCTTTCGACTTGATGCCCAATTTTGATGTGTATATAAATGGGTTAATGACCTCAATTTGTAACTTTATATTGGCCATCTCAGTCATTTATCATTATTTTTTTCCCTTTAAGAAAGCTATAATTTTTCAGATTAGTTCGTTCATAGACAAAAAAAACTTTTGCCCTTCCAAAATTTTGAACTTTGGATGTAGGATAACAATGCTCACAAGCTTCATCATCCCTCTAGATGTCACCTTGGAGTTATTCTGAATGGTTCAAATCATTTCTATTTATTGGAAAGCTCAACATGACTTGTCAGTCCACCTGAAAGATAAATAAAACATTTTGGCACTATGTTTGTATGTTACTCCCGCCTGCTGTACACGTATGACCAAACAAACCTCAGAGCTGCCACATGCATAATCCTTATGCCAGGCCCTTGTAGGCTAGCTAACTTCATTAATCTTTTAGTTATAACAAATAAAAAGAAAAAGTACGCACAATTCAGTGTGCCAAGGATATATACCAGCTCTGGCCGGACAAGCCCTGGACCTGGAGCAGTCTTGAGATTCTGCAGGAAAATGTTAGCAGTATTCGAGAAAGCAATTGGAAACCCGCCCGAGGAGCTGAGTCTTCCTTCTACCGCGTTGGAAAGTTCAAAAAGCCGGCAAGAGACTGCAGAGATTTTCCAGTCACTATGGCCTCAGTCAACACTGTACCACCTTTCAAATGCAAATTTCATGGCTTTGTCACATGAGGATGAAACCCCATTGCTTCCTAGGTATTGCAGTCCAATTCTTTCCCTGGTGTCATAAACTTTCTTGTTTTAACTTTGTTATATATGGCTGTGCCTATGTCGTTTTCTACTTGCCACTTCTACCATGAGAGGTGCTGAAACAATTTTAGTGCAACAGATGATAAGACGTAATTTACTTGATCTACTTTAATTGTGAATAAATATGAGACTGCCCGAAGTCTTTGTAAATTGTAAACGGCCAATCTGGGAATAAATTAAGTATAACTTTTACTACCATAAATAATTGATGCTGTGAATAATGGGAAACGAAAGAGTGAGGAAAAAGTGCTTCCTATTGCTGGGATCATGCAGGTTAATTTAAACTCATTATAATTGTTTAACTAAAAATATAGAAAATTCAATGAACCCTCTGCAGTTCTTGAATTTCTAGCCTTTCATCATTTCATGCGAGTCCCAGTTCAAGCATACAGCAACTCATATGATACCATGGAAAGAAAAGGCAAGTTAAGTGCCTTAAATTGAATTGTATCAGGTCTATAGTGGTCATGGATGACATCTTCTGCATATTTCTTGGGACTCTGGAGAACATGAGTGAACTTAAGCGACACTATGGCCTTTCGAGACAGGCTACAGAAGCAATGGTTTTGATCGAAGCTTATAAGACCCTAAGGGATCGAGCACCCTACCCACCTGATCAAGTTATTAAAGATCTGCAAGGAAAATTTGCCTTCGTTCTCTTTGATGCTAGATCAGTCACGCTTTTTGCAGCCAGGGTGAGTTCTGTCTTCTACTAACAGAATTAATTTCTGTTTACTATAGCATATATGATAATTCCTACCATATCTTGTCTTCTTATGGTCCAAGCGTCAATTGATGGGTAAAGCAGATATTTGTGCTTGAGCTTGTGGCATTGTTATTGTTGAAATTATTGTTAATAATGTTAATTAGGATGGTGATGGAAGCGTGGATTTTAAGTGGGGAATTGCCGGTGACGGCTCGTTGGTACTGTCCAATGATCCCAACATCATAAGAGAAGCTTGTGGAAAATCTTGTTCTCCATTCCCTCCAGGTTAGTTCAACTATTCGCTTCTTACCTTTTCCTGATGCTCGTTTATATTACAAAATCCCAAAGCGGGGGAAGAAAGAGCACAGGCTATATATTTTCAGGTTATATGTATCAGATAGCAGCCTAACATTGCCATGCTGAAGAGTGGTTTTTACTAAAATTACACAGGATGTATTTTCATGAATGGAAGTGGGCTCACGAGCTTTGTTCATCCGCTTCACAAGGTTAGAGCTATTTTGCGTGAAGATGATGATGGAAAAATCTGTGGAGTTACTTTTCAGGTGGACTTGTACACACGACTCCACAGCATTCCACGCACTGGTAGTGCTGCCAATTGGGCTAATGCTGCTGTCATTGAGGCAGATTGATGTATCACCTGGGAAGAATATGTGCTCTTTGGAATCTAGTGTGATAAAACCATCATAAGTAGTTGTGAGTGCGTTTATGAATTCATCGCAGTTAAACAGAGTGGTTATTTGACTATGTCATTACTTCTCCAAACTGATTAAACTTGGAAATTGCATGTCTTATCTTATGGGAGGCTTGGCGGTGGTACTACCTCTTTAACTTTGTTTGTTCTTTTGGCCTGTATGCTTTCAATAATCAATTGAAACCATAAGTTAAAATTGACCATACTAAATAGATTGTGTTGTGCTGAATTAAAACTTTAAGAGATGTTTCAATCTTTTTCTAACTGAAGTACTTATAAATTGGATGTCTTTTAAACTGAAACTGATTCTGACCGTCTGAAGGTCTTATTAAGAGCCAACATAATATTACAAAGATAAACATAATTAGATTCTAGGCTGATCCGCCTACGTAGAAGCCGTAATTGCTACAGTATCTGTGACTGGCTCTTGATGATCATGCTCAGGCTTTATTTCTATCCATTACTCTCGGTACCATTTGTGGATGAGTTATAGGAAACGGGCGCAAGACGGACATGAAGTTTAATTCCACCACATGCACCACCTTGCTCTTTTGGGCAATTCACCGGACTGCAATACAGAGGCTGGTCTACCCACCAGGGAACCTGAGATCCGCCACCACCATTTCCATTGTTGTTACAACTTCCAGGGGCATTGCATGAACCAGGCCCGCAACTACTTCCACCACAATGTCCAGTAGCGTTACCATTAACATCACCAACAGTGCCAATAATTATGCCACCGTCGATATCACCAAAATCAGGCACCACGATACTACCGCTAATACCACCGCTGGCACCACCACCGCCAATACCACCACTGATACTACCTCCACCAATACCAAAACCAGGAATACTTCCACCACTTATATCACCACCTACGGATCCGCCTGCAGAACCTCCACCAGCACCAATGGTACCGCCAACACCACTGCCAATGCCAAACCCGCCACCACCATTCCACGACCATTTTCCTTGGCCGCCATGTAAGCCCAGAGGACTTTCTTCTTTATATTTTTCTTCTTCTTCGGCAGCTGCGGGCTCTGTACGAGAGTAGGAGCATACTACAAAACTCAGTAAAACTAATAAACAAACAGCTTGAACCCATTTAGGATCTGTCATTTCGTTGTGGCTACTGGCTAGCTAGCTTCAACGAGTTCTTTGAATAGCTTTAACAATGAAATGCTTTAATAATTTATATATACATACGCTAAGGTTGAGGTAGCTATGGCTGTCCATGGTTTTATAGTTTGCGAGAGAAAAAAGCGGGAAATTTGGAATTGGTTGAGGTTATGAAAGCATATTGCAAATAATTAAATAGAAAAACGGTTCAGGTTGTCATGATACTCGTGTGACCCAAGAAGGAGGGTCTCTTATTTATGCAACTGTGCCATACCGGCCTCGCCCTTCGTGTTGTTGCTGTGGCCATTAGCAGTTTCCTTGAGCTGCTCTAATCTCCCAAATATAATACTTACAAAGCCATGCCCCTTACCCTTCTCTTAACCATTAACAGTTTCACATTATTTTATTACCTATACTATAATTTTTAATTAATATTACATCATTCATGAGGAAATATACTCAACTTCATAGGCTCCATATAATTAATTTTCTCTTCCAATTCTACCATACCAACTATTTTGTAGTTTAGGGGATTTCGAGATAGCTAGGGGAATAGATCGAAACATTTCTTGCCCTTTTATTCCGCAACTTGTACTAATTGAGCTTATTTTCGATAAACAGCTGAGCATTCTATTTTGCAGCTTGTATCATTCGGGCTGGGTGACGACCTTATTTATCGAGCTCCTTCGTAACAATACAGCTTGTTTTCAGACCTACATATCTTATCCGGTAAATTGTCGTCAACCAGCAATAGTCAGCCTTCAGTCAATAAATAGTAAACTTTAATGTATCTATATAAATATAAATTAGCTTTCATTAGAATCAGTATCCTCTCTTTATCTCAACTTTACTTAAGTTTTAAGAAGATGTTGAGATGTGAATTTTCATATCTACGTTTGACTATTTTATTGGAAATCATGAGCACTATTAAATGGTAATGAATCGCAGTGAAATATATATTTCTCTTAAAATATTGTTTTTAAGACTTGAATGTTTATTTTTCATAACGTTTAGATAATAATTCAGTTCTCCAGATGTGTTATACACTTAGAGGAGATTGCCATCATGAATTTGACTAGTGCGTTTCTTTAATTAAAATCATGAGGTCATCTGAAGGTCTTATTGAGGTAATTATGTAGTACATTATACAAATAGGCTTTCGAGATAAAAGTCTACGTAGAACACGCAGTTGATATACATGTACTTATCATAAACTTGGATTTTATGCTGAAAGTAGGAGCATTTAGGGACCCTGTTCGTCCGCCTACACAGACTTCGGTGCCATGGCAACGGCATTCACAGTGCTTTCTTTACCGATTATAACATAACATAAATTATCACAATCTCCAGATGGACATGATGGGCAAACTTTGATGACTTTGGGTTCATGGCCGACGAGTTCTCCGAGACCAAAACTACTAAAGCATAAGCTGCAATCGTCTAATGGGCATTTTGAGCAATCATGTCCACCAGGTGGAAGGGCTGCAGGTAGAATGGACGAGGAATCAATTGGTATAATAAATAATGGGTGCTCGCAATCAACATTGTCGGGGCAAGGCGAATTGATGTTTGGAGCTAGAGCCTGACTAGCGCAGTTGCAATATTTGCCATATGGACATCTTGCAAAATTGAAGTTGCAGAGATTGTTGCCGTTATTGTGACTTTGGTCAATGATACCAACCTCTTTACCCTCACAAGGAAGAGATCTATGCAAAGAGCAGACTCCTAAGGTTACTGAAATAAGAAGGCAATGCAAATCCATCTTGGTGCGACCATTTTGAGCAAACTTTTAAGTTGCATTGCTCTATCGATCAAGGCTCTATTTAACATTGTTTTGGTTGGCATTTGTAAGAGGATTGAAAATATACGACGTAAAAGCTAGATGATGTAGTAGACTAGAACACTGTACTAACAAGGAAACGATTTCATACATTTTATATATTCCTGTCAAATTTGCCACTTTTCTAAAAGTTTCAGCATTTCGTACATTTTACATATTCTTGTTAAGTTTGTCACTTTTTTAAAGTTTGTTACTTTTTCAAAAGCTTAAGTTTGTAGATGTGGGTTTAACATTAATACTTTAAGCCCTCTAATACGTCCCCGTGCCTCAGCAGGTAAAACAACAATACATTTTTAATTAATTTTTAAATAACACGGAAGGGATTCGAACCTGCAATCGTTAGGTCATATGGCTCTGATACCATGTTAAGTTTGTCATTTTTCTAAAAGCTTAACCTTGTAGATGTGGGCTTAACATTAATACTTTAAGCCCTCTAATAATTTCTCTAATCAATGATGTATCACCGCTATTATTTCGCGGTTGTTGTGTGGGCAAAACATTGCATGCACGTAACAGAATTTCACCGCTTTCTGTGAGGCATTGCTTGTTGGAATCATGTGTTGTGAGTTGCCATACTATTGCAGCCTTGGATGTTCAGACTGCTATTTGCCACAACCTTCTAGCTAGGGCGCTATATATAGGTTTCCTTTTTTTTTTCTTTTTTATTATACGATACCACTAATCCGACAACAAAAAATCTGTTCGACAAGGGATGTATCTATATATATGCCTAATTATGAAGAGCCTCATCAGATAATTGTGCATATACACGTCACTTGATTAGGTAAATGTACATTCATCCATTATAGGGCAGATTTATGACGAAGAATTTAATACATAAACTTGATTAGCCAAATTTTAGTAAAATAGGAAATTTTTTAAGTAAAAATATACATAACAATATAATCATTATAAATCATTATGTGATATGAACTTAGTTAAGTACAAAAATCACGAATCACACTTCATATAATTACTCTTAACTGATGGATAGTAAGCAAACTTAATTAGGGCTTAAGTGAAGAACAACAATTCAAGTTTATGAATTTGGTTAAATATTATTATATTAATGACTACACGAGTATGAATATTAATTGGTGAGAGACTTCTTTTATTCCCATCATAATATACATAGTACAGAGAAATGCTTATTTACCAATAATTCAATTTCATAATTAGTGAGCTTATTTATTCTTCACTTCTGTGTGTGGCTGGAAGAAGCCGAGAAGAGCGCACTTCTAAAAGCTTAATAAAATTAATAAAAGGACTATGTAAAACCATGCTGTAGGTGCTGCGATTTTAAGGTGTACGTGGCTCTTCCCGCGGTCAGGGCCTTCTAATTAAATGAAGTTCTGATGGCATCCATTTTGGCGAAAGAGTCAAAAAGGAGTAGAATTTAAAGAGGTGAAGGAATACTGAAAGCAACAAATTAAACAATGTTCTCAGACATGCTTTTTGTTCTCATGTCAGAATGCCTTGAAATGGAGAACATATATCAATTCTTTATGTATATATATATATATATATCCATACTATATATATATATATATATACATGCTTCTCTGATCATTAAGTTCTTAAAAGCAGATACTGCAAACCTTGTTAGCATTTCTGATTATTTGTTGATCTCTGTGTTTAGCTTGCTCTTACGATGCTGTACTTGCATGCGTCTAGTTAGGATGAAGAACACTTAATGGAGGCAAATAAATATTAATTAACCCAATTGGAAGATTGCCATGCAATATTAGTGCGTGTGTGTGTATTGTATAATAAAGCTCTCAGAGATGGTAAACAAGTAAGAGAATATCGCAATCAATAAAACTTGAGTAATGTTTTATTAAAATTGTTTCTCAAGGTCTTATTAAAGTAGTGGCATGCACTTAGGCTGCCGAGAATGCGTGAAGCAGAAACATGGTAGACTTAAATTTTATGCTCAAGACTGGGCAAAAACCCACGTGGGTTTGCCTACTCAGACTCAAGACACAATGGGATCACCAAGAGGAGCTGAAGCTGGACAAATTTCAGCTGGTGGAGGGGGAACATTTTGGTGACATCTGCCTTCACCTTCATCACACGGTGAAGGTGCAGGTGGTGGAGGGGGAACATTTTGGTGGCATCTGCCTTCACCTCCATCACACGGTGAAGGTGCGGGTGGTGGAATTGCAATTGGAGATGGTGCATTTCCAGGTGGAGAGCAAGGCGCAAGGGCACCTGGACTTGGTGGGTTTACAATTACAGGTGAGCCTGGAGATGGTGGATTGACAATTGGGTTTGGACTTGGACTTGGTGGGTTTACAGGTGAGAGTGGAGATGGTGGATTCGCCAAGGGAGTTGGACTTGGTGGGTTTACAGGTGAGAGTGGAGATGGCGGATTCGCCAATGGACTTGGACATGGTGGGTTTAACGGTGAGAGGGGAGATGGTGGAGTCGCCAATGGACTTGGAGCTGGTGGGTTTACAGGTGAGCTTGGAGATGGCGGATTTGCCAATGGACTTGGAGCTGGTGGGTTTACAGGTGAGCTTGGAGATGGAGTAGGAGCACTTGGACTTGGACTTGGACTTGGTGATGATGTAGGGGGTGCAACTATAGATGGAGTAGGGGCACTTGGACTTGGACTTGGTGGTGTCACAGGTGAACTTGGCGATGGACTTGGGGCACTTGGACTTGGTGTTGGTGCGGGGGGCGAAATTTGTGGAATGTTATTGCTCGGAGGTGGACATTCATTTGCTGGAGGAGGGGGAGGATTTTGGGGCTGACATCTGTGGTCAGCACAATCCGCCCCAATGTCATGGTTCAAACCGGATGCCAAACCCTTATCTCTATCCTCTTTAAGAACTCTATGAGCAGAACAATATCCGAAGCATATGGAAACCAAAAAGGCTATGGAAACCCACCTTGGTGCAGCCATTTTGAACTTAGTTTGATGCTCTGAATGGTTCCATCCACCAAGGCCTGTTATATATATAGTGATGTTTTGCCAGAGAAACGTCTGAGCAAAACAAGGCATAAATTTTGAAAAAATGCAGGAACACAGCAAGCAGCTGGGGAAACATTTCTTGCATTTTCCTATTATAATCACTCTGCTGCTATTCATGGTGGTTGTGTGAGCAAGAATTTTCGTGTACTTAATTAAAATCTTATTCTGCAGTTTTCTGTAAATAATAAGCTTCGCAATCGTGCCTATGTTACATTTATGGTTCCACATGCACATGTTACAATAGCTTTGCTCATGATTCTTGAGCAAAATTGAAGTTGATTTGAACAATCTAATTACATGACATGAGTGTACGGCCACCAATATCTTTGATAACATATTCTGTCTTGACATCATTTATAGTTTTAATTTGTTTAAAACAACATCTCTCCAGTATATATGATAATTGTACTACAATCAGTTTTCGTATCATATGTTCTCTTAGGGCGCAAGCAATCTTTCCTGCCAATGAGCCACGCTCAAAGTCAACTGCTTATGATTTCTCATCAAAAAGCTGAAAGAAACATTTGATATATAGTGCATATCCAATCCAATGTCCACAAATAAGTCGACGAAGACCACAACAAGGCAATATCTTTTTTTTTTTGTTTTAAAAAAAATCATTTACTTTCTTAAAAAAAAGTGATGGGATATTCTTTAATTTGGTGACAAGTTCTTCAGGTCCTTCTTAATTAATTTATCCATGCATTTTTTTCCCGTCATTTTTTTCTATTTCAATATAATCTTGTAACGAGCTTAGAATCCAAAAACTTGTTTAAAACAAATAATTTAGGATAATTGAGTCTAAATAAAAGGATAGACTGTTTTATATATGTTCTAAAACATATTACAAATTATAAGTTAGGATAATCAAATTTACAAATTCGTTTAATTGTTGGGTTTTGTTATGGTAGATAGTAACGGAACATTGTTGTAAAATTTTGTAGATGAGTAAATAAATTTTTTATATGAATACATAAAAATTATATTAATACGATTTATAATTTTCATATACTCATCGATAATGTTTATATACTTATGTATAAAATTTATATAAAATTTTATAAAAATATAGTGATACTTAGATGTGCCGTAGCATTTCTCTTAGATTATTATAAATTAGTCTATTATCATGTTTACGAGTGTTAGGCGTACAGAAGGAGGCTTGGGAGCTTCTTTGACGACTTTGGCTATGGTACATGAGTTGCACCGGTATAATGGTTGTCAAATTTTTTGTAAATTTAGTGTAAAAATTGTAAATATTTATGTAAAAATCGTAAATGTGTAAAAAAAAGTTGTAAATAAATAATCGTATAACTATTTTTATTTTTTATAAAATTAACCTAAAAATTGTAAATCATTATATAAAAATCGTAAATATAAAAAATTATTCATTTATAATTTTTTTTATATTTACAATTTTTATATAAGAATTTATAATTTTTATAATAAATTTATAAAAAATTTAAAAAGAATTATGATCCTTCTTTGACAAGAATTTAGTAGAACGACTTCTAAAGGAAGGGGAAATGAAAAAGAAGACTTCCACGCGCTTACCGGAGAATCAAATCAAACTGTGCATTTGAGCGCTAAAAAGCTTCTCTCTCATTTGTTTATTAGTTTGCTTTTACTTTTTCTTTTCTTTGTTTTACGACAAAAATAGTGGTATTGCCATTTGCCACTACTCTCAGTCAAATTTATTTAAACTCAATAAAAAAATGTAATTCCCATTTTCGTGTAGATTACTTTAATTACAAATGCCTGCATTTTAGCAACCAAACTTTTACTTTAGTTTTCATCCCAAATTTACATTCAGATGTTAATTTTCAATTTTTGTATACCTACAAACTAATTAATTTAACTATAGACATTTATGTAATATTATTATATGCATTATCAAGTCTATTTAAAATTTATTAAAAGATAGTTTTAACATATATTTTAAGGATATATGTTGCACACATTAAACTCTTAAAGATTATAATCAATATTAAATTCTAAAAAATTGTATAAATTTTTTTGAAGATCGTAAAATTTCTTAAAAAATTATAAATTCTTTTAATAATCGTATAAAAATCGTTAAATACATAAATTTTAAAAAAAATTATATGATCTTTAAAGGTTTAACATTTATTCTAAGACACAAATTAAGATTACCTTAAATAAAAATACCTAAAACTAAATAAATTTCACTTTGTAATTTATTGATATTATTTTTATTTATTATAATTCAATGCACTAGGAAGGCGTGAGGTACGAGAAGTTGTGATGAAAAACAAATGAATAATTGTTAACTTCTAAAATAGCAAATTTAAAAAATTTAAAAATAAAAAGTAAAATACACAGCATGTGAGTTATTTCTATTTCTATAAAACAAACAAAGAAAGCACTTAACAAAAGTTTAAAGCAGAAGAGTGCGCCTGGGCCTGCCTGCCCTCCTCCTCTGCATTTCCTTTCCTTCCTGGCCAAAAGTGAAAGAAACCTCTCTCTTCCGTAAGTCTCTTTAATCTCTCCATCCTTCAATTGTTTTTATTTATTTATTTTTATCGATCAGAAAGCGAAGCTCAGTTGGGTTGGTTTCGGTTGGTTTCAGTTGCGTGACCAGGAAATTTTGACAAGAACTCTTTAATATCCGGTAAAATTATGATATCTCCTTGATGATTTCTCATACCCAGATAGTGATTTTAGTGTAGGCTTTTGAATTTGATTCCATGCCACCAAACACGGTTGTGACTAACTTCTGATTTTTAACTGCATTTCGCCTCTCTTACTTGGCTGTAAAGAAAAGTTAAAACAGTTCTTAATTTATTTATTTTTTTCTTTATATTATGTAGTTCTGTCTCTCTGATCATGATCTGTGAAACCTTGTGATTGTGATTGTTGCTTAGCCAATTTGTTATGAGTAGTCTTAAAGTGTGCCTTTTAAGTTAAACCCTAAAAAATTGTGCAAATTCTCTTCAAGATGTAGATATTTCCAGTGACGGGAGCCAACTATTTGCTTTAGTGGGGCAAATTTAGACATTAGAAAAATTATTTACAAAAAACCAAGAAAATCATATTCATTATTAGATTTGTATATTTTCTTATATTGAAAATATTGTACAATTTTATACACTATAAACAGTGGTAGTTCGGAGATAGTTTTATATTTATTTGTAGGGTTCAATTAATACCAACAAAAATCCTTAAAAAAAATTTGATATATAGGTTCTTGTCTATAAAATATTTTTTAATTACAAGTACTTCTGTAAAACGTATTATAATTTAATTCTTAACTTAAATGTTTAACATATTAATAAAATTAATATAGGACTTTGTCAATTAAAAATATATTATGATTATCATTAACAATATATGAAGGTTTAATAGTTAATATGGATAAATATTATTTAAGCCGTCAAGAGTAAAAGTGGTTATAAAATAGATTAAAAATTTAAATTATCTAAAAAATAAAAAAGGATTTGTTGTGTTAAAATACAAATTGGAGGAGAATATTAGACATTTTGCGAATTCAGTGGGGGCAATTGCCCACACTGGTCACTTTGTGGCTCCGTCCTGGAGTATTTCCTCAAAAAAATTGTAAATTATTTAAAAGACTTCGCAAAAATCATTGAGTGCATAAACTTCAAGTGAATCTGCATCTTTGAGGGTTTAACATGGCACAAGTTAAGACTAACCATTTGTTATTTATGAAAAGTTTCCCAATTGAGAAGTTACTATTCTGGCTTTGTATTTTTTTCTGGGTATATCACATGTATTCATGATCTTTTTTTTTTCTGGGTTTGTTTTGTTTATTTTTTTTTCAATTATTTTTGTAAAATATAAACCCTATATTGTGTACTGATTTGTTTGATCCTGATGCTCTGCGAAGTGTTTTTGGAATGGAAGTATCTAGTTCCAATGGATTAAGGCAAGATGTTGAAGAGCAGGCATTGAAGGGTTTGCTTGATGCATTTGGTTCTGCATTTACGCTACAAGAAATAGCTTTGGCTTATTGCAATGCAGGACGTAATGCAGACTTGGCTGGTGAAATGCTGTATGATCAGCAGGCAAGCACCACGACCTCCAGCACCCATTTGTATTATGGTGAGGGAAGCGATAAAGGATCTTCTCAATTATCAAACGATAATATGTTGGAGAGCCTGTATTATGTAAGTGGCAAGTCCAAAGGTTCAAAGACAAAATGGCGAACAGTTTCAGGTGGCACTGTTTCGAGTATAATTGGTAAAGACTATGTTAAATCTACTCAGCCAGCTAATGGTTATTGTATGGCAACCAAACCATTGAAGTTGGATTCAAATGAGTTGCCAATGTCTGAAATTTGGGGAGAAGAAGCTAAACCTAATCCACCAAAGGATGATCATTTGCAAAAGGATATGGAAGATTTTCTGTTCAAATTACTGGGAGAAGGATTCAAGCTGAAGAGGGATGTTATTCGAGAAGTTCTTGGTATGCCAATCTTTACAATTTTACAATATTATCTGGTTGCTAACTGTCCTGTCATTTGATATGTGAACCAATATTTTCATGTGTGTGATTACTAATTTGGCATTATATTAAATTCACAGATAGTTGCGGATACGATATGAAGAAGGTACATAATATCTTTCTTTTGATTAAGGCTTCTGCTTTACTTTTTTGTTACTTCATAGATTTCCTCTTCCTTCATGGTAGTCATATTTGTCAAGGTCAAGCCTCAACGACGGTTATCCTAGTTTTAGTTTATCTTTCATTTAGATGCTTTTGGTAGTGCTTATTTACTTTCATTTGGTGCTGCTTTTCTTGTGTGGGAAATAAGATTCTTTGGTGGTTTTTAGCAGTTGACCAGATAAACTAGTTAACTCAGACAAAGACTTCATGGTCCAATGGCCTGAAAGAACTTGCACAGGGCCCTTAACCTGGACTATACTCTGACCTTCTTAAAAAAAAAAAAAAAAAATTGTACATTACATCTTTGTATTATACCTTGAAATAATGCTGGTTTTGCTTCTCCGTTTACACAAGAGGTAACATGTCTGCAGTTGTCTAAGGTTTACTTTCTCAATCTTAATGTAATTAATAAAACAATTGTTTGTAAAAAATGCATATATTTTAATCTCTTTTTATCATTTTCTCATCTGTGTAAAAGTGCTAGATACCATTCTTAACACTAAGCATTTCTAAACTAAAATAAAACTTTTCTCTCTGCAGAGCATGTCGAAATTACTTGATCACTCAGAGATTTCTGACAAAGGGATGAAAGTACTTGATAGAACCAGTGAAAAGGTTAGCATTGCTGCCAAAAATTTTATAACGTTGTACAGGTTGTTTTCAGTTATTGTTAGGATATGATGACGGGGTGTTCTCCAATCTCTTATAGCGTGCCAGCAATTACTTTGTTTTTTTTTTTTTTTTTTTGGTAGCTAGCCTGACACTTTTCTGGCTATATATATATATATATATATATATATATGGACACACACACACACACACACATATATATAAAATTTCCTTGTAGGTGGTTGTTAACAGTTTGATGAATGCTGAAGAAACACTATTTTATCATTTATCTGGAACGGATGTGAAGACTTTGTGCATGCCTATGCATTTATTTTAATTCTTCTTAAAACCATTAGTGAACATATAAGGGAAAAGATGATGGCTTTGCATTGGTGTTGTGCAATTTTTGATGATTCCGATAATCCTTGGATGTACGGAAATTTCCATGAGCACATTGTCTTTTGTAAACCTTTAGTATAATCAGTTTGGACTTTGATTAGAATATATAGGGTTATTTGTTAGGTAGATGCCATATTGGTTGGATCACCCTCAAGTTAGTTCAGAGATGATTCTGATGACTTTTCCTATAAAACATACATTTTCTGGATTTGCTGCATACATCTATCATGCAATCCCTTATCTTAACATACAATCTCGCTTAATTTAGAAGAATAAAACTAATAATGATAAACTTATGATTGTATGGTGGTATGCTTGTTTAACATTTCGAGCTGACACATCTCATAAATTTTCTTCATTTTATGTAAAATGGTGCACTGTGCTATATCATAGCTTATCTTGTTATATGAGAATGAGTTCAAGTTAATTAGTTATTTTTTTTCTTTCCAATCAACAGTTAGAAACTAAGGATAACTACTTGACTGATATACATCTTCCTTCCATTTTTAATTTCGTATTACAGTTTACAGACTCATATTCAAATTCTGAAGGACTTAATTCTGAAAGAAAGTTGCAACAATTGAATTCTTCAAGAGGGTATTTTTTCTGTCCCTCTTTTTAACGATTTGTATTTTCTCAAATTTTCTTAAGTACCATAAAGGATTCTGCTATTTCTCAGAGTTCATCTAAGAAGAGGAAAATTTTTTTCTTATCTACAACTTTTTCAAAGTCATGATTGGCTTTTTGTTGCATGCCATCAGTGGTGCGAGTGAAGATTCAAATAAAAATGGAGGAGAATTGCCTAGACAGCTTAAAGAGAAAAAAGAACTTGAGAAGGAAGTTTTGGCTGCTTTGTTTAGTGCTTCTGAGAAATCCGAGGAACCACTGAAAAGAACAGAGGAGGCTGTGAGGAGATGTAGACCATATGGAACTGTCGTGTGCGAACCTCCAAGGGACTTTATACCGGAGCACACCTTTAATCTGTTGCACTTACAAGAAGACAACAAAAATGGTATTCATTTTGTTTTTCTTACTTTCAATGAGTTAAAACAAATGGTATGCTTTCTGTTATATTAGGTTCGTAGAGCTTAAAGCACAATATAGGAAAGAAGAAATGCACTGTATTTGTAATGTTTCTCATGTTACATGTGAGGGATTAATCTGTAGGCAGTAGTTCATAAATTGTAATGTTGCTGGGTAAGATTCTTCAGCTTGTAATGAACAAGAGCAAATTGCTCTTAGAATTTGGTTCACCTACCACAAAAGTTAGTCTAGTTCAATTATATGGACCTCTGAGTAGTTTCTGAGGAAATATGTATGGGGAAAACTAGGTAATTTGTGCTTAATTTTTGGGTTTGCCTTCTCTTTTCCTATTGTCAAGCTTTCCTTTCTTCTCATGAAGCCTGTTACGGTTGCAGATGAAGATGAAGAGGACGAGTTCAAGGTTCTCCGTAAAGCCGTTATGGAATATAGGGCCATGATGAAAGAATATTATGAAGCTGTATGTTCTTGTGTAATTGTTAATTATTCACACACCGGTTTATAATCATCAAAGATGCAATGTTGTCTTTGTCAATTGACTTAATGTTCTAAACAAAATGATGTAAGAATACGAGTTCTTTGACAGGCTGTTGATTCCTATATTAAGGGTGACCACATTCGAGCAGGCAAACTTCTAGAACAGGTAAGGTTTCCATCTACTCTCATCGCATAATATGATGACCTATTAGAATATGCTTTGTCATCAACGTTGGCATTTAAGGTGAAGACAGAATTTTCTTGGTACTTTAGCAGTTAAAGTGGATAAAGTTGTATTTTGATAGAACTCTGGATTACTCACACACACACACTGTAACTTTGACAGAATCTAGAAATTAGAAATGGAAATTAGAGTTGATTTTAGATAGATTGAAGAGAAATCAGGTTTGTTTTATTTAGCTGTTTGGCAGGAGTTTCGAGAGCCCTGCCTCTCTCCAAGAGAATTCCTCTCCTTTTCAAATGTTTTTTAACTAACTAACTCTGCACACTCCCCTAGGCTAGGATAACTAACTCCCTCACAGCTCATCCATCACTCGGCAAAACAGAAGAACAAAACAGAAAATAACAATTCACATTTCTGCCCTTCCTTTGTTATCACTTTTGGTGTCGCCTAGTATAAGTAAATTTGATTGGAGGTCTATCATATTTGAAAGCCAAGTCGTGCAATAGACTTGCCTTAATTCTGCTGTCTCCCATTGTGCTGAAGCTGCAAAGATATAGATCATAGTCGTTGTATAGTGAACAAAAATAGTTTCTTTGGGACATTATGGATCAGCTTCCACATGTTAGAATGCCCATGCTAGACAAAATGAATGATTTACTTGAATGTTGTGGGTTTGACAGGGACATTTCTTTCTTAATAAAGCTCGTCAAGCAGATGAAGAATCCAGTCAAAAGATTTTTGAAACTAGGTTGGTATTTGAAGCATGTGAATATTTGTCTAATTTCCTCTTAATGGTGTAGCAATGTAGGAAATTCGGCTAGGTACTTGCTTTATTTTATTTTATTGTCTCATTATGTTTATTGGCAGAAATGTAGAGACCCAAGATTACATTGTCCTTGATTTGCATGACCTTGACAAAAAGGAAGCCATTCGTCTTTTGAGATGTCATCTTTTAAATATTTCAGGAATTTCATGTGAGTCACCACATCTTTATATGTAGTTGCTCCTGATTTGTGTCATTTATGTGAAATGACTTGTTTCATGGTTTTCGCCAGCATTTAAGTACATGAAGGTCATCATAGAGACAAATGATGAAGACACCACAAAGGGAGCTCGTCGACGCCTGGTGAGACTGACTACTTGATTAAATTTTAAATGGAAAATGACCATTGGCAAAATTGCCAATTTATGTAACTCTTGTGTCTCATTATACGTCTGATGAAAGATCATATCTTTACATATTGTTCTACTTCATGGTCTAATGAATTTATTGATTTATTCTGATAGCTTTTACAGGAGATGTTTTGTTATAATTTACAAGCCTTGTTGGTTTAGTTTATATGTTTATTATTTTCATTTGGTCAAGATTCCCATTTGCTGGAGAGAAGGATTTACGAATTCGTATATTAAATTATTTTTGTGGACAGGTTATGAAGCTACTAGAGAAAGAATCCGTCGAGTGGATTGAAGAAGAAAATGCTGGAACAATACTAATTCGTACAGATAAGATCAACCCAAAACGTCTAAGTTTTGCTAAAAAATAATAAAATCCAACACTCGGTTTTTGGAAGGACGTTGGTGATGGAGAGTGCATATAACAAGGCCATTTGAATTTTGATGATACATTCCCATTTGAAGTTTTGAGGACCTTATAATTGTTTGACTCATTTTTTAACAAATTGAATTGAACTGGGTACATCCAATGATTCACAGAGACTTTTGTGGATGCATTCAAGCTGTAGATTTTAATGAAACTATCTTGATATCTCACCTTACTTAAATTTTAGTGTTAGTTTTACTTCTAGAACATTAAAATTTTATTACTTTTGAGAGTCTGATTCTGTTTGGTGCTTATCAAATATGAGGATTCGCTTGAGGAGGCCTTGTTTTTTGATATCTTATCATTCAGTAAAGCTCCCAAAGTTGATTAAAGTCCTCATTAGCCTCTTTCTCTTTCAGTTGTCTGGACTTCCATCAGTATATTATTGTTCCAATTCTTCGTTAGGGATGTTGAATAACACAAGGTGGGCGTTTAACCCAAGCTGGTGTGTTTCTTGGACTCTCAACTAAGCTTTTCACAGAATTAGAAACTAATGTTATTGCTAAATTAAGTAGTCATAATCCTAAGCTTGAGCGCTCTGATATTTTCTTTATCGTTGCTGGGATAACAAGAGATTTGTCAAGACTGTGATACAAAATTTTCCTACTCTGAGCTAATTACAATTGGTAATATGCATAGAGGAAATGTTCAAGCTGATTGCTATATCAAAATATTATATTATCAGATGTAGGACTGGATCTGATTTTTACTTCAATAAAATATAAAGACATAAATTATGGTAAATATTATGTGACAAACCCAAAGGATTACTTCTGAGTAGGTTGGGATTATCTTATTTTTGCCTAATAATTGAGAGTGATTGATAAGGAACGGGGTTCCTCAAGTTAACAGAAAGGGAGGGAGATGTAGACAGAGGAAAGGGGAGAAACAATAGAAGAAATTTAGGGAGAAATAGAGTGAAATTAAGGGAGGAGACAATCTTTTTATCAAAAGATCAAAAAATCAATAACAACCAAGTCTAAGAAATAAAATAACTAAAGACACTTATTTATAGTGTCGACAATCATAACTTAACTAGGAAATATACTTCCATTAGGAAATATAATACTAATCCTAGTTAAACTAGAAAATACCAAAATTAAATCCTAAATAAAATAGTAAACTATTAATTAGGAAAATAACTCCAATTAGGATTACTCCCAATTTAAGAAGTCAAAATCCCTAATAATAGTCAAAATCCGTAATTTATTAAAATCCCTAAAATCAAAATTAAAATCCCTAATCTATTCCTAATTTGTCCTACATCAATTCTCCTCTGCTTGAAAGAACTCGACTCCTGGCGAGTTGTCAAAGAGGAAGTTGCCAATACACGAGAAAACGCCACGTTTTGCCTTGCACGATCATTGGAAAGTCATTAATCCACATCTTCGTTATGACGATCCAATATTGGAAGCACACATAATGGAAAAATTATTGATGCTTTAGCTGCCTTCGATATTGGTAGAGAAACAAATATCACCATGGAAGACTTTACCGTTGGCCTAATAGAAGACGTCATCGTTGACCCAATAATAAAAGTAGGTGAACCCAAATATGACTCAACCTATGAAATTAATTTCTTGAATGATTTCATGAGATTCTTCTTCACATATGGATTCAACTTCATATGTAGGCTCTACATCATTCTTCAAATTCGTTTCACCCTTGACTTCAATAGGACTGTTAGATTCATGCTCATCTGCAAGATCAATATCACTTGATTCATCATCTTCACCAAAATCATCACACTCAACCTTATAGTTCTTAGGAGTTGCACCCAAAATCTCTTGATTCTTATGTTTAGTAGATGACTCTAAACTATGATCTTGCTTTGTGAGAACAGAAGCTTGTAAGGCTTTTAAAGCTGTTAATAATTCTGTCAATCTGTTTTCTAATTTATTTCCCAAAGCATCTATCCTAATGTTTATCCTATTTTCTGAGGCTTGTATCATTGAGAGTATTGAAGTTTGTACTGAAGGACACATTGTAGATATCGATAAGAAGAGTATGATGGTGGTTGCGGTGAGCAGTAAATTCGGTGAACAATACCGCCGTGTAACTTCTGTGAACAGTAAATGATGAACAGTAATTTAGGTGAACAGTGCTCACCGTTAATAGTAATTTTTTTTTTTTTTTTTGTGATGGAAGATGAAATTGGGGTAAAGTAAGTTAATGGTGGTGGGAGGTTTATAGTTTATAGGTTGAACAAAAATTTAAAGGATAAATAGTACAAGAGGGGATCAAAACCACGCTCTAATACCAATTGATGAGGAACGGGGTTCCTCAAGTTAACAGAAAGGGAGGGAGATGTAGACAGAGGAAATGGGAGAAACAATAAAAGAAATTTAGGGAGAAATAGAGTGAAATTAAGGGAGGAGACAATCTTTTTACTAAAAGATCAAAAAACCAATAACAACCAAGTCTAAGAAAAAAAATAACTAAAGACACTTATTTATTGTGCCGACAATCATAACTTAACTAGGAAATATACTTCCATTAGGAAATATAATACTAATCCTAGTTAAACTAGAAAATACCAAAATTAAATCCTAAATAAAATAGTAAACTATTAATTAGGAAATAACTCCAATTAGGATTACTCCCAATTTAGGAAGTCAAAATCCCTAATAATAGTCAAAATCCCTAATTTATTAAAATCCCTAAAATCAAAATTAAAATCTCTAATCTATTCCTAATTTGTCCTATATCAGTGATTTTATTTAATCCCCAGTTTTTAACTCTTCAAACTCTTACATTTTTGGACAATATTATCGTAAAATAAAATTACTAAAAAAAGAAAGCATTCTGAAAAGACTTATTATTTTTTTTCTTTTCTGGCAATTAGAGGCTATGGTCATTGCTTGTTTGGCCTGAGATTAAGATTATATAATATAAATTGAAATTGCTATGGCCATTGCTTGTTTGGTCCAAAGCGCACGTACTGTAGGCATCTCTCTTGTATGATAATATCCTTGATCTCTAAGATAATGTGAATGAATAGCATTGTTGCTTCTTCAGGTCATTACCATTGCTTAACAACCCTATCTCCATTCTTTTTCTTCTGGTTTAATTCGCTTTAGTATTTTTCAAGGAATTAATCTCTAAAATTCTTTTATATCTTTTATTTTTTTCACAAGATGATAAAACTTATACAGTTAAAGTATAATTTAGGAATCAATTGGGGTTTGGTGGGAAAAAAAGGGTTTCAAAAGTTTAATTAGGTGAATGCAAAAATAGGGGTTAAAGAGTACGAAAGTGGGGATTGATCTGCTGAATAGAACATCTTAATAATTAATTACCCTTAAATAAAAGAGGATATCTATTTAGCTCCTACTTTTTAATTCTTTAACCTCCAATTTTATTTTTTTAATTTTTTTTGACAATTTTATCTTGCAATAAAATTTTTTAAAAAAAGTAAAATAATTATAACTACATACATGAAAATACTCTATTTTATTTTTCTAATTTTATCTCAATTGCACTAAAAACGATCTAATGGACTAAATCACAGACTTCGGATTTGTAATGGAGATTAATATTTTTCAAATATATTTATCATTTTAACAAAGAATTTTTATTTCAATCAGATGCCGATAAACTAATTTATATTCTTTTTCAATAAAAACACGGAAACCGTAAAAGCCCTTAGAATTTAGGGATTTCATAATTTTCACTCCAGGGAAGATATGTAATTACTGAAATACATGTATTGGGATTTGGGAAGCCTCGCAAATATATAAAATAAATTTCGCCTTTCAATTTCATGTTCTTTGCGATATTTGAAAGAACTAATGAAATCTTTTACGGGGTGGAGTTTGTCCTACTACAGCAACTAGCAAGGGTCAAAGGATGAAATTATGCCACTAACATTTTGCAGAAGCTAGTGAACCTTTCATTGTTTCTGCAGAAAGAGAGAATTTTATGCTTCATTTTTTCTTCAGATTACTTATCCATTTTGGTGGAACATGCACTTTATTTCTGAAAATTAATCTAACAAATATGACTAGTTTAATTAACTATGAAGATTCATGACTTAGAGCAAATAGAATAAGAAAATTGAAATGGGTATTCGATATGTGTAATTATAATTTTTTTATTTGTTTTAATAATTTTAATTTAAGATAAAATTGTAAAAATGTGAAAAAATAAAATAAAATTGGGGGCCAAAAGGTTAAGAAGTGGAGATTAGGGAGAAGAGCTCTAAACAAAATGATACAACCAAACATTTTCTATCATAATGGGCTAAAATAATACAGTATCTGGGCCGTCACATTTATGGGCCGAACCACAACCCATGTGGACTCGCAAGTCGTCAGTCATCAATCATCAGCTACAGAGACGCATATGGAAAAATCAACGGCGATTGATTGATGATGAAATCTGAGCGCACAAGTGAACAGAAAAGATTAAAATAAACTAAAATAAAATAAATAAAAAGGTAGCGTCTAGGTTTTTTGAAGCGGGTGTTGCTGGTGCGTGGTCTGTGATAAGCGTAAGGCATCTCTCTCTCCCACAGACACAGTGCGTGCGTGTATAGAGGTTCAGACGGAGAGTAGAGTAATGGGTGGCAGTGGGTCGGTGAAGGACTTGAAATCAAAGGAGGAACTGGATAACGTGCGCCAGAGTGGCGCACCCGTTATCCTCCACTTCTGGGCATCATGGTGTGAAGCCTCCAAGCACATGGACAAAGTCTTTTCTCACCTTTCCACCGATTTTCCTCATGCCCATTTCTTCAGGGTTCGTTTTGTTTTTCTTATTCATTTGTTTATTTTCAAGGATTGAAATGGTGTTGCCTACGTATAGTGAATGGCTTTTGTAGGTTGAAGCTGAGGAGCAACCGGAAATATCCGAGGCCTACTCTGTTTCTGCTGTGCCTTTCTTTGTCTTCTTCAAGGTACATATGTTTATTTGTTTCTATTTTTATTACGAAGAAATTTCTTTCTTTCTTTTCTTTTTCTTTTTTTTTTTATAATTCTACTATGGAGTGTAGAGTTATAGTAATTTTGTTAATTTTGTTTTCTATATAAATCAGGGAAGTAAGGATATTTTTTTCCCTTATTGTTTCGGTTTTAACTGAACATCAGTGCTTATATCCATTAGGTAGAAACTGACGCTAATTTTAATTTTTAGTTCTTTTACTCCACCATTATTACTTGGTTGATTATAACATGATTGACTTTGTTGTATGAGTTGATATTCATTTGACAATTCCTGAATTTGCCTCTGAAATTTTGTTTTTACTTTGCGGTTAAGGCAAAGGGTACTGGTGATGTGGTCTGGGAACCATGAGACTGTCATTGTTTACTGCAATCTGTTTGAACTTAGATGTTTGACATACCATGGATAGTGCAACTTACAGGCTATGTCAATATAAAATTGCATCATGATGTATCATTAGCTCAATCTAGTTGATAAGTTGTCTTTCAGATTTGTGGTTAGCACTGGGATACATTCAAATGCATGCCACGTTTAAACATGACCTTCTGTTTGTTTCAAAAATTTTAGTTATGGTATTGAGATGATTTATCTGTTATCTTTGTGCCCTTTTATAGTTTCTGCTTGCTGATGCCTTTAGGCTTTTCATCTGTAGGGCAAATACTTTCATGGTCGGTAGGCCTCTAGTTTGTTATATGCTGGGCTGTGGTTACGTAGCAGATGTTCCTTTAGTTTAGTTTTTGGCTTCTCTCGCAGATCAGATTTTTTCTTGAATGATATTCTGAAATTTGCAGTTAATTCTCTCCACAATGAAAATAGTTAACTGGTTCAATGACTCGATATTGTTATTGTGCTCTCTATTTCCTGAAATTTGTTCCTGCTAAATATCCTTATTGAATGAATTTCCTTGGTAGGATGGTAAGAATGTTGACAGATTGGAGGGTGCAGATCCATCTAGTTTGGCAAACAAGGTTGCTAAAGTTGCTGGGTCAGCTAACCCTGGAGAACCTGCTGCTCCTGCCAGCCTTGGGTTGGCTGCAGGACCCACTGTCCTTGAAACAGTGAAAGAGTTAGCAAAAGATAACAGCTCTTCCAAATTAGACAACCAAGTGCATCCCGGCGTCAATGCTATCCTTAAAAAGCGATTGCAGCAGCTAATTGACTCTCACCCTATCATGTTATTTATGAAAGGAAGCCCTGAAGAGCCCAAGTGTGGATTCAGTAGGCAGGTTGTTGACATTTTGAAAGATGAAAAGGTCAAATTTGGGAGTTTTGATATTCTCTCGGACGATGAAGTTCGTGAGGGATTGAAGAAGTTCTCTAACTGGCCAACTTTTCCTCAGCTCTATTGCAAGGGAGAACTCCTTGGTGGGTGTGACATAGCAATTGCAATGCATAAGAGTGGTGAACTAAAAGATGTTTTTCGAGACCATGGGATTGACACTATTGATGGAAGTGGAAAGAGTGGCATCTCACAACCATCTGGGTTAAGTGCAACCCTTTCCTCTCGACTGGAAAACCTTATTAATTCAAGCCCTGTAATGCTGTTTATGAAGGGAAAACCCGACGAGCCCAAGTGTGGTTTTAGTGGGAAGGTAGTAGAAATCCTTAAAGAAGAAAAGGTTGATTTTGGGAGTTTTGACATACTTACTGATGATGAGGTTCGCCAAGGTCTTAAAGTTTTTTCAAACTGGTCCAGTTATCCTCAACTGTATATTAAGGGTGAACTTATTGGTGGATCAGACATTGTATTGGAGATGCAGAAAAGTGGGGAACTTAAAAAAGTTTTGGCTGAAAAAGGTATAACTGTTCAGCAAGAAAATCTTGACGATCGTCTGAAGAAATTAATTACATCTTCACAAGTGATGCTATTCATGAAGGGTACCCCAGATGCTCCTAGATGCGGTTTCAGTTCCAAAGTTGTCAATGCCCTTAGAGAGGAGGGTGTGAATTTTGGTTCCTTTGATATTTTAACTGATGAGGAAGTGAGGCAGGGGTTAAAAGTCTTCTCAAATTGGCCAACCTTTCCCCAGTTGTATTGCAAAGGTGAGCTGATAGGAGGATGCGATATTGTAATGGAGCTACGAAACAACGGAGAGCTGAAATCCACCCTCTCTGAGTAGGGTAGATGTGATGAAAATCGATTAATACAAGATAAACCTTTGGATAAATTTCAAACCTCTTTGACTGAGGTGCTTTGACATCATGCATATTCCAAAAGTTTGCTTTATATACTTTCTGTTTAGTGTTGTGATGACATAAGGTTTTCCGTTATAAATCTTGTTGCACACTATTAAGTTATTTGTGACAAGTCTAAAGCTTGATTATGAATTTTACTGTATTTGTTGAATATTTTTCTAAGGTAGTTCTACTATTTTAATGGTCAGTATGGGGAGACTTGAGGTTAAGGATCAAATCTTCAGTTTTATGGATGTTTTTTCTCTTCCCCTTTATCGGATTGGCTTTATATATTTAATTTACCTTTTTCTCCCCTTCATTGGTTGACCATACTTCAGATTTGTTTCCCTTGAAACTTTGTCTGATATGTTGTTTACTTATCAGTTTTGGAAATCTATCTGGCGTATGCAAACCCAGTATATTTTGTTCGACAATGACCTAAGATATCCGTTTACATAAGTAACCATCGATAAGTGCCGTTCACCATAATCCATTTGACAGGTGCCCTTTAACTGCACCAAATGCAATGTCTTGCATCAATATCATAACAAATTTCACCCTCCAAATGCGAGAATGTTGATAGCAAACAAGACAAAGGTAACCAATGGATGAGGTCAACATATGGGGTCACATCAGCAAGTGCATGTAACACTCTGAAGAACTAAAATAGAGAACTACAAACTACATAAGAAAAAGGTGGATGTAAAATGAGGCAGCATGCTGTTTTGCATGCTGCCAAGAATAGGACCAAGGACCCATGTTTGACATGTACCTCACAAAATCGATCCTGTTACAAGTAGAACTGTCACCATTGCTACTCAAAAGACAAAGGAGTCGGTTCTACAACTGGCAATTGCATGCCATTGAGTTGCCCTGCCTACCGCTACTCTCACACCGAAGAGTCAAAAAAACCAAAATAGTTTAGTGCTGGAAGAAAAACGATTGCTGTGATGATTAAATTTTCCTCTGCGTCATGCTAAGTATGTTCTTTATTTCTTCATCTTCATCAATTTTATCAGCTTTCATGCGGTCCACGAGCATATCTACCCTTTGACCACTTCTTATATTTGCCTTTATCAAGGCAAGATACATTTGTCTATTCACTGGGATGACGGTTCTCAGTGCAGCCACAAAAGCTTTAACATCTTCAACACTACCTTTATCACCCAACCTACTTAAAATGCTTGTAATCACATTTGGGTTTGGTTTCCAGCCTTTACCCTTCACATGTAGAGAGAAAGCAGACTTCATACACTTTAAACCCTTCTCCAACTTACCTTCATCAATGTAACCTGCTGCCACTACTGCCCAACTGTTTGGAGTGGTAGTCTTTCCTTTCTCCATCAAGTGTTCAAGGATAGCTTCTGCTCTCTCAAATAATTCATTTTTACAGTATCCAATAATGACAGTGTTGGGTACACGAACATCATAGCAGTTTCCAGATGATTCCCATATTTTTAGCACTTCCTCAGCTTCTTTGAACTCACGAAGCTTCACTAGAGATTCCAGCATGGTGATGTAGTCCCTGTTTATATACCTCTTACAAGCAGTTTTCTCTAAATCCCATAATCTCAAGACCTCAGACTTATTCCCTAAACTCGCATAGAGTGATATCAGATGATTATAGCCTATTCCATCTTTGATATCCAGCCTCTCTTCTGATTTCTTTAAAACATCATATGCCTTATCAATGAGATTGGCTTTTATGTAAAAATTGGCAGCAACAGCATATGTGTTCCAGTCCATGACAATATGAGATTCATTCTCCATTTCTTTTAAAATTTTCTCCATTCCCTCAATGTCAGATCTTGCACCATAGGAATTTATGCAGATTCTGTAGCTGAAGTTGTCAGGGGAGACTTTGTTTTCCTTCATCTCAGTTAGCACATCAGGGACTTTGTCATGCTGGCCAACTCTTGTGTACAGACACATAATGTCGTTGTAAGTCAGAGGCGACAATACAAATCCCATTCCCTTCATTTTCTCAAAATGGGAGAGTGACTTGTCCATTTGCCGCTGCCGCACATAACAATTCAGAAGAGCTCCATATGTCTTATCAGTTTTATCATGGTCCTTCAAGTTATTGAAATAGCCTTCTGCAGAAAGAAATCCACGTACCCTACCAATCAGATCCAACTGCACAGCATGTTCACTTGGTGTAAAATCACAAATACCTCTTCTATTCATCCATTCAGAAACCTGCAACCAAATTCATCCACTCATAAACCTGCAACCAAAAAGAAACCAGCAACCAAGAAATTACAAGAGTACTTATTTGAACAGCTCCTCTCTTTCAAGGATATCTGCCTGATTGTGCGATAGGCTCTCTTGTAGGCTAAATAGATAGCTCATAAGACATTGTTCAAACGTTGGATTACTAACCAAACAGAGTCTGTGACTACACACGCAAGTGCATAACTGAGTCCAAATTACATTTTCGTAAGTGTTCCATTACGTTCTCCACAAGCACAGTGTACCTACCCAGAGTTTGAGATCAATGACACATACTGGCTACCACTAACAATAATGCCGACCGAATGGCCAAATGAATAAAAGAATGGAAAACGAAAACAAAGAAGAAAGGATTCAAAACGTATTACTTCATACTCTCAAATGATCAACTCTAACAATTGGAAGGGTCAAAAACATGCCTCAAACTAATTTTTCTTCAATCCCATTAAGTTAAAGGCTAGCTTTAGATTTTGATTTCTGAACAAATTCTCTCAAACAGCTCTAATGCTTCTGCCTGGAGAACGCCCCTTGAGTTGAGTCAAACCATTATGTGACCCCAGCAATATAATAATTCAAACAACGAGAATAGCTGTTCATTTCAAGTTATCAAAAAATCAATTATCTTAAATTTTTTTACTTCTTGTCTTTCCTCATTTTCTCAGCAATCAAACAGACCATAACCCATGAATTTCAATTCCAGGAAAAACTCAAATGAATCCAAACCTCAAGAGCTTGAGTGAATCGCTTTCGCCTGCGAAGATCGCGAATAATACGTTGAAGCTCTGCAACTCGAACTTTATTTCCTTCTTTTACCCAATTTTCAAGCTCTGGTACCACACTTGTGTGGTTACCTAAAGGACTGATTTTTGAGTACAAAGTCAATTTATTGACTCTATTTGTGTAGTAAAATCTGTTAAAAATTGCATTTTGGATATGGGTTTTCAATAAGAGGTTTGAATTTGAAATCATACTTTTAGGGTTTTCCAGAGCATGTAGGGTTTTTCTGGTCAGATTATCAAGCAACAAAATGCAGGCTCTTTGAACAAAGGGGAATAGAAACTTCAATGAGAGACGTGTCAACTTCGTAAAATGAAGGTGCACGACATGTCGTTCTTGAAAAGGAGAGCTTCACGGTAAGTCGTTAAAAGAGTTGGTAAGTAACTGCATATTCTACCGGAAAAATTGAAAAAATAGACAAAATTAGGGACCCTAGTTAAAATTTAAGCACATCTTAACAAATTTTAATGCCATAGAATTTTTTTGATAAAAAGACTCAATTACCCTTAGTTTTTTACTACAGAGGGGGAGATGGGTTTCGTTAATTTTTCGAGCGTTGTCGAGTGTCGAGTGTCGCATTATGTTGTGTCGAGTCGTCACAACACTACTCAACACAATCTCACTCGATACTCGAAAAATATCCGATACTCGACACTACACATTTCACTACTCGACAACCACTCGACACACGACATTTCACCACTCGATAAACACTCGACACTCGACATTTCACTACTCGATAAACACTAAACACTCGATATTACATAACTCGACATGACTCGACAGGTTGTTGTCTAACGTCGAGTGTCTTCTTCTTCGCAATATAACACTGGATTCACAACTCGTTTCATCGGTTTTCACACGTATTAAACCACAAAAATCACATTATAACACTTGATTTATCCTTAAATAAGTTCACAAATCCTTTGGAAACTCAAATCTCGAATTCAAATTCCCTAAAAACTAAATCAAATCTGAAGAGAGGGAGTTGAGTTTCGGTAATTTTCGTCTGAAGAGAGAGAAATAAGGCTCTGGGAAAAAATTGAATACATAAGGGTAATTGGGTCTTTTTGTCAAGAAAATGTCTATGGCATGAAAATTTTTGAGGATGTGTCTAAATTTCAATTAGGGTTCCTAATTTTGTCTATTTTTACAATTTTTCCTATTCTATATAAACCTCGGCATCCCTAACACGATATCGATGTCGTTCTCTCAAGCGATAGACAAACTACATGTCATTCACATTTTAATAACATTTAAAGACAGACACGTCAAACATATAATACACAGAGTTCTCGATAAAATGAGTTGGGCTACAGTATAGCAACTATATCTATACAGCTATTATTTATTTTATATAAAAGTCATAAATTGATATATAAAAATCGTAAACGAGTAAATAAAAATCGTAAACATAATTTTTATATAATTTTCGTTTACAACTTTTTTATATATAATTTTTATTTACTTATTTATGCATCCGTTTACTGCTTTATATAAAATAAACAGTAGCTTTATGGATACAGCTACTATACCCAAGCTATTTCCTGATAAAATGCTATAAGTTACACCTCTGCCTATTTTATCTATTTTACAATAATCTTGTAGAATGTAAATGTACTATACATGTTCGATTCAGATATTTGCATTGAATTATTCTCTTTAAAAACAAAAACAATTTTTTCTTTTTTCAAACTATTCTCTCCTTACATTATTTGCCTTTTCTTACTTTTTTATTTAAAAATAATTTAATTATTTTGATATAAATTATAATAATTAAATATTATATTTTAATTATTTTATAATATTTAAAAATAAAAATATTTTTTTTAATTTTTTAAACTATAATTTATTTAAAATAAAAATATAAAATACACATAACCAAACATATTTTTACATAATTTAATTTTTAGTAAAACATATTAGCATATTTCTCATTCTCATATTTAACTAGAAAGTTTGGAAACAAAAACACATAATTCATAACCAAATAAGCCCGCAAAAACTTTTGTAAAATTAGACTTGACAAGGATAATACAAATTACTTAATAAAGTAAGCAATGTAATTAATTTATTATTTAGCAATGTAATTAATTTATTATTTAGCTTCTTTAAACCCAAACTTTTAAGTAGGAATTTTGTAACTTTATAAATTAACTTATACACACGATATAGATAATTTCAAAAACAATTAGAATAGCACTACACCTATAACCTATTTACAATCAATTATTTCTAAAATTTGAATTAGTAAAATATTATTGGATAGATGACTATATTTATAATTCTCTCAACTTATTTTTTTTTAACCCATTCATTGATATTTTGTCAAATCAGGTTGTATTAATAGTTTGTTGTAAATAAGTTGTAACTGTAGCATTACTAAAACTATTATAAACTATTTTATGTACTTATAAAACAAGCTTTTATTTCTGTTAATATTTTTGTTCTTAATTTTAATAAAAATATCCGTGACACGACATGATTTCGTTTTTGTGAGAAGTCTAACATATCATACTCCTATGTCATATATAACTTCAGCTACTGTTGGAAGCCAGTGTGATTGCATTTACCTATGATCAATGAACCCTAAATCTTCAACATTTATCATATTTCGATGCTTCATTGGATGTGTATGCAACACCAACCAGTTTGTAATTAATCATTTTCAATCAGAAGTCCTTTATGGGGTTTCTTGAACAAATTATAAATTACAAAATGGAATTGACTCAAGTGAGTTGTCACAAGTTGTTCAAGCACACATCTGGTTCTACGACAGCATGCATTTTATGGTTCGGTAATGGGGCCTAATGGATGATCTAGTTTTAATGTTTTCATCTATGTTTCCTAACTATCTTGTCTAGATGTTAATTTGCTGGTTTTGTGCAGGTTTGGAGCATCGATGGTTGATGCTGTGAAGAAAACAGCAGTACGCATGCATGTGAAACGAAATGGATTGAGTCACTGCTGGCATATCCAAATTAACATTTCACCAAAAATTTCCTTGACAAGAGGATACACCATTTTGTTTCTCAGTCATTCTCATTTGATAATATCTAATCAGGCACCTAACACAACCTCCTAACTTTGTCCTGATGGCTTCCCATGTGTTGAGAAAGACAATCCAACAACTTTATTTCTAGAGCTCTAAACTGCTCAATTTGCATCTGAAGTTGAAGCTTTTCTCTTCTCAGATTATCGTTCTCCTCCATCAATGATAGACGATTCTGTTCATCTATGTAATTTGCTTCACTAGAAGCCTTCAGGTATGCTGGATAGACACTTGGATCACTTTTCTTTCGAGTGATCTCTACTAGCATATGCCTGCAGCCCTTCTGGAACTTCTCGTGCTTGAACTCCCATTGCTTAGGGGATGTTTTCTTGAATCCCTGCCTCAAAATGCATGACAAAATGAAGCCAAAAATACCAAAAACAAATAAAATGTATCGTCAATGCTCAAATATTTATTTTTGTGGTTGCATCATTGTTAATCCATTACCTTCCCAGATTTTACCAATGACTTGCCTAATTGTATATATATTGTTGGATATATATTATTCATATAGGTTCTCTACAAGCTCTATATGAGACTAACCAGCTAGCTATTACCCAGTACAATATATTTCAAAGCAATTATGAACCATGTACCGTATTTTAATCATGCATGTTGGCGCTTTTGAATTTGGCTTACCGAACTTTGATTTACCCAATTTTGACGTCAAAAAACTATAAATATGTCATGCATGACTAGAGGGTGGCGGAAAAAGCAGCAAAAGAACATGCATTAGTCCTTCTGCTAGCAGAGATCTTTGAATATCCGTTACCAAAAGACCATGACTAGAGATGTTTCTCAAACGGATTTCAAACATTAGTTTTCCTGCTCCAACTTGCACGCACCTTTTAAGTTTGTTCAACGTAGGCTCACTTTTAATTCGGAAAATTGAGTCCTCAAAAAATTAAAAGTGACATATATACAATACCTGGATTAATATTTCATAAAGTAATTCTTGAATATGGAGTGGTGTAATTATTCATCTTCCATAATTATCTTGTGCAGAGATAATTAATTAACCCATATGATACTAAGGATACATGTCTTTAATAATTATTTTAGTATTTTCAAACAATCAAATCAAAAGCATTCCTTTAATTGAAAGAGACAGTAATATATGTTAAAATTAAAGAAAAAAAACATTGAAAAAACATAATGGAAGTAGAAGTTTTTGTTAGCCTATAATCTTTCAAGAAAGCAAAATGTTAACTTCTTCTTCCACCAACCATTTCTGTAGTACACTAAGGCATTATCGCTATATCAGAGATATTTATGAATATATAAAAGATCGCGTATATACTATAACATACTCACATAGGTATTAAGCTGGCGAATGAAGCTAGAAAAATTGTTGTGCTTGAAGTACTTGGGCAACAGGAGCTCCGAGAACTCGGCCGGAGACCATACTACAAATCCGGTTCCTTCAGCATTCCATGAAACCATCTTCTTCTTCTCGTTACTATGTTCTTGATCATCATCAGCTTGACATCTCTCTTCTTCTTCTAACAAATCATAAGTTTTAGAAAGGAATGGTGCAGGATTCTTTGTCCTTGGAGACTGGCTTGTTGAGCTTCTCCTGTTTATGGCTTGAGTATTAATCTCCAAAATGTTTCTTACCATGCTTGCTCAATCTAGCTGCTTTTTCAATTTGTGGCAGCTGCCAAACTTTCTCTTATTCCACAGCCTTGTTGTTTTTACCATTTGCTCTCTTGGAAACTACTAGCGCTGTCCAAGATAGACTTTTTGTGTTTTTTTATATCAATCAATTTACTGTTTCTTTTTCTTTTCGTAGTGCAGGCAACTTTATCAGGCTATAAGATACTCATTCTAACAACAGACAACGGTCGATCTTGAATCATTGAATTTGGTTGATAAATGGGGTAGGAGTTGGATAATTTTGGATAAAGTGATTCGAAGTTTCGTGATTTAGTATTTAAAAAATGCCTTCATTACATAAATAATATTTTAGTATAAGCAAGCATAGAGTTTTGCTTTGTGTGTCAGTGGTTTATTTTCTTTATATGCGTTCTTATTGTACTTTTTGGAACAAGGACAAAAGAGCAAAACCCAACAATTAGACTGAAAGCTACATCGGCATATATAATACTAATAGAATTCAAACCTATATTAACTTCAAAACAAAAAAAAAAGTCTACTAGGGTTTTGAAATAGTTTCATATATTATAGTACAATTTATATGTATGCTTCATTGACTACTTAATTTCTTGAAAGTTTGAATGTGCTGAGTTTGTAGCCAGTAACAAGTCGTGATCAGCTCACCACTGCAATGGCAAAGACAAAGGAAAGGCCGAGAAAGCTCACCAAATCTCGGAAGGGTCTGGCAAACTCTAATGCGTCTGTTGTGCTATGTGATGTGATGTCGGCAATTACTTGTTTTATTCGGAAGATTATAATTATTAAACTCTTGATTAGTGAGAGATTAATTATTGTGGAAGATTTTGATTAAATATATAAAGTTACTATTATTAATCAATAAGAGTTATCTTAAAGAATGTTAAGAAACTCCTAGATGGAGTTGGATATTTGGATTTGGATACTAGCAAACTTGATTTGACTGGTAAACAGGTTAGGTGATTGCCAATAGCATGAAAACAATATGCTTAACAAGCCAATTTTCCCTTTCTTTAATTTTTCTTTCTCTTTCACTTTTCTTTTGGGGAGAGAGACAGGAGAGTGTCGTGTTTCTTTTCTGCTCCTTCAAATGCAATCTGCAATTAACACGGTTCTTTTGACAAGGTACCGATAGGGACGCACAGAATTGAAGTGCAATGGATGATTTTTGAGTTGATCATCCTTTAGATTATGGATAATGCTTACAACTAGGTTGCTGTGGTGTAGTGGTTATCACGTTAGTCTTACACACTAAAGGTCCCCAGTTCGATCCTGGGCAGCAACATTTCTATTTTTAACTTATAAAATAGATGCCCTAATGCTTGAAGGTTTTTATTTAATTATTTTGATGTATTAATGAAGAAATCTTCAAGTCTAGCAAGCTTTAATAATCTAATCATGAAGAAATCTTCTTACGTTTGACAGGCTAGTAATTGCAACATCCCTCATCGCCCATAAAAACTCAGTTTGTGGCCATGTTCTCCATACCGATAAATCTACTAAAAAGGCAGTCTATAAATTCAACTTTGAAAACCCTTCAGATTTTTTTCCTTCAATTCAACCATTAAAACCTGGTACTTTCTCTTGGGAATTCAAAGCACTGTGATCCTATGGCCTAACTTTCCATTTAAGATCCTGGATGTTGAGGTCAATGTAAAATAGTGTTAGTTCAAATTTCTATTTAGATCAACTTACAGTTAATTTTTGAGTCTCGAGATAGTCTATGGTACCTCAGAGGCAATTCAGTCCAACCAACCAGAGAGCACCTGATTAATACGTGCACTGATTTGGTCTCTGGTTGACTGACTGTATTGCTTTAGAGGCACCACATACTCCTTGAGTCTCGTATAGGCTTATTGTTGGAACTTATTCAAAATTTCATGAATGCTTATTCAGATTAAAGAACAGTGGGGCAGTTAATGCGAGTCTGAGATATTGCTAAAGAATCATATGGGGGAATAGAAACGAGTCTTATCTATAAGGACTTGAGGCTGGGCTTACAGAGGATTCTCAGACCAAACTCAATCCGGCAAAAGGCCCACTTAAGAATTGAAAGTTTCAGAGAAAATGGTAATTTTTGTCGTCTTTCAGGCCCTTTTTCCTTCATTTTGATAACAATCATGTCATGACTTTATTTATAAAAAAAAAATTATATAAAACAAAAATTACAATTTTCTCTGATACTTTTCAATTCTTAAGTGGGCCTTTTATAAGACATTTCCGACTTGGGTGTTTTACTTTTCTCGTTTTATTCTTTATAGCTAATCTAATCTAATCACATATTGCTTGTTCAGCCTACGTGCCTAAAGGGCCGGCTAGATAGAATTGTTGATTTGATCTTACATAATACTGCTCCTCCTGCAAACTAGCCCATTTCACCATTGACAAATTGCTGTGGAAAACCTGCTTCTCCTTGATTACTGATGGGCTATTAGCCTACCCCTTGGAAATTGCATGACAACTTGAAAGCTTTTTCATCTGGGAGTTTGTCTTTATATCGATGCCTGATGATGATTGAAGACACACATTCTTGCTTTCAGTTGATTTTAAATTTAAAATAATAATAACAATGAAAAAGGGAGGTTCACTGTAGGAGGCAAAGCTATCAATCAAATTTCACAATTGTTTCCTTACCAAACGGATAAAGTACCATTTCCTATTTCCTATTTCCTACATGCAATTGGGTATCTTTAGATTAGGAAGAAAGAAGAAAAGATCATCAAACATTTACGAAATCTCGTGCAGTGTAGAAACTCTTTCCAAGTAAATCTTATAAATTATTCATTGTTTTATGTAAGTGGACGGCTTTAGACCTTTTCAAAAGAGAATGAATTAAGCTTATTTGTGACTATCAACAAAATCCCATGTAGAGTTAGAGATATGTCTCTAGCTAGCCTGCATAACTTTGAGGGTTGCCTTTGTATTATTTCCACTAAAAACTTCTTTAATAGATAGATATATCATATATTAATGGAATGGTTAACCTAAACACATGGCAAGGACACAAATTTCGCTCCGAGGCAACCTAGCTGGCCGAAAAACAAAGTTTTGAAAGTCTGCAGTTTTTGCCTTTGCGGTATCAGCTTAGCTCAAACCAAGCACAATCACATGATAAAGAGGTCGATCTTTATTCAATCTGATGTGAAATTTGATGCCCCTGACTAGTGTGGAAATTTTTATTTATAATTGAGGAGACTTGTGAGATGTGAAATCTGAAATCATTAATTATTGGAGTTATTGTGTGCACATATAAAGTTCTTGGAAGCCAATTTATTAAGCGTTATTTTGATGTGATACTGAGTGTTTAATATGTTTGGTCGTCGATTATTTGGATGGTTATGGCTTAAGGCTGCTGACTGCTGTGCTAATTCTTTACTTTGAGTGAAACTTTGAACCTGTCTCAAAGCACGTAATAAAAACTATAAAATATAGTTAATAAATATTATCTTAAAAATTAAAAATTTTAATAAAAGATACTTTTCAAAAACTTAAAATTTTCTTAATTTAATTCATAATATGAAAACTTGATTACAATAATGAAGCGAAAAGATGATACATCCGGAGAAAATAATGAAGCGAACCTGACATAAAGACTTGAGAGTGGGGACGAGAGCCAGTGCCAGTCAAACTCGTGGTGAGTAGTGGGCAGAAAAGTTAACAAAAGGGCAGCCAGAGTCCGAACAAATCATTAGTGGGCTCGCATTTCATGGCTCCGAATTTACTCAACCTTTGAATGAGTGAATTAACTATTCAATGGGTCAGCAGCCCTCGAGCTCACTCACATGGTCACCGACTCTCCGTCCCTCTCTTTCAGACTAGACCTTATTGGCATCAACAATAGCCACGTCGTTAACATAAACAATAATATCGACGAAAAGTAGTGTGATATTGAATTCAAACAAAACTATCCGTCAGTACTTGAACTGATTGATCTCCTAACGAAATTTGACACTCAAATAAATGGAAACAAACAAATAAGCATTTAATAGGAAGCAAATTGAACTCATTGATCGGCAACCAAACACTACCTAACTCAAACCACTGCAAAACAACAACTACATATCTACAAATGAAGGCCGCGGACCCACAGCATCATAATTCACAATCAATCCATACAACCTCTTACATCCCCTTATCTTTTTTGATACTCTTTATCAAAATACCTCTACTCTTTGACAGCGCAGAAACCTTTTAGTTGAGAAATTCTTGTAAGCACCTTTGTAGAAAGTAAAAGCTTGAGCACATATAATATTCCATTACCTATATCATTGCTAATATATAATTTTGTCGTTTACCATGCTAATTATAACCTTACACCGTGATTCGGGCCTCTTTACAGAGTATACAAGAAAGCAAGATGGTAAGTTACCTTACTTCAACTATATTCAGAATACAATAAGGCACAAAAGGAAGCAACAAAAGAGGAAAATTGAAATTCTGTTAAGTGACTTGTCTGCCTGCATCTCCTGCCTTCTCAACCTGGGGTTACTACTACCCGCTAGGTGATTGTTGTTGGGGTATGTGTATAAGCTTTCTGAATTTCCAAAAACTGTTGCATAGAACATCTCTCCGAACATACCGACCACTGGATGCTGAGATCCACTCATTCCTGTGCCACCAAGATTGAGCATTGGTGATGGAGAATCATCTTCCAAACTGCCATATGGATGAGGATTATAGTGTTGACTTTGGTAAGGATTACGGTATGGAAGCTGTTGACCAGTACTTGATGTGGGCGATTGAAGAGCTTGGTTACCACAAGCTGCTGGTCTGGGGGGGATAGCCATGCCACGCAAGGGTGTCTTACCTTGAAGCTCAGATTCAGATGAGCTTTGACCCCGACCATAGAGGGGAACCATCTTGGTGTGTGATATATCAGCCTTGCATACTGGACATTGTGGGTGCTCATCAGAGGCAAGAGAAGCACTCTGAACGTGGAGCCACTTGTAGATGCAGGGCCAGCAGTAGAGATGGCCACATAAGGTCACCACTGGCTCGTATGCAAAATCCAAACAGATGTTGCAGTCAAAACAACCATTATAATTTTCTGACCCTGTTGCAGCACTGGCGATGGACTTCCATTCCCGGGCAAAATATTGCTCAAAGGCCATAGATCTGCTTGCCCACGAAGTTGTAGCTACCAGTATTCGTTTGAGCCTGAGAAACAGAGGAAAAAAAAAATGAAACAGATTAGTACTCTGTTCCATGATCGACCAAAATTTGGCAATATATTAACTCAAAAATATGTTCCATCTTGCATAAAAGTCGAAGAAAAATCAACGAATTGCCAAAAACGATAATGGTTGACTGCTTGTTACACAAAAGAGCATTTAAAGCAGTCAAATTGGAAAGAGTTACAACCTAACCACAATTTTTGTAAATCATAATCTTGCTAGAATAGTGGAACTCATGATTAAGAGAGGCATCGATTAAAAAAGGCCGCCCGGATTCATTTACACCCAAATGGCCAACAGTTGACCACACCTTATCTAAATGGATAAACAACACAAGCCAGCTGAAAGGGCCCATGACTTTGGATCCACATATATTTTTAAATAAATCATATACGCCATGGAAGAACAGGCTACGATACTTTCCCGTGCTATTTGTTTATTTAATTGGTCTCCTTCTCTTTCGTTGGAGTAAATTTCTCTGATACAGCTCCTAAAACTTTCATATGCTATTGATCACAGCACAAATTAATTCACATATGTAGCTTAATTATATGTTTTGCCGATGGAAAATCTTAATGCTTCCATCTGTCAATAAGATACCGTAGGGCTTAAGCCGTCTTTTTTACAGTGAATTGACTTTAAGCCCAATTTCTAACGTGCCATAAATGATATAGCATGAACAACACAAAACTTGCAAATATTATGAAATAAATAAATAAGGGATTAACTTCCTAAAAGTCCAATTAAAAAGAGAAAATTTTCCATAGAGAATGAAAGTTTCGTGAAATCTACTAATTTTTGGCTTTAAGAATTGTTGAAGCTAGCTGAAAATGAAATAAATGCGTAAAATGAAGGAATATATACGGTAAGAAATAAATAGTTCAACACAGAATAAAAAAGAAAAAAAAATTATGCAGATATAACTAAGAGAAATATATAACTATGGAGTTAGGAATTAAATTAAGGGTTCGTTTAAGTGTGCACTAAAGAGGATATAAAAACAATTAAAGTGAAATATATTTTTTTAATTCTTATTTTAAACGTCTTTATGATATAGCTTGTAATTTTATATTACTCCTTCAATGGTTGTTTATCAACATAATCCTCTACAAATCCTTTTCACCCAACTACAATGTTTAGAACAGCAATAGGTATACAAATAAATAAAAAAATAATGCTGAGTGATAATAACTTGAGAACTTCAACATCAAAACCTAACATGATAAAATAAATAATAGGAAAAAAGAAATTTCATAGAAAAAGAATTAGGTAGAGGACAAAATTTAGCAAGAGAAAATACAATACAAACAACATGAGAAGTTTCCAAGCAATGACTATCCACAGAGACAACAAAACTTTTAGTCCACATATTACAATTAAATCATGGTCGTCTGAACTCGACTCAGCGAAAACAAAACACAACCAATACGGTTTTTAAGTCTTGCAAGATAAATTTCAAAGTTTGATTTCAAGACTTGAACATCAATCTCTGAACTGTGTGAATTTTGAAACATCACAACGATTGAACCAAGATAGCATTAGAAAACAAATTTCATAATTTTTAAAAATAATTTTATTAATTAAATCCATCAATGCAATTAATTTTTTTTTAAGTCGAAGTTTGATTTTTCTTTTTCTTTATATTTTTTTTCCTTTTGCTTTTCTTTTACTAATTCAACGCAAATCAGCCAGAGGATTCCTCATATGAATAGTCGCGAAGATGGAATCTAATCTAACCAAGGATGCAAAAACCAAAAAATACTATTTTTAATCTTTACAATATAACAATCTAATTTCTCCTAATTCGTTCATCCTCCTCGAAAATGCCCACTTAATTTTTTACTGAAGACAGCTAAAACGGTTTGTTTAGCCATAAAATCATGCGTCACGTTCACGCTCTCTTAATATCAGACAAAAGGAAGGACGAAGAAACAGGCAAATGAGAGTAATCAGTAAAGTTAAATTTTAACCGCAGGTAGAGTTTTGAGTATATTCCAGCTGGCACGGTTCATAAGTCGCCAAAAAAATCTAAAGTTATAAAGCTTAACAGGTTAAAAATTTGTTGTTATCTGCTTTTACTCAGAGAACTGATTGCCAGATTGATGTAATGCGGATTCCATCCCCTAAGAACGATTGGTTCCGCTTACACACAGCATGAACGGTCCAGATCTCATCTATTGAATCAAATGGAGTACAACACTGCTTATCAATCAAAATAGTTAATCAAATCATTGCAGAATTAAAATAAAAATTTAAAGAAGCGTTTAATTCTCCATCAGTGGATATTTATATAACATGCAAATTCAATTTTCCATGTTTCCAAACAATAATGAAATTATCATTGCTTCCATGTGTTTGTTTCGTGGGAAAATTTGAGAGAAAATATAAAGAAAATTCAAAATTGGCCACAAAAAAATAGCAAAGTTTCCGACGTTTCATGAACAAACCAAACGAAACCAAACAAAGCCTACATTTCAACGGCAAAACAAACACAACAGAAAGAGCAGCAAACGCACGAGATCCATGCCGTTTCAATTAAAAATTTCCAAAACAAGCTGGAACTAAGAGAACGAAAAACAACTATACAAATAAAGAAAAAAGGAATGAGCAGAGGTGCAGATATAAACATACCAAAAGGTAACAAAACAGCGCGTTTTGATTCAGGTTGAGTAGCGCTTCAGCGAAGGCAAGCAAATAAGAATAAAATAAGACAAAGACAGAACGGAAGGGGAGGGGAGGGAGAAGAAGGGAGAGCGAGGTGGGAGATTAGTTTGGTGATGAGAAGGGAGTGGTAGAGAGGGTTAATATTAACATGAGATTTTTACAATGGAATAAATTATAATGAAGTTGCTGTTAATGTTTAATCTTTTTTTATTTTATTTTAATTTTTACTTTGGGCAAATTCTGACGTGGCTTCATCCACTCCGTGACCCACGCGTGTGCTCGTCCCTTTATTAGATAATTAGACTCCGCATTCACTCCATTATCATTCTCTTTTGTCTACGTGGATTCGCATTTGCCCTCACCTCGTATCGATATGCTCTTAGTGCTGGTGCTTCGCCAGTTGAGTTATCATGCCATTTCACATTACAATGTACCTTTAACAACTCTTTCATCAAAAATTATTTAAATTTAACCACTCCCAAGGTATGGAATTTGTTAAATTTTTGGCTTACCAAAAAGAAAAATACTCGATCCAAGTTATTTTTTAAAAAATTGAAATCAATCAGTTATTAATATTTTAAATTTTATATTCTAAATCAAAGTCAAACAAACGTTGGGCTACTAGAATGCAATACAAATTGAAATTTTACAAAAAAATTATTATTTTTAAATATAGTTAAACAAACATTGGATTATTCAAGCTTCAATTAATATAATCTAGAAATATCAAATAATTTAGTCATAATTCGAATGAAAATATACGTTTTAAAATTAAACTCCCATTTATGTGGTTGCGGTAGATAATGTGTTTGAAAATTAAAAAAGTGGAGTGTGAACGGCTGCAAATCCTTGTAGATAAATAGTGTAATAAAGTCCAAAATCTATGTCCGGAAGATCCACCTTCCATATCAATTTTATATTTTGTGGTCCCCTTTTCGGTGAATAATTGCCCCAGCCCCACTCATTGAGTCTATTAACGCCTTTTAATATTCTTCTACGCTACGCAGGAATATTGTTTATTTTCATCCAATCATATTTATTGCAACCATAGAAAGAAAACAAGATGTTTACCCATCAATGACATTTTTGCAGGCCTTGTTTATATATTTAATTTTAAATAATTATTTATTAATTTTTAATTCGATTTTGGTTAATTATGTTTAGTTTAATTTAGAGGTCATTAGAAGTTAGGCTGGTCCACAATATTTACGCATGCATATACATGATGCAACGTGTTTCATATCATGATATTCATTCACATCATCAGTAATTACTAGGAAATTTGAAGCTTTGTCTTACAAATGATACATGTTTATTATAATATTATTATCAAACATCGATTTTATGCTTTCTACATGCTTTGTCACAGATGTTTTATATATTTAATGTTAATTATGCATGGTTTCTTCGTTTGATTTCTCACTTATTGTTTGCCGAATTATAATATAAACAGCATGTTGATTTTTTATAATTGTTAAATCTTATCTTTTCATTACCATAAACGTTCGGGATAAATTTGCAATACCATGATATGATATGCGTCCAATAATATTATTGGACCAACTGAACCTTTTATTAAATAATCAATATTAAAAACAATTAAAAGGAAAATCGATTCTCTCTTGATAGTTTCGATGTTACGATAAGAAGGACAAAGTTAAAGGGGAAAGGCCAGTTTGGGTTGGCCCACAGGTGATGACCATGAGAAAGACGTGAGCGGTTCTGTTTTACACCGTTGGATCAATCACACGTGGTTCAAAGATGACGTGCATTAAACGAACAAAAGGATAAAACAGAAAAAGAATTGGGGCATGTAACATGTTTTGTTTGTGTATTTCGAAATTTTATTTTTAAAAATAAAAAATATATATTTTTGATTTTGATTTTAATCTTTTGAATTTTAAAAGTTATAGGTGATTAATATTGACTTAAATATATTTTAAAGTGTATCTTTTTATGAAATAATTTTTTGAGTTTGTAAACAAATCGCAACTAATAGGCAAGTTCGTGAAACGTAAAACTAACTAACGCAAATATTATCTATGGTTATCACGTTACACTACACTTCACTCATCACTCTTGTCCAGCACTGAGACCTCATAATTCATGACTCGCACCAATCTGCTAGGTGGGGGTTTCACCCTTAACTTAATCGGTTCCCACTTTCAAGTAAATTGCTAAATTCTAAGTATAGGTATATAAAATGATATTTAATGAATTGATGCGTTAGCGATCGGATATTAAATTTATTATCCTTGATAATTTAGAATGATTAAAAAAAATTTATTAACAATGTCAGCGTCTTATTAAGAGATTGGTTAGATATTTAATAAAGTTAAATTAGGTTAACATTATGGTTCAATTATAAATGATTGCGATCTATAACCTAACAATATTTGTTAATAAGGTGATACAATATCACATGTCATCTATACATCGTTATCACATGGTATTATTTAAATATCTTATGATTAATTTCGTTCAGTATCTTTGTATTTTGTTTTAAGATTTTATGGGAAGCATTTTAAACTAAAAAAGGGGGAACAATTTTCTTTTTAATATATTCAAATCATCAAAAACATGGGGGTTTAACAGATTAATAAAGAAATTTATGATGACTTTTAAAAACTATTTAGAAAAAAATTTATAATTTTTTAAAAATTATTTCTCACTCGATATTACAACAAGATATAATACTGTCAAATTAAACTAAATATATTATCATTTATATGATAATAGTATATTAATAATGATAACGTTACTTTTAGCATGAGCCAATAGTAATCGATACAGTGGTGTCATGGCATTCTTCTTATCTTATTTTAAGATTTCAAGAAAATAATAAACACGTTTTGTGAGGTGAAGAAAAAAAAAAGAAAACAGAAAAAAGAAAAAAGAAAAAGAAGGTAATTAACATTGTCTTTACGAGGTCAGGAAAAAATATTTAAAATCCTATCTATCAGAAACTTAGGTCAATGAGATTGTCTTATAGGATACGACATATCGTACTATTGGATTAATTGGAGACGACGTCTAGCCTAGTGGAAGTTCTTTCTTTGTTTCTCAACTAAATGATTAGGAGCATCCAGAATTTGATTGGAAACCACCGCTCTCACTACTTCCTGTCCACTATATAATTTTTGCTTCAGCTGTATGAACCAAATCTAATAAATTCGCTCGCATCGTTACCCAATTGCTGATGCTGTGACAAATCGATATCACTTTGATTTATATCTATTAAATTAGTCTTCTCACTGCTTAAATTGAAAAAATAAAATCATTCTATTCTAGTAAAATTTAGGGATGTATTTTTTTATAAATCCAATATTTTTGTTTTCAATTGAATTTAAAAATATATGATTGATTTTGAATTATTTTAAATTTTAAAAAGAATACGTGATTAAGATTGAGTGTAAATTATATTAAAAAATATATAATATAAAAAATAAGACTTAAGTCATAAAAGAAAAGAGCCTCAATTTTCCAAATATCTCACAAATCTAGATTAAACAAATCAAACTTACCCAGAGGCGCAGCTAGTACTAGCTGGGGCCTCCCCAGAGACAAAAAAGCCTTCAAATTCTCATACAAAAAAGTAAGTTTGAAAACTAAGTAGTCCTTTATATTTATAACGGTCACCATTTGGCCCCCTTTTGATTGTTGTTTTCCTTTTTTCGTCACTAATTAATTTTTATTTGTCCATTGGCACCCACCCACACACAAACTCCCCCACCCCCACCTCCCTCAACACCCACAAAAAAATCCTACCCAAAAAACAAAAAAAAAAAAAAGGACTGATTATAACTACAAAACCAATAGCGAGCTCATTCGACTACCAAATTTCAAACTTTGCACAAGCTTGCTTGCGTAGTGTAATTATGTAATGACGGGATTGAATGGTCAATTAAATTTAAGTGTGAATCGTAATTATTTGTGTCTCATCAACAAAAAACTATTTTGGTTTACCTATTTTAGGTCGTTGGCCATCTTGAATATGCATTAAACAAATTTTATTTCGTGTCGGATTTCGCTGTAATTATCATATTATAATTTATTTGTCTCGCATTAATTGTCATAAATTCATTATAAATGTTTATTTTTTTCCCATGTTTTTTTTTGGTCTCTATTCGATCGCTTGCTGGCCTTTTAAGTTTTCAACTTCTACGGATTAAATTTCTGTACACAAATAGAAAAATTAAAAAAAAAATGTGTGATTGATTTTCTTCCCGTAATAATCAATTAAAAAGCAACTTTATGTGAAAAAAAGTGGTTGAATTATAAGGTCAACTATACGAGACAAAAGTCAAAATATCTTGGGACATGTCACGTGAAAAATTTTGCCAGATATTTATCTAAATTCAATTTACCAAAAAAATAAAATTGCTTTGAAAAATATTAGAATATCTATTTTTACAATTTCTGTTAATGTAGTATTAAAATTCATAAATAATTCACAATCCATTATCCAATCATCTTTCGCATTCATGACTCGTTAAAGTTAAACCGACAAAATATATAAAAAATATTAAATAATAATTGACACTAATTCAATATAAGAAATAAAAAAAATAAGTTTTTATGTATTACTACATATTTAGTTTATTTTAGGTTAATTTTTATGTTAAAATATTTATTTAAAAATAATAATTGTGTGGCATATAGGGTTTTGTTGTTTAAATATATATTTTTCGATTTCAACATAAAAAAGTTAATTAATAAAATATTTTTTTAAAAAGGAAAATAACAATAAAAAATATAATTTGAAATTTGAATTCCAATCTCTACGAACTCGCGCCACAAACCAACAGCCTTTATAAACGAGGTCACTCGCGCGTCTTATAAAGAACCAGTAACTCCGGATCAAGAAACCACTTGGATTCATTTCTCATCTCCGTAAAATTTTAATTTCAAAAATTAAAACAAAAATGTCTTCAACAAAATCGATCTCCAGAAAACGAGGCTCCAGCTCCGTGCTCGCGAAATCGGAGCCGAAACACCGAGTCCGGGACGACTTTGATCCCGATCTCTCCAGGTCAGTCTCTGAACCGACGTTATTATTATTTTTAATTTTTTATGCGTTTTACTGGCGGAGACTTATATGTAGTTCTGAATTGTGGACAAATTGCAGCGACTTGAAAGGAATAATGTCGGCGCTGCATCAGATTAAGGAGAAAGCGCAAAAGGACGGTCAAAAGAAGAACGAAGAGACGATTTCTAGGTAGTTTTTGAATTCTATCTCAAGAGAGAACTAGTTTGAGCTTGAATTTGGAAGATTTAATTTGTTTATAATCTCTTTGAAGTATCAAAATGAAGTTATTGTTAAATTTTTTTCTTAAATTATCGCGATCTAAATTTATTGTACATGATTGCTTAAATGTTCATCACCGACTCTCTAATTAATCGTTTAATATTGATCTAAAAATAAGATCTCTGATTGCTTTGGACTGCTAAATTGGTTTTCAAATAGTTAGAAACGTCTTTGTATGCTTTAGTATCGTCAATCTGTAAATAGGATTAGAAGAATAAAATGCTTTAAGGAGAATCTGAAAAAGTTTTAAATAAATATTTGAGTAGTATTTTTAGATAAAATACTCTTGCTTTCATAAAAAAAGATTTAAATTAAAAGGTTCTTTCTAATAAGTTATTTTGGAAGGTATTGTAAACTCCATTTTTCAGATTAGGAAAACAGGAGAGTGGACCAATGGATGTGTATTTCTTCTCTTGCAATTTGTATGCTTCCTTTGCTTCTTACGTGTCAAATCTCGCGATTACAATGACATTAAGTTGTGTTTGGTGACAGTGTGGCCTCTGAAATCAGGTCTAAGATTGATGAGTTGAAGTCAAAACTTGAGAAGGATAGGTAAATTAAACTTGTAGGCTCACTTTGATGACTAGATTATCATGTATCTCAACTCTTGCTTGTGAGCAGAGTATAATATTTGAAAGTTGTTGTATTGCTCATTGTAGACAAGGTTTTGCCAAGGCACTTTCAAAAAGCTCAAAAGAGGTCTGTGGTGATTCGAACGAAGAAGCTTGACATAAGATTGCTGGAGATAAATTTAGCTTTGGCTTTTGCTTTAAGTGTTTCCCAAAATATTGTTTGGATATATTATGTTGTTGAATCTTTTCAGTGTGAAAGCTGTTTAAAGAATGAGACTGCCAAATTTGAAGAGGTTCATGAGAAATTCTGCAAGGAGAGAGCTAGCCATCTTCAGGTCCTACAAGGTATTCCCCTGGTTTAAAAACACTTTTGATCTTAAGGCTATTTCACAGAACGATCTGAATTCAAATAGTATCGTCCATGTATATATTCGTTTATCATCAGCCAATTTGTTTAGCTATTCATTTGATTTTTTCTCGCTGTCATGAGGTTTTTGTGAAATGAATATGATCTACAAGCTTTTAGGACAATTATGAATCGTCTGATAGATCAGGGCTTTCTTATCACCCTGTGCATAGAACAGAGCAGGACATCACATGGTATGTAGGCCGGTATTAATCATATTACCACCCAACATGTAGCACTTGAGTTGTTGGCTAGATTTTTCCTGAAGCAATATGGAAAAATCAAGTATTCAGTTTTAAAACAACGACCAATTTACCTGCAACCATTCATTCTCAAGTCATTTGCTCAGCATTGATTCTAAAAGGACACCCTTTCTCCATGCCGATCTCGTCTATGTGACACTGACAGCCATGTTACATTTGGTTTAGTCCGGTCCTGACATGTACTGCCTCTATGGCAGTTACCATTTCCAAATTTGAGGAAGACAAGGAAAGGCTGTTGATGCGCTATGAACAACTGAGTAAGCAACAAGGTTCTCTTACTCTCTTCATAGAGAAACATGGTAACACTAACAGTATGAGGGTTTGAAATCAGGGAAGAAAGAGAAGAGTTTGATAGCTGAACAAGAAAAATACTGTGCTGACAAGATTGCTAAATTAGAGGAGTCCTTGAAAAAGAAGAAGCAGGTAAACTAATTTTGAGTAGCAAGTTACTGAATTGCCTGTTCGTTTGCGCTCATGTCAACATCTGTAAACTAGATTTTATTGTTTGGAAAACAGGATGACAAAACTTTCAGCATGTTGAGGAAATCTCTTGGTTCGTTTCTTGATAATGCTTCCGATGAAGACTTCCCGCCCGATGATTGAGGATTGCTAGGTGAAAACATTTTCATCGTAAAGAGAGTATAAGTATAGCTTATGTTATACCGCCTCTGAGAAACATTTATAAGTTTCCACTAGACAGTTTCATAATAATTTTTTAGGTTGAAAGATTCTTGCTTTCTAATTTCTGTACAGTTGAACATATGCTATGAACTTTGCTAAACATTCCTTTAGTTTCTTGCTATAATGTTCCATCATTAATTTGGAACGAGTAATGATGCAAATTGTCAAATTACTACCAAGATGTACCTTTTCGTCAACTTCAAGGAACCATTTTCAGTGGCATTTGCTTAGAATTGAAGAAAAATATGTCCATCTATCTTATTTTACTCTTGCACAAGTTTTGAATTCTCTGCAATCAAGCAGAAAAATATGATCCACGTATGTTATGTGTCCGTCATGACAAACAATCAGTGACAAAGACACAACGTAACTGAAGTAAAGCGTAAAATCAGGGTCCAACTTCTGCCCAACCCTATCCAGCCTTCCGTTGAACACTCAGGTTTAGACCTCTCTGGAGTTTTCAGCTTCTGCAAGTCCACTGGACCACTGCATACTTATTGATTGGTCGAACAGCGACATTTCCTTCAGCCGCCAACTGCAGACTTTTCCAGTTTCTGTTTGTGGATAAACCACAAAGATTAAACCAGTGCATGATAAACATGGTTACAAATGCCTGTATGGTTTGCATGTATATGATTTGTCTTGATTTTCACGGTCTTCACATATGCAGCTCATTGACTGGTTTCTAAGTTCTTGAAACACGCAAACCACAAGAATGTACTATATTATCCCCATTCTAAACCTTAAGAAGTCACATATACAACATTAGTCACTACTGTACATTGACGATAATACCACGGTAACATCAGGTCCAGAGAAGAAAAGAACGTTCAGTAAGGAAGTAAAAAACAGCTTTACTGCACATTTCAAGGATGATAAAAATCCCAAATGTGTCCAAGTTGGAGGAAAATTGCCAAGCCCTTCCACTGAATATAAGCAGTTTAGCAGACAGTATTGACAGGAGGGGTTGGTTGGCCTTGTTGTACAGACCATGGGGGGCGCCTGTTATGATCCTGCATAAGAAGCAAATAAATAGAATTCAGTCATAGAAACATTATGAATAATGATACAGCCTGCATGCAGATAAAGAAGTGCAGTAACATAATTGTCCAAAGACATCAGCATATTCCATTTCAGAAGTGAATATTACATTTTTCCTTCAAAGACAACATTTAGTAAGATTGCTATTACCTTTTTCCAATTATTTTAAGCAAATTGTATGCAAAATTATAGCTTTAAAAATTGTAGAAGTGAAGGATCAGCATGCCCAATCACACTCAGCTCATGATGTTGCCATTGTCCCTTCACTTTCTCAGTGTTCTTCGAAGTAATTTACAACATAGAACAAAAGCCTATCTCAAATATGATGTGTTAGGGTACTCATGATTCCCCACTGGCGGCTGCCATTTCCTCACACTTAAGCGCCACCAGATCTGACTTCCTAATTAGGGCATTAATGAACGACCTGTTTGGTCCCTTGAACCTTATATTCTGGTATGTCTGGCAGTATAACAAAATAACAGTTCTTGAACAAATAGATGTCCACAACTGCAATCACAAACAGATAAAACTTAGGCAGATAGTTCACATACCCCAATTTCAGTAACACAGTGGCAAGACGAACACCTAACCGATGAAGCTCCATATGGATACATCAGCAACAATGCACAGCTTGCACACTTGACTTGCCCAACCTGATGAGCTGAAAGAATGGACTTAAGAAGTTCAAATGTCTTACCATGTTGCAAAGCAAAATCTTTAGAGATAATGTTCATTGAGATGTAAGCATGTCTATGGCCTATCATAATATTCATAACACATTGTCTCAGCTCGTGGACTCAATGGTGACCAATGGTGTTAACACCGAATTCTTATGTGGGGGGTCAAAGAGTAGGGCAAGACAAGGTTCTTTCATCTCAGTTAGTCAGTGTTTCGAAAAGTGAGATATACAACTAATTATTTTATTGCCAAGGGACTAATCTTACAAGAATGTCAATACAAAACTCATATGTACATCCAAATTTGATGACTTAATCTATGGGCCTTGTGGACCAGTGGTGCCTGACCTCTGCAACAAATATTTCAGTTTTAAGGGTTCTATTATCTCAATTAGGTGAATTAGCAAATAAGTATATGGGCTAGGCCAAAATAGATATTGAGTTAGCAGCACCTAAGTTATACCCAAAATCCATATCTTTCAGATCAGAAATTTTTTCTTGTAGATAATCTGTAGTGAGTGCACCTTATACACTACATACTTAGCAAAGTCAAAATACCATAGTAGTAAAATGATGAGAGGAGAGAAACACAAAGATGAATCTACCAAAAACAAGGAAACTTCCGCCCATATTTTAATCAATTATTAATTAACACTATAATAATTAACATATGGCCCGATGATCAAAATGGAAACTAATTATCAGTTTAATCACATGAGAAAGAGAAGGGAAAAGACCTTCTAAGACATAGTTGATTGTCTGACAACTTGAACATTTCACATGTCTAGGCCCTCTTGCATATGAAAGCAGCCGACGGCAAGAACCACAAACCATTTGAGCCATTTCTGCAATGAATTAACGAAAACACAAAATTGGAGACCATCAACTAACCAACTGATGCTGTTAGATTAAGCTTGCATTTATCATTACATTTCGGCTAATATATCGCTCTTAAAACTGACGAATGGGTGCTCAGTAGCACCAATAGCAGCAATAAAGCTAAAGCCTCCGGATTGGTGCGGTTCTCCATAATGGACAACCCATTCCTGCTTTCACATAATCTCCAGATATCTCTACCCAAACATAGCTTATCTTGCTTTCTCTATTTCTATTGAATATAATTCATCACATTCCAAATTCCATAAATACAAACAATAAATTGTTTCACAAACTTTTAAGCATCTCAAAACAAACATAACAATAACGTGGCTTAGGTGCTAAAAGGCTTCTGACTGTTGTTTTACAAACGATATTCTTCTTCTGGAGTTCTAGGTTTTCATTAAAGAACAAAATTTGGAGGAAAAAAAAACACAAATTTATAACATATTGTGACACATATAAACTTAATCGTAACTACATGTAGGGTGGCTGACCGGAAGGTGGTGGAGCTGGCATTGGAGGAGGAATGGCTTGCCACCCGGGCGGTGGCCCGCCTTCTTCTTCTTCTTCGTCTTCCTCCTGTTTTTCAATTGATTCCTTCGCTCTGTCGTCGATCTCCATTCTATTTCACGTTCACTCGAAAGGATCGATTTCGTATTAAGTCAAGAATCTAAATGGAACTCACCGTTTTCAGGGTCTCGTTAGTCATCTTCCATCTGGTTTTGAACCGAATCACTTGCACTGCACGGGTTGTATTCCAAGTTTAAATTTGTGGCGTCCTTGATCAACCCCTAATTTTCGTTTGGTTACCAGAAACCCTAGAGATTTTCAAAAATAACAATCAAGCTCCTGTAAACTGTAAAATAAATGGCATAATAGTAGATTCGTCACTTGATTTAAGCAGCTTAATCCTCCTTATGCAAATCCTAATATCAAAATATATTAAAGAAATTGGTCAGTGATATGCATCTCAAAACTTATTAAAAAGTTATGTATCTCAAATAATATGACGTAATATAAAAATTACTGCGTCACATCATATCATTGATTATATCATCTCACTATCAATTTGGGAATCCTATATTAAATATATATGATTTATAATATAAAATTTGAGATACAATTTGAGAAGAGTATAAGAGTAATACTTCTTTTATAGACTACTTATACGAATTTAACTATATAAATTAATATGACATCTTTATATGATCATCATATCACTCTTCTTAATTAATATAATTTATTATTAACATATATTTATCTAATCATAACTTTTTATAACAACAGTATTAAAAAATTAATTAAAATAAGTAGGAATGCATAAAACTTCTAAAAAGTTCTGTAAACTACACCTAAGTTTTAGCTTAATTTCAGCGTTTAGTAAGCTGTGCTCTTTTCATCAATGGCTCACCATTTCCAAAACTCCTAATACTTTAGGTAAATGTTCAACGTAATATAGAAGAGAAGCCACTGTTAAACATATTATTTAAATACTTGATGCATTGGGTGAAAGATTTTTGAGTTAAAATATGTTTTGTGTCTAATAAATCGTTCAACATGCTCAATGAGGTGTTTTGATAATGAATTATTGTTAAAAGTGTATTAAGCCCCTGTAATTTCCTCGCTTACCTATGGCTTCGATCATAACTGCTTAGGATGATATCAAACAGAAGATCCTAAGTCACCGTTTGCTTACACTAAGCACTCAAAGCACCATCTTCTAGACTCAAAGCTATGTAACTTGCACTCTTCTCACTCAAATGCACTGCACAATCTCATTTACACCAAGCACTTATCACACCAAGTGTGCTACACACTCACACTCACACTAAGCACTCAAGGCACTCTTATCACCCAGGCGAACAGCTACGTCACTTGCAATGCACCTCTTGCTAAACCACACACCAAAAGGAAAGGTAGAAAAAAAAATAATAAAGCCAAAAGAGAGAGGTAGCAAAAATATGAAAAAAAAAAAAATAAATAAAACATATGTAGTTGGTTTGCTGCACTAACACGACCAATGGACGTAGATAAGACTTTCTTTTCATGAGCTGGAAGGAAAATTCTAAATTACGGTGAGCCTAAGTTCTAGATTAACGGTGCACGATTTACCATAATGTAATTAGGTAGAATTACGATGTGTCTCTTAAAAGTATATAATGATATCTTGATTGTCTAAAAGTTTGTAGAGTCTCATTATAGGAATAATTTTGACCTGTAATTAACGAATTTTAATCAATAAATTACTTAATTTCTTTTATAAACTTTTAGTGCATGAAAGTCAAGTATTGTGATTTTAGCCGTTAATCACGGGCAATTACATTTCATGTTATACATGAGCGAGAGTTCTGATATTCAATATGCACTTAAATTTCTTCTAAACCCAAATCTCTTCTCTCAGCTTAAAACTAAACTGTGAAGCTAGTCTGAGAACATGTCTGGTAGCAGGGAGGCTGATACAAATGTTGAGAGACCTCCGATCAAGCATGTACTCTGATGGTCAGGTAGTTTGCCAGTTAACCAATTTGTGTTGGATTTTAAGAATATCTCCAATTTTCTTTTGTTCATGCTGCGTCTGGCCAGGCATATGTATATGTATATCAATTGGAATGGAGATTGAGCAATCTGGGTTGACAGCGGACCGGGTGCATAGGATAAGCTCCCATTCCGAGCAAGGGCAAAAATCTTGTGTCAAATGTGCAGTTGTTGCTGCAAAATGGAGCAGAAGGTTTCGAGTTTCACAAAGCTTGCTGCACCGACCTCACTTTCGTTCAATGCTTACCATTACAGCTGTTTGTGTTTGAGCTTGCCTATTCCAGCGAGGCAGCCCAGATATTGGTACAGTTGGTCCATTCGAGTGGGAGAATCCAGGTTATAGTCAACCGCACTCGCCCTGACCTCCTATTGCACTCACCAGACACGAAGCCAGGATCTCCATTTGCTAAGGCCGTTGCTAGTAGAATATTTAGCGTATATGGATGGACTAGAAGGTTGATTTCAGTTTGACAACATAGCACAGGATGCGTTTGGAAACTAGTATTTGTTTATGAATTTTATGTTTTTGTTTTCAAAAGGATTTAATGTTTATGTAAGAGTATGTAGTTGGTAATGGTGCAATTCAAATTGCCTAATGTGTAGAACAAGAAAATGTTGTTGAAATTCATAAACAAACACAACCTAAAGTACTTATCTAAATTGTAACCTTTGATGGGATTGGCACTTGCATGACACCTTAATTTTAGACTCCCTCCCCCAGGAACTAATGGAAAATTCATCCAGTTATCAAAAATCAACAAGTATATGTAAATGATAAATATGTATTGAATATACGTTGAATATGCATGCATGCAAAAGCAAATAGATTGCAACCGAGAAAAATGAAACTCATTGAAGGTAAGGTAGTTTTGGATGCAACCAGCCACTGATATACGCACTTCAGTCAAGATTCCAAAATACTTCTTTAACCAGTAAATAACACTTAAGGTGGTGTTTATTTTAATCACTTAACACTTTTAAGATCTAAACACTTTTTAGAACTTAATTTACACTACTTAATAAGATGTTTATTTACTTTTTTAGACACCATTTAAAAAAATAGTAAAAGAATATTTTACTTTTAATATGATTTCTTTTTACCTTGTTAAAATGTTAAATATTTATATTTATATTTATATAATTATTTAAATATTAAATAATTAATAAAATTAAGTTAAAATTCTTTTTTATTTAAATAATTAATATTATATTCCTTACCATCTTTAAAAAAATTATTATTAAATAAAATTAAATAAAAATTCTTTTTTATTTAAATAGTTAATATTATATTATATAAACTCATATGATATTATTGTATAACTACTATATCATTAATATTATCAATTTTTAAAATTCATTCATCCAATTAATATTTTATCTATTATATTTTGAGGACTATATTTGAATCATAGAAGAATAATTCTATTAATTAAAGTGTTTTCGGTTTCATAAATTTAAAAAGAAAAAAATAATATGATTTTTTTAACGGACAATATCAAATATTAATTTTTTCCTTTAAATTTACACTATTAAATAAAATAAAATGTCCTTAGCGATCTAATAAATAACTTTTGAAGTTTCAATAAAATTGTCTCTATAATATGTAATGAAATTCTATTAAATAAAATATCTTTTTTAAAATTTGCTATTTATAATGATATTAAATTTTTTAATAGTTATTATTCAACTTATTATTAACTAATTAATTTGAAATATTAATAAAAATAAATGAAAGTTTATCATTTACGAAAAATATTTATCATATTTTAATATGGTAATTATAAATATAGTAAACAATAATATAACAATTTGATAATAAATACTAAAATAATCACACATATACCAAAATTGTACCTTTTAATAAATTAAAATAGTATTCATAAATAAAAATTTGATAAATTTATATTATTTTAATATGTTGGGATATTTATGGAATAAAATTTTTAACATTTTATTTAGATAATAATGATTAGAAAATTGGATAAATTTTATATTATTTTAATATGTATGGATATTTATGATATAAAATTTTTAACATCTCATTTAGACTAGTGATTAAAAAAGTAATAAATTTTTACTTTTTTAATTAAGTGATTTATCACTTAAAATAATTACTAAATAGAAAAATAAATAAAAATTTTAAGATTTAAATCTAAATATTTTAAGTGTTAAGTGATAAGTGAAAGAAAATAAACATTACTTAAGATAACGGTAAAGTTACCATAAGAAAGACGATGCGATGAATTTTTTAAAATATAAGAATTAAATTTATATTAAAATATAAAAAATCTGTTTGTATCATAATAAGTCAAAAGTAGAGGAGCTTATCAGGATAATCCAAAAAAGAATAAAGTACAGATCGTAGCATTGAGGGGTCGTACTGGTGGATGAAATTACGTTGATACCCTTTTCTCACGACTTGATGTAACGGAGACTAACGTCCTATTTGGAGAAGTCCTTCCTAACGTTTTTGAAAATAAAAGGGGTTCCATGATATTTGCCCTATCCTTAACCCAAACTCATTACGACCTCGAAATCTCTTTTATGCCCTTATTGTCAGAGTTCAATGCCAAGAGTCCGCTTAGGCATTGCGCTAAAAATACTAAATATCAATTACTTGCGATTGAGAAGCCGCAGTCGTGTCGCCGCCGCTCTGAATCGATGCACATGGCCTACGATCTTGACCAAATATCAAATAAACATATCAGAATCAACCGTATTGACACCTCCATCGATTACATCAGCCAGTTACCCGACCCAATTATCCAACACATCTTGTCGTTTCTACCAATCCAACCTGCCATAACGACCAGCGTTTTATCAAAAAGATGGGTTTCCGTTTGGGCCAGGGTTCCCGTTCTCAACTTTTCTTGGGTTCGTTGCACGAGCAATTACGAATTCTACAGGTTTGTCAATGAAGCCCTAAGAAACTACAGGGGAGATAAAGTCAAAAAATTAGTCATTCCATTTGGATGTGAAAGGTGGTCCAGGTCGCAGGTAGACAATTGGGTCCGTTTCGCCTTGGAACGGAATGTAGAGGAGCTCCATCTAGTTGTACGTTCAGGTATTAATTACGAGTTGCCTCAATCTATATATTCAAATTCATCATTAAAATTACTGAAAACGGGACGATGCCTTCTTGAGCCAAGTGGGTACGTTTCTTGGACTTCACTACAAGTTTTATCTATCGACTCTGCGTGTTTTAGAAATGATTCTATTGCAAAAATTTTATTAGGCTGTCCGAAGCTTGAGTACTTGGAATTGCGCCATTTTAGCTGTGATCACAACGTTGCGATTAATTCTTTGAATTTAAAAGAATTAGCTGTCCATTTTTCGGGCCTATGTACTTCCACAATTGAGATTATGTGTCCAAATATTCGTTGGTTGAGTTTGTTTGGGATGTTGGCGAGTTTGAGAGGACAGATTAGGTTCATTAATGGTTCATCTCCATCTCCACTAGAGGCAGAAATTGGAATAAATAGCATTGGTTACAGCAGGTTGATAGGACTTCTTGACCAGCTTCGTCATGTTCACAAACTTACTATTGCCAATGCTTTTCTTGAGGCAGGTTTTTTCTCACTCTTTTTAATATATAATTGCAATTGATATTTGTGTTTACTTCTTGGGAGGGGTTGCTAGGAAGAGAGCCATAAAAAGCATTATAAAAAATTCAATAACTATTTCTTTTTATAGTCAAGGATAGGCTTTTGCTTCCTCTTTGCTTAGAGCACGGATGGTTTTTGTTTATTGTTAGTCAGAAGTTAAGATCTAAAATTGAGTATTTTTCATTATGAAAGCCATTAAAGAGTTGGAAGTACACTGTGTTTATTTGTTTTCTATCAGAGTCATAATAAAAAGTTTTGAAACATTAGATAGAAATATTTCTATTATGCCAATGACGTGCATTTTTTTAATATAGTAATTTATGTACAGGATATAATTTAGGTGATGTAGGACAAGCTAGAAATAAATTAGGGATTTTGTTAAATTACAATGTTGTTATTGTTATTTTTTTCTATCATTATTATTCACAGACCCTATATGTCCTGAGAATCTTATAGAATCTAAAACATTTTTTTTTTTTTTTATCATCTGTGCTGATCAAGGTGAAACTAATAACATGTTTACTTGTTTGCTTCTCTTTAGGATCTATCAAGACCTGAGATGCAACCATTGCCTTCTACATTGAAATGTAGAAGTTTAACGGTAGCTACCAAAATTGGAAGATGGCACTTTCATGGGATTGTAAAGCTGCTACAAATTTTACCTGATCTTGAGAAATTAACTATAAACATGTTCGACTTCAGCTTCAATAAGGCAAGCTTCTAGTGGAATGTTCCCTGTAACTTTCCCCTGTTTCATTGAATTTATTTTTCTATTAAATAAATTATAAATGTATATTAATTATAAAATCTTCCCTGCCCAACAGCTTCTGAAATTAAAAGAACTTTTGAGTACCTAGCTCTAACTATATGTCAGAAAAGTCTCTCTTACAATAATTTCTGTCTTTTGACTCAAAATCTTTAACCATTTATCCCATTAAATCTAGTGGTTAAGATCAAAAGGAAAAAAGTTACTTTTAAGTTGGCCAACTTATCAAGTCTTAAAACCATGAGATCAATCTAAGTTAAAATTTTAATTTAAAGGATCCCAAACCTCTGATGATTGTCTCTTGACCTAGAAGTTGTTATTGTGATTAAGACTTTTATGTTATGTGACAAGTATCCATTTGATAACAAATTCTGATATTTCAATCAAACTCATTTATTTGATATATATTTGCAGATCGATAGTAACACAAAGTGTTGGGAATCAATAAAGACAAAAGTTGAGTGTGATCATCTTAAAAGTGTAGAGATCACTGGATTTGAAGGAAGATGCATAGGATTTCATTATAAATTTTTTGCTTCAGTGTTGGAATTTCTACTCAAGAATGCAGCTGTGCTAGAGAGGATAGTTATTTATGCACAATCCAAAAAAGGAAGCGATAAAAGATTACCTGATATAGTTGATTTAGTTGCTGTGAACAAATTGATTTCAAGTTGTCCAAAAGCTTCTGCAAATGTTGTGGTTATATTCAGACATTCCTTCAATCAGTTTCATTTTTCTGAGTTGTAATTTATGTACTTGAGAAGTTTTTTGGAATCTTAATATTAACTTCCTTGTATCTTTACTGTGGCTGCTGGTTATATTCAAACTTTTCTATATGTTTAAGAAGCTTCTTGGAGATTTTACTGATTCATTTATTGGTATTGCCATTGATTCTTGCTTGTATGTCATTGCCCTCAACAATAGTTCTTATAAAATAATTTTTTAATTGTATTTATTTAAAAAATTTTATGCTTATCGTAATTATTTTAAGAATATTTTAATAATAAAGTGATGTAGGATCAATTAGATTAAAATTAGGAATTTCAATTTGATTATAAAGATTTTAATAAATTAGGGATTTTGACTTCCTAAATTGGGAGTAATCCTAATTTGAGTTATTTTCTTAATTAATAGTTTACTATTTGGTTTATGATTTATTTTTAATATTTTTTAGTTAAACTAGGATTGGGATTCTCTTTTCTAATAGGATTTTATTTCCTAGTAGAACTATATTTTAAGGTCTTATAAATAAGAGCCTTTAGTTATATTATTTTTCAGACTTGATTATTATTGATTTTTGATCTTTTAGAAAAATGATTATTTCTCTCTCAATTTCACTTTATTTCTCTCCTAAATTTCTTATATTATTTCTCTTATTTCTTTTGTCTACATCTTCCTCCCTTTCTATTAACTTGAGAAACCTTGTACTTCATCAATTCGATTTAATCTTTTTGCCCCTTTGACTTTTGTTTTGCTTGTTACTTTTGTGGGTATTTGAGTAATTTTGTATCAATTTAGCCTAATTTCATCATATTATGATGACTAAAAGCAAGAAAAACCAAACTTCATTTCAAACTTAAGACCCTAACACATTTGAAAGTTAGTCCAATAACCTGAAACACTAGAAACACCCAAGCTAATTATCATGATAGAAGCTTCAGAAAATAATACAAACATTAGGATGGATGTTTTGGAAAATAGAATGGACGCCGTGGACAATAGGATGGTAGAAATATTAGCAACTATAAAAGCCTTACAAACTTCATTTCTCACAAAATAAGACCCTAATTTCGAGCCATCTGCTAAGCATAGGGATCAAAATGATAAAGGGATTTTGGGTACAACTCCAAAAAAGAGGGAAACTCTTATGGGTGAAAATAATATCTCTAAGTTAGAATTTGATCTTAAAAAAGCCGAAAGTAGTGAAGAGTGTAGTCGTAAATATGCTAAGCATAACGATAAAGTATTAAAAGATAAGTATGACAATGTCACTAAGCCTGTTAAACAAGATATCCTTGAATTTGATGGTAGAATGGATCCTAATGCATTCTTAGATTGGGTAGTTGAGGAATATTTTCGATGATTTAACATATCGGACGAGTAACAAATTCATCTTGCTAAACTTAAGTTGGTCGGGTTTGCAAAACAACATTGGCAAATTGTAGAGCGAGAGGTTGAGCGTGAAGGCAAAGTTCTTACGTGGGATGATATGAAGTCTAGGTTACATAGAAAGTACGTGCCTCCTACTTACAAATCCCAATTGCTTTCACAAATGTTTAATAATAAACAAGGGTCTTTGAGTGTCAATGATTACCTCCATAAGTTCAATAATCTTATGGTTAGGAGTGGGATTTTTAAAGAGGATGACATCATTAGGTCTACGTTTATCCATAGGCTCCGCTTTGATATTCAACGACCGGTTAATTTGCATGCCCCAACTACTTTAGATGAAGCATACTATAAAGCCACTGAAGTAAAACATTTTCTTCAATATCTTAACACTAGGCAAACTCCCACACAAACACTTCCATCAAGATCCTTTGAGAACTCAAACACTTTTGTCCAACCCAAGACTTCTCAAGCAAACACAAGTAAGGAAAGGTCATTTGCCCACTCTAGTTCTTATCCTAGTAATTCCCTAATTGTGTGTTACCATTGTCATACTAAAGGTCATATTGCTTCTCGTTGTCCCCATCGCACTTTAGTGCTAGAAGGAATACATGACCCACCTATAGGAGAGGTTCTTGAACCTTTAGAAGCTATGATGAAGATTTTTGATTAGATGATGATACACCTCATGTTAATGTTGTAAGAAATATTTTAACTATGCCTAAAGAAGAAGATTGGAGACGTAATACATTTTCCATACTTTCATTCCTTGTAAGGGAAAGGTTTGTAAGTTTGTGATTGATAGTGGAAGTGCTATGAATGTGGCTTCTAAATCCGCGATTTCTAGGCTACAACTAACAACCGAACCCCACCCACATCCTTTTAAGGTAGCTTGGATTGATAAAACTTATTTGGATGTCACTAAAAGTTGCTTAGTTCCTTTAGTATGTGGATCTTATCATGCCAACATATATTGTGATGTTGTTCCTCTGGATGTAGCTCATATTCTTATCGGATGACCTTGGCTTTATGACATGAATGTTACCAGTCGTGGGAGAGATAACACCTATACTTTTTCTCACAATGGTGCAACCATCACTTTAAAGCCTGCCAAGCCCACTACCCAAATGTCAAGCAACCATAGCTCTTCAACTTTACTTCTTCAACCTATACCCATCCTTAGGCTTAAATTGCATGCTTCTTTACTTCGTGTGCCTATGGAATTGACTTTTAGTTCAATGGTTAAAGAGGAAGATCTGTGTGCTTACCGAGGCCATCTCAAGCCTCCAATGCTTTCTTGTCTCATGCTTGCAGGGCCTATTGTTTTGTCCCAGTTTTTGAAGACTTTATGCTGTCTTCGTGATATGCTTGGACGATTCCTTGTTTGTTTAACACATCCACCTAATGCGCTTTGATGGAGTTTTTCTTTTAGCCAACTCATCTGGAGTCAAGCTTTTTCAAGAGGGAGAGAATTGATGTAGGGATTTCAATTTGATTTTAGGGATTTTAATAAATTAGGGATTTTGACTATTATTAGAGATTTTGACTTCTTAAATTAGGAGTAATCATAATTTAAGTTATTTCCCTAATTAATAGTTTACTATTTGGTTTAGGATTTATTTTTAATATTTTCTAGTTAAACTAGGATTGAGATTCTATTTCCTAATAAGATTTTATTTCCTAATAGAACTATATTTTAAGGTCTTATAAATAAGAGTATTTAGTTGTGTTATTTTTCAGATTTGGTTATTATTGATTTTTTATCTTTTAAAAAATGATTATTTCTTCCTCAATTTTACTCTATTTCTACTCCAAATTTTTTTATAATTTCTCTCATTTCCTCTATCTACATCTCCTTCCCTTTCTATTAATTTGAGGAACCTTGTTTCTCATCATAAAGACTTAAATGTTATTCCTTCATACTATGCTGGTGCACACATTGTCAATGTAGTGAAATGTTGGCTTCCAATTCGCAAATTTTATCAGGGTAAGACATTTAAGTTGATCTTTTTCAACTCATCATGTTGGGCAAATTAGTCGTGTAAGTTGTGTGCGGTCTTGCTGACGTGTGACTGAAATTGTGGAATGTGAATTCTTTTCTTACAATGTGAGCTTATGATGTTGTTTGGGACATTTTTCGAAGTTTTTCTAATTTTGCATAATATTTATCTAAAATAACTTATGTAATGGCAGACTAAGATTTGTCTTTTGATGTGAAAATGTATTATTTGCTCCCGAAATGGAATAGGCTAATTTCCCTGGACGATTATGTGACTGAATGCACGATACAAGTACTTCATATGCAGGCCAGGATCAACCAAACTGTCCCCTTCAGTCCGCTAAATGGGATCACCGAACGTTGCTTTCTTCTCTTATTATAACGTCAATCTATTGAAGTAATATAGCTGTAAAAATCTCATTATGATTTTCAAAATCTCTTTTATGCCCTTCTCTTTTGGTGCAAAATCCCTTGATTGAGGGTTTTTTTTTTTTTTAATTTATAAACATTTTTAATAAAATCCTAATAACTTATTTTAGTGTTAGCTGCACAATCAGTTTCAAGAAATAAAAATACCCTTTCGGAAAAAATTTTGAGAACCGCAAAATCTTGACGGTATTTTACAACTTATTATTAAAAAGCATATACTTGTAATTGAATGTCAAGTAGTTTAGATGATAAAAAATTATAATTTTACCAAAAATCAAAACAATCCCTCTAATCTGCGTGTTTCTGAAATTCGAATGACGAAGGGAACTTTAAAGTGGTGTGAAGTGAAGTCACCGCTGTGTAGAATTGGCAAACGATCTGGAGCAAATATCAAAGAAGCATATGAGAATCAACAATGAAACCTCCCTTGATTACATCAGCCAGTTACCCGATTCAATTATCCAACACATCGAGTCGTTTCTACCAGCCAAACATGCCATAAAAACCTGTGTTTTATCAGAAAGGTGGACTTCCCTTTGGGCCGAGATTCCTCAACTTTTCTGAACCTGGTAGCAGAGGCTGTGTGTTTCCAGCTGATTTGTCAATGAAGCCCTAAGAAACCACAGGGGAGATGAAAAACAAAAAAAATTTACTCATTCGGTTTGGGTATAAAGATTCTAGGGGAATTTGTCATACCCCGTTAGATATTGACGAAAATGCTGACCTCCCGCTGTTTTGAAAGTAACATTGAGCTCCCCAGACCTTAACAGCTGCTATTGAAGTTTCAATGAAGTAAGGGCATTTTAGACATTTAAGTAATAATTTAATTAGATAAAAACCCCAATTCCTTTCTAATCCCTCTCCCTCGTGTCTCATCCTTCTCTTTCCTCTATCTCTTCCTTCCCCTTTTTTTAAACCAAAAATTTTGATCAGCTCAGTTGGCTAACTGAAGCTTGTCCTGCTTTTTCTCCTTCAGCTTCAGCATCTTGTCTTTCTCCTTCGACAACTTCTCCGTCTTCTACTTCTTTATCAACTTCTCAAGCATTTCCTGCAAGTCTTTCTCAAAAGAATCTTGGATTTTCATTGTCTTCATCGATTTTTCCTTTCCCTGCGGCTTTCCTGGGCTTAGAGAGAGGTTGAGAGAGGCTCTCATGGTTCTTCTTTAATGGATTGTGGTCTAGGTAGGATCGGAATCTATTTGCTTTATAGACTTGATAGCATCCTACATAGCATCAAAAAATGAATTCTTACCCAGCAAATCATTTAACCAGAGAGATTACTGGTGAAGAGAAGGTGAAGAGGGTAGGGAAAGAAGAGGAGAGAAACGGGCTGCGCCAGAGAGAGAGAAAAAATTTTTTAATTATTTTATTTTTATTGGTTTTTATATAAGTTCTATTATTTTAATATAATTTTCGTAATTATATTTTTAATTAGATGAATAAGGGCATAATTGTCTTTACATTATATTGACTGTCAAATTTACTAACGGCTGTGTAGGTCAGGGGACTTCAATGTTACTTTAAAAACAACGGGGAGGTGAGGGGTAGTTCCCCTAGATTCTGTCAGTGGCAGGTGGACGATTGGGTCCGTTTCGCTAAGGAAAGGAACGTGGAGGGGCTCGTTACCATTTTAATTGTATTGATGAATGCTCGTTTCCCCGATTTATTTGGTCAATTTCGTCGTTAAAACTACTGAAAACGAAAATGTGCGTGTTCAAGCGAAGTGGGTATATTTCTTGGAGTTCATTACAAGTATTAACCTTTGGCTACACAAAATTAAGTTATGATGCCATTGCTAAAGGTCTAGTAGGCCCGAACCTTGAATACTTGGAATTGCATAATTTTAGTAGTTCTAGCATCATTATTGTTAGTTCTTTGAATCTCGAAGAATAGATGATCGACAATCAGAACAGAACAGAGTCCCGTACCGTTCGGTCCACATTAGAGATTTTGGGTCCGAATATTCTTTCGTTGAAATTGTCTAGGAATATGGAAAGAAGAATTATCAAGTTGACTAATCTATCATTTGGTATATATCTTTGTGGCTTCACAGAGTTGACAGGACTTCTTGACATACATGCACACAAGCTTAAGATTGGCAATGCTTTTCTTGAGGCAGGTTTTTTTTTTTTCACTCTTTTGCATGCCAAATTCAATTGTTATTTCTGTTTACTTCTTGGACGAGAAAGATTTATGAAAAACATTACAGAAAATTCAAAATCAGTTCTTATGTTAGTCAAGGATAGGCTTTTGATTTGTTTTTGCTTAGATTCAAAGGGTTAAGCAAAATAAACTAATTAAAGAGCGTAAATGGAAACGGCATACCTGGTTTTCTACCAGACGTTAAATAACAATGTTTGAAACATTAGACTGAAAATTTTCTATTTTTTGGATCCATGTACTTTTCTTTTCTTTTTTCTTTTTTAATTGTTATTTATATTATTGTTACTCACATTTTAATCATCTTAATTAGACCATGAGTTTTTGTCATGCCGTGAGAACCTTAAAGTAATCTGAAACATTTGTCTATTCATCAACTCTGCCATCATGCCAAAAACTTCTTAACATGTTTACTACTTTTGCTTATCTTCAGAACCTATCAAAACCTGAGATGCAACCTTTGTCTTCACCTTTGAAGTGTAAAACTTTAATGGTAGATACATCAATTACAACATGGCACTTCTGTTGCAAATTTCACCTGACCTAGAGAAATTGACCATAAACGTGTTGGGCTTGAGCTCCAATAAGGCAAGTTTCGAACCTAAGTATCTTTCCCTTGTTTCATTGAATTATTTTTGGGTTAATATCACAAACCATCCATATGTTTTAGCTTAATTACATTCAGAGTCATTATTTACAATTTTTGTCATAGGCTACCCTTAACTTTTGAAAAAAAATCACGAACCACCATTCCGTTAATTTGACTGTTAGATAACGTCAGATTTCTGTCTAAAACTATTATAATTACCAAAATATCCTTCAAAAGAATTTGAAAAAGGGTTAATATCACAGACCACCCCTATATTTTGCCTTAATTACATCTAGAGTCATCATTTGTAATTTTTGTCGCAGGCTACCCCTAACTTTTCAAAAAAAAAAATCACGAAGACAAATATTACAGAAGGGTGCTTCATAATTACTTTTTCAAAAGTTAAGCGTAGGTAATGACAAATATTACAAACGTTGACTCTAAGTATGATTAAGGTAAAACATAGGGGTGGTCTATGATATTAACCCATTTAGGTATGTTGACTCTCACTTTACATGTTGATTTTTTCTGTTATTTTACTATTTTGACCCCACTATTTTTTCTTATTTACAAATATCTAACGGAGTTTTTAACAGAAGGTGGTTTGTGATTTTTTTTCAAAAGTTAGGGGTAGTCTTTGACAAAAATTACAAACATTGACTTTAAATATAATTAAGCTAAAATATAGGGGTGGTTTGTGATATTAATCCATTATTTTTTCTGTTAAACAAATTGTAACTTTGTATTAATTACACAAACTTGCCCTTCTAATAGCTTGTGGAATCAAAAGAGGAACTTTAGTGTACCAGGCTCTAACTCTTAAGTCCAAAAATAGTTTCTGTTACTCAATATTCTATCAAAATGACATTTTGAAGATGGGTGGGCATCTATTGTCATAAATTTGGTTTTTAAAATATTGAATTAAATTTGAACCATTCGTCTAGAAAATAAAAGTTAAGAAGTTACATTTAATTTTTATCAACATATTAAGTCTCAACACCTTTGAATCAATATATACTAAAAATTGGAAATTTAAGTTATAATTTTAACTCATATGATCCCGAATCTTTGAAAACTGTTTTCTTGACCTAAAAGTTATTATTGTAATAAAGCCCTTTATATTATAGGACTATTTCCATGTCATACCAAATTCTTATTTTGGATTTGAACATATTTATTTAATTTCTGTTTTTAGATTGATAGCAACACAAACCGCTAGGAAATCAATAAAGACAAAAGTTGAGTGCGATCATTTTAAAACTGTAGAGATCATTGGATTTGAAGGAAGATGTGTCGGATTCCATTATAAATTTTTTGCTTAAGTTTTGGAATTTCTGCTTAAGAATGTAATAGAGTCAGAGAAGACAGATGTTTATGCACAATCCAAAGAAAAGAATTGGGAGAGACAATAAATGACCTGATACAATGGATTTAGTGGCACTGAACAAATTGATTTCAAGTTGTCCAAAAGCTTCTGCGAATGTTGTGGTTGTATTAAACACTCCTTCAATCAGTTTCATTTTTCTTAGCTGTAATTTATATATTCAAGTTTCTTGAAATCTTTATCAACTCATATATTAGTAGCTGGCTGTATTGAAACCTTCAATTAGTTTCATTTTTCTCCATTGTATTCTATATACTCAAGAATCTTTTTGGAGTCATATATTGCTTTGCTAATTGCTATTTGATTCTTTACTTTCATGTCATATCCCTCACAATAATTGTAGTTTATACAATAATTTTTTAATTGTGTTTATCTAAATGATTTAGTATTAGGGTAAACTTTTGGAAAAATTGAAAAAATAGACACAATTAGGGGTCCTCGATGAAATTTGGACACATCCTGAAAAATTTTCATTCCATAGACACTTTCTTGATAAAAAGACTCAAATACCCTTATGTATTGAATCTTTTTTCAAAACCTTATTTCCCTCTTCACACAAATATTTCTGTACAACTCTCAAAACGCAAACCGACCCGAGCATCAGTTGGGGATAGGAGGAAGATGACGCAGAGAGAAGCACCCATCGACACTGAGGTACGTTTATTTATCAGATTTTTCATAGTTTTAGTGATTTATTTGATTGTTTTCTGTTTCGTTAGATTTGATTTAGTTTTTAGGGAATCTTAATTAGGGATTTGAGTTTCCGTCAGATTTGTGAACTTATTCTGTGTTTTTAGGGATAAATCTAGTGTTATTATGTGATTTTTGTGGTTTGATATGTATGAAAACTGTGGAAACTAACTGGTTTCGTCGCAAGGCAGACGATGACGAGTGTCGAATTTTTCTCGACAAAGCTCGACACTCGACAAATAGAGTGTCGAGTCGTGTCGAGTTGTGTCAAATTTACATTCGACACTCGATATCAGTTTATTTTTGAAGACATCGAATCTGACACTCGACATAATCTTTCATCCGACATGTCGAGTGTTGGATACGTGAAAATCGACATATTGATGTCTCAAACCATGTATCCGACACTCGACATTTCGGATGAAAGCTTCTGTCGAATGTTGGACATAATCTGACACTCAAATAATCTGACATCTGACAAAGTCGTATAGTCGGCTGGAGGTATCCGATAGGAGTTTCGTCAGTTTATGTTATCGAGAGCCATCGAGCGTGTCGAGTTTTAGCGAGCGTTCTGGCAAATTGCTTATTTTAGCTCTGTTTTTTTGCCTTTTTGCATCATATTTAACTATAACGGCCTTGTATTTGTAGGTTGAAGCAAATGGCAAGTGAATTTTGACTGTCCTTCATCCTGAAGACACCATATGATGAGCACTACCATGCGATGATCATAAAAGTGGCAAGTTTGGATTGTAGACAAAAACTCGTGTTTTAAACATTAATGTTACATACATTGATGAAGCATGAAACTGAACATTCAACATGAATGTTTTATATAATGACAAAATCACATATATGAAAGTTGTTAATCTGAACAAGCCACAAATAAATAACTGCCATTCTCTTACATAGTCCAATAACCATTGTATAGAGTAAGTATACGTAAAGTTTCCATTTATTACATGATAGAGACATATCATATAAGGTCCGTGGACAAAAAAATATTACGAAATTGCTTACAAAAGTCACAAAACTGAATGTTCTGCCCAAACGCTCGACGCAACTTGACGTATAACACTGGACACTCGACACTACACAACCATTTGACACGCGATGCATGATGACAGACACTCGACTAACCCAACACCAATACTCAACACACGAACTCGATGAAATTTACATCCGACACTTGTCACGTACATCCACTACACTCGACGTATTAACACGACATTCGATCCTAGTCTCGACACAACCCTTCGACACTCGACACTATCATCTGACATGTCAAGAATTGATCCGACACAACCCCTTGACACTCGACACTACCATCCAACACAACCCCTCGACACTCGATGACACTCGACAAATCTTGACTTATTTGTGCCCGTCGATTGCGATACTAGATTTTCTCACAAAAATCGTCAATTTTCAGCAAATTTTGATAATTTTAGCTATATAATACGGTTGACAGTTACGAAAACAATAAATAACGAAAAGATTACAACCTAATTAAATTTTCATGCCATTTAGAGAGAGAACCACGAGTTGTTCTTACCTTGTTTGCTTAGCTTCAGCTGTTACAGTTATTTCGGACAGTGTTGTGTATGAACGATTGACTGACCCAGAGTAATAAAAATCTATCTGATTAGCCCATGGGCTTAATTGGTCTCCAAATGCCTCCTATTTCTTCGGATTAGAGGATTTCTTTGTTTCGTTTACTTACTTTCTTTTTTTTTTTCTAAATTCAATTACATAAGGGAAAGGGTATTTGAGTCTATTTATCAAGAAAGTGTCTATGGCATGAAAATTTTTCAGGATGTGTCCAAATTTCATTAAGGACCCCTAATTGTGTCTATTTTTTCAATTTTCTCTAAATTAAACTTTTTGATAACATTTTGGTAAAAAAGGTTGTTGATGTATCCATATAGAGTTTCATGATCAGCTACGTGTTCCTCTTGTCATATAAATCGGGATATTTGAACTCTTTTCCTACAATGTAAGTGATTGTGGTTGTAGATATCTTGTTCTTTTAGTCTTGTTAATTTTATCTAGCATGCAAGAATATTAGAATATAAATATCGATGGACTAAATAGGTAATTCATTGATGCCTTAAAAGGATATCAGAGCCATTGGCATTAAGTGGGAGGCAGTGGAGCCATTAAAGGAATCATGATTTATGAGTACCCTAACATATGTTTGAGATAGATTCTTGATCTATATATATGGTCAGTTAGTTCCAATAACTCTGAATTCGGTGGCTAATCCAGGGACTGGCTATGTAGAACAAAGGGCTTGGCAATTTTTCTTTATCTTTGAACTAAATTGGGACTTTTAACATCCTTAAAATGTGCAGCAAAGCTGTTCTTTGTGACATCACTTAAATGTTCTTTTCTTCTTTTGATATGGTGATACAGGCAATGTATAGAATTGATTTAAGTGTAAAATCTCAACATGATTTATGCCCTTATCTTTCAAGTAAAATCTTAGAGTTTGTTCACAGCACTTACCTGCAATAGGTAAAATTATTTAATTGCTATAATAACCAAATTGAGAGAGCTTTTTTGAATGTTAGTAATATCTTAGCTTTCTTATATAATTTAAACTTGTTCAATAAACAAAAATACTAGTTTTTATCAAACATCTAAAAACTTTATCTACAGAGACATTGGTTTTGGTTGGATCATAAAAATAATTAGGGTTTTAAAAGAATAAACCCAAAACACTTAGGTACTCTCGCCACATTGGAGCTCATCGCCTACTATCTAGATCAAATATCAAAGAAGCAGATCAGATCTTAAAAATCATCACTAATTGGTTGTGGGACATCAACATAAGGTGGGTCAAGTTAGGTTTAGTGGTGTTTTTAATAATTGGTGTTAGTGCACCATTATCTAAATGAGTGGTTTACATTTTGATTGAAATGTGTGGCTATAATTTGTTGTAAACTAGTATAAATAGGTGTGCTAAGCGTGTGTTTTTCATGACCCAAGTGTGAGTGAGAGTTCATTAGCAAAGAGTTCTGAGTGAGAGCTAGAATTGTTTTTAGCAAATATTGTGAGAGTTGTATTAATTTCTTATATGAAATTAGTAGTAATTAAGTGATACAAAGTATGCTTTATACTTGCCACTAAGATGGATCTTGTACATTAGAAATGTTCACTATTTACTATTAATTTTTGTTGATTGAAATATTTATCAATATAAGTGAGATTAGCTAATAATATTTTCTATTATCTAAAATCTCTCCAAAGACCCAAATGAAATCAACAAGTGGTGTTAGAGCAAGAGGTCAGGGACCAACATATTAGAAAGTCTACAGTCTGGGATTGTAAAGTTGTTGTATGGGACAAAACTTATTTGGTTAATTATATTACCAAGTTACTATGACAGATCTAGCTAGTCCATCTAGTTCGATTGAAAAACTCAACGATAATAATTATAGCAATTGGAGTACTATATCCAATACTACTTGTTGGGGTAAGATTTATGAAGTGTTATTGGTGGCCATGAAACCGCACCACTGATGGATCCAGATGAACTCAAAAAATGCAAGATCAAATGTGGCAAGGCTATGTACATGCTCTCAGTGACAGTGAAGGATGATCTTTTGAAGCAAATCAAAGATGCCAAAACACCAAAGGAGATTGGGACACGTTGGCAGCATTGTTTGCAAAAACAAATGAAGCAAAGTTGTAGAGGCTCGAGAATGAACTTAGAATGCTCTCACAATAAGACATGATGATCAGGCAATACTTCAACAAGGTGAAGACAATATGTTCTAAGATCTCTAAATTAGATCCAAAAAATGTAATTACTACAACAAGGATGCCAAAAAATGTAATTACTACAACAAGGATGAGAAGAATTATCATCCATGGTCTACGGCCAAAATATAATGCTCTTGTCACTACTACACGTGGATGGGCTCATGAACCAACTTTAATGGAGTTGGAAAGTTTGTTAGCTAATCAAGTAGCATTATTTAGACAAATGTTTGAAGTCATGATTAAGGATGAGAAGAAAGCTCTTTTTACAAATAAGAAAGGAAATTCTAAAGATAGTTATGCCTCATCAACAATTAAAGAAGTGGCGGTAACAAGTCAAAATAGAGACAAGATGGATGGCAAAAAGGACGTCAAAGAGGAAGAAGCTTCTGACAAGGGGGAGCTAGAAAAGAGTACCGGTCTCAGAAGTAAGAAGACAAGCAGCAGCATCTGCAAAAAAATGAATGCTGCAATTGTGGCAAGATAGGCCACTTTGGTTGAAATTTTAGATTCAAACAACCTGAAGGAAATGTTTTCACATCCACTTCAAATGATAGTGGAGGTGAATGGGATTTCAAGCATCCTATGCGCAAGAAGAAGAACCTGAGGAAGAATTGGCGTTTGTCACTATGAATAATAATTCAATCAATTTCAAAGGTGATTGGATTATTGATTCTGCATGTTCTAATCATATGACTGGAGATAAATACAACATCTTAGAAATGACTAGCTACAAAGGGAAGCAAGTTGTGGCTATAACAAACAACTCAGAGTTGCCAATTACTCATGTTGGCAAAGTGGTGACCAATCCTCAATTTAATTCATATGAAGTGGAGTTGGAAAATATGTGTCATGTTCTTGGCGTAAATAAAAATTTGGTCTCTGTTGCATAATTAAACACGAGGAAATTATGTGGTGTTTGGCCCAAATGATGTCAAGGTGTACCGAAATTTGGAGGCCACAAAGCTTCCAATTTTGGAAGGTAAGAAAATAGAGTCTGTTTTTGTATTGATAACCCAACGAGCCTATGTAGACAAGACAAGAAAGAATGAGACAACTAATTTATGGCATGCTTGTCTCGGACATGTGAGTTATCTCAAGTTACAAGTGATGATGAAGAAATCTCTAGGGAAAGGTTTCCCTCAGCTAAATGTTAGTGAAGACATTGTTTGTTGATAAGTCTAATTTATATACATTATTTTCATCTATGATCTTAAGTTTTTTTTTTTGTGTGTTTCCCTTTTTTTTGTGTTGGAGTTGACGAATTTTGTCAAAGTTTATTTAAGTTGTAGGGTCTGCCAAGCACATAGGGGGAATCCTCTTTTATGTTGATCATTTCTAGCCCACTTGCATGATTAAAAAAAAGAAAAGAAAAAGAAAAAAAAGTACTTTCGGTGGAATCACTAGTCCACATGCATATTTTGATTCTTCGGTCCACATGTCTCCTCTCTTATCGGTGGGAAGGAAAAAAAAAAGGAGGAAAAAAGAGAATGGAGAGATGAAGGGGGATGGAGGATTCAGACAGAGAGGAGGAGAGGGAGAGAAATAGGATCCAAACAGAGAGGAGGAGAATTCAGACTGATGGAGAGAGGATAAGCAAAGGAGATCTTTGAAGATTGGGAACTTAAAGAGGAATTGATCATCTTCATCATCAAAGATTCAACTCTCTATAGCTAATTTCTTTTCTATCCCTATTTTCAATTATGTTTAAAAACATGTTTAGATTTGTGTTGTTTGTAATTTGTAATATGAACTAATTTTCATTTTCTAGGGTGAACGTGTAGCCGTATTTTGATGTTTAATTTCTCTTGATTTTGGTTGATTGATGTTTATTCCAATATTGTTGAGTAATTTAATTACATGCTTAATGCTTGTGATTTTCTGGCCAATTGTTGCATGATTTGAGATATGAATTGAGACTGAGAAGTGATATTCATATTAGTTCTTAATTATTTTGTCATAAATCAACATGAGATAGAGATATGAATGTGATTTATGCAATCTTATTAATTTCTTGCGCTTAATGGGTATTAATAGTAAGTTAGATGAGAAAGAGATGTGATTCTAATCTATTAATATACATTGTTATTGCTTGAGAAAGAATAATAATTAAATTAGTGAAATCGATTGGCAACAATAAGAATAAACATCTGTTAATTGAATCAGAGGAGTTAAACTGATTAATTTGGTGAAATCAGATCCCTAGATCTTTAATTAGAAATTTCTTTTATTTTAGAATTTTAGTATCTATTAGCAACAGTCTTTATGAGAACGATACTCATACTTTCACTTTATTATTTCTAACGATTCCGTATACTTGTGGATTTTATGCGACATTTGTGCAGGATGTCAATATGAGAAAACACACCAGTTTCCATATGAAGAATCAAATTTTAGAGCAACAATGCCTCTTGAGCTTGTTCACTTAGACGTGTTTGGACCAGTTAAACAATCATCAATTAGTCGTTTCTGATACATGGTCATTTTTATTGATGATTTCTCAAGATGCACTTGGGTTGATTTTCTCAAGGAAAAATCTGAGGCGTTTAGTAAGTTCAAAAAATTCAAAACGAAAGTTACGACAAAAGTAAAATGGAGCATTCGGTGCCTATGCATAGACAATGGGGGAAAATACATCATCTGAGTTTGAAGAGTATCCACTACAATGTAAGATACCAAAACAATTAACTTGTCTTGGCACACCTCAACATAATGGAGTTGCTAAAAAGATGAATTAACATCTTGCAGAAACATGTAGAATCATGTTACATGCTAAAAATGTTCCTCCAAGATTTTGGGCTGACTGTATGAAGACGGTTGTTCATGTCATTAATAGATTACCTCAAACAAGGTTGGGGTTTGTTTCACTATTTGAGAAGTTATGGAAGATCAAGCAAAAGTTAGCTATTTTGTGTGTTTGGTTGTGTTTGCTATATGTTTGTACCAAATCATCTTCGAGAAAAATTTGACAAAAAGGTAGTTCGATGCATATTTGTTGGATATGATGTTCAACATAAGGGATGGAAATGTTGTAATCCAACAACCGGACGTTGCTATGTCTTAAGGAATGTAGTGTTTGATGAATCATTATCCTAGTGGTCTTCATAATCAGTGTTATTGCCAGACTTAAAAGAGACTAAAGTAAAGCTATAAGAGAGATTAAAAGAACCATAAGAAGATAGTAATATTCAAACCAACCAAGAAGTAATTGAAGGAAGCGGTTCTCCAAGGGCATAAAATAATGAAGAATTTTTTAAGTCTCCAAGCAAAAAGAAAAGTCCATGGAAGAAGTGTCTATCGAACTTCTTTTGAAGAAGAAAGTCCTAGTCAGATAGAAGAATTTGAGGTTAAAAAAGCTCCTCAAAAAGTATTACGAATGTCAACAAGACTGAGATTCCCAAATCCCAAATATGGAAATGCAACTTTTGTCGAAGACAATGAGTTTAAGGAAGTAGATTCTTATGTATAAGCATTCCGAGACAAATAATGAAGGCTAGCCATGGAAGATGGAATTCGTGCACTAGATCAAAATGAAACTTGGGTATTAGTGCCAAAACTAAAGGAAGTACGACCCATATAATGTAAATGGGTCTATAAAATGTAAATGGCTCAATTGAAAGATAAAAAGCAAGGCTCGTAGCTCATGGGTTTTCGCAACAATATGGTTTGGACTATGACGAAACATTCAGTCTAGTAGCCAGATCACTACTGTACATGTACTGTTAGCACTTACAACAAGCAAAAATTGGCCGTTATGGCAAATGGATGTAAAGAATATATTTCTGCATGGAGAGTTAGACAGAGACATCTACATGGATTAACCAAAAGGGTTCGAAAGTAGTGCTCATCCAGATTATGTTTGCAAGTTAAAAAATGTTTTGTATGGATTGAAACAAGTATCAAGAGCTTGGTATAATAAGATTGCTGAATTTCTAATCTATAACGGATATATAGTAGCATTAGCAATTCAAATTTATTTGTCAAAGCTCAAAATGGGAAAATATCAATTATGTCGTGTGGATGATCTCATTATCACTGGTAATAACACAGAGGAGATTTTACAAATAAAAGAAAACTTGGGAGTTCAATTTCAGATGAAGGACCTTGGAGAGTTGAAACATTTTCTTAGTCTAGAAGTAGAACGCTTAAGAGATGGATTATTCTTGTGTCAACACAAAAATGTCAGGAGTTTATTGTAGAAATTTGGAATGCTGGATTGCAAGCCTTTTTCAACTTCGATGGAGGATAATGCAAAGTTGTGTTCTATAAAAGGTGAAGACTTAAAGGACACAACAATGTTCAGACAGTTAATTGGCAGTTTGATTTATCTTACTTTAACACGACCGGATATTTCATATACCGTTAGTCTTATAAGAAGGTTTATACAAAAGCCAAAGAAACCTTATTTGGAAGCTGCTAGGCAAATGTTGAGATATATCAAAGGGACTGTTGATTATGGAGTGTTTTACAAGAAATGAAGCACATGTGAATTGCAAGGTTATTGTGATGTAGATTATAATGGAGATCTTGACAGTAGAATATCAACAATTGGGTATGTGTTCAATCTTAACTTAGGAGCAATTTCTTATTGTAGCAAAAGACAACCAACAGTGTCTTTGTCAAGTGCAGAACCATAATACAAAGCAGCAGCTATGGCGGCATAAGAATGCACATGGTTAATACAATTGCTGAAAGATTTACAACTGCCAAAGATTACTCAGTACAATTATACTATGATAATCTATCAGCAATATGTTTGGTTGAGAATCTTGTGTTTCATGTTAGAACAAAACATGTGGAAGTTCATTATCTTCGAGAGAAGGTTTTCCAAGACCAAATTCGGATGGTGCTAACTAGCATAAATGATCAAGCTACTGACATATTCACGAAAAGCTTGAATTTCGCGAAGTTTTCAAAGTATTGAGAATTACTTGGAGTCGTAAAGAAGACCAAAATTAGTGATGAGGGAGAGTGTTAAAAATCATCACTAATTGGTTGTGGGACATAAACATATAATGGATTAAGTTAGCTTTAGTGGTGTTTTTAATAATTGGTGTTAGTGCACCATTATCTAAATGAGTGGTTTACATTTTGATTGAAATGTGTGGCTATAATGTGTTGTAAACTAGTACAACTAGGTGTGCTAAGTGTGTGTTTTTCATCATCCAAGTGCGAGTAAGAACTCATTAATAAAGATTCCAAATGAGAGCTAGAATTGTTTCTAGCAAATGTTGTGAGAGTTGTAATAATTTCTTGAATGAAATAAGTAGTAATTAAGTGATACAAAGTATGCTCTGTATTTACCACTAAGATGGATCTTGTACATCAGAAATGTTCACTATTTACTATTAATTTTTGTTGATTGAAATATTTATCAATGTAAATGAGATTAGATAATAATATTTTCCATGATCTAAAATCTCTACAAACACCCAAGTGAAATAAACATCAGAATCAACAAAGAAACCTCCATTCATTACATCAGCCAAATACCATATTCAATTATCCAATAGATCTTGTAGTTTCCACCAGCCAAACATGCCATAAAAACCAGCATCTGATCATAAAGATGGCTTGATCTAAATTACTGAGAACAAAAAATTGCATATTTGATCCAAGTGGATGCGTCTCTTCAACTTCACTACAAGTTTTATCCATCACCTTTGGCCATTTAAGTAAAGATGCCTTGCAAAAGTTTTAGTAGGCTGTACGAAACTTGAATACTTGGAATTGTGCCATTTTAGTTTGTGATGATAACCTGATGATTAAAGTTCTTTGAATTTGAAAGAATTAGTGGTTCGTTATTGGAGCCTAGATCTTTCCACAATGGAGATCGTGGGTCCGAAAATTCATCCTTTGAGTTTGTATCAGAAGCTGGGAAGACACATTAAGTTGGTTAATATGTCATTCTCTCCTAGATTTTGAAATTGGAATAGATAAATGTTGATAGGAGCTTTGTCATGTTCACAGACTTACTATTGCGAATGCTTTTCTTGAGGCAGGTTTTTTCCTATGTCTCTTTTTAATTTTAATAGATAATAAGAACTGATATTCAACATTTCTGTGTACTTCTTGGAGGTGTTAGGAAGAGAGATATAAAAGCATTATAAAAAAAACCAAAACTATTTTTTTTTATAGTCGAGGTTGCATAGATGGTTATTGTTTATAGATAGTCAATGTTAAGATCTAAAATGTTGTATTTTCATTACGGAGTCATTAAAAAGTTAGCAGTACACTTTGTTTATTTGTTTCTTATAAGAGTTATATATATTTGTTTTCTACAAAAGCAACAATAAGAAGTTTTGAAACATTAGAGTTAAACATGTTGCCCCACATTGTAAGCGTAAAATTTCATGCATTCATAGGTTACCAAATTGTTCCTTATGAGAAACACCGAGGAAAAAAGTGCACCATCCCCTTTTTGTCTCCCTAACACTGTATAATCTTTACTTTGCCCTCCAATTTCCCATTAAAACTTCCCTAGAGAGTCAGAATTTCCTCTTAAGTTGACTTAGGGAAGACAAGCCCAATGACTAAGATGAAGAGAATCTTCATCATCCTTCTAAGGCTTCTCGCCCGGAGAGCATCCGTTTCTGCAATTATTGTTATGGTCACAAGCCATGAATCAACTCAAGTTTTGAACCTGACATTCACTGCCAAGAGTTTGTTTTGGAGATTAATAATCATTCTAGATGTTAGCGATTACTTAATTAATTTTAATTGGGATGATGATGATATTTGTTTTGAGTTTTGGCTCATATGCCAATGGGAGAGATCCCACATCACTTAAGTAGTAAAGCTCGGGTCTCATGTGAGCTTATAAAAGAAGTCTTATGGGAGAAGTTTATGTGTCCCAATTGAAATTCTCCTCCACCCCTATAATTGTAAGGCCTCACATATAAGACCTCATAGTTTAAGGGCCTTTCATTAAGGACTATAAAGTTTGTAATATTTATTTTTTTCCCTTTGATTTTGTGTATTTGTAGTATTGCCCAATTATTTAGGTAATTATAGTTTGGCCTAACTATTCGGGTAATTACAATTTGACCCAATAATTATGATATTTGTATTATGGCTCAAAAGTTTTTAATTCTTTTTGAAGATAGTGGCATGCTTCTTCAACGACGCCCGAGGACGTAGGTACTAATACCGAACCTCATTAAATCTTAGTGTTCTTTCTATTTCTGCATTGTTGGTTGCTTGGTTGTCTTTTTAGTTGCTATTATATTCAGTTATCTGGCATAGTTTGTGGTTGTGCATTTGGTTATTTTGTTGGTATCGCTTCTGCCTTGTGTAACAATTGGTATCAGAGCCTAAGGTTTTGGATAGTGAGTGGCTAATTCTTTAAAACACTTATTACTATTATGGGCTGTTGAATTTAGATTGCTAGTTATTGAATATGATAGTTTGTTTGGAGTTTGGTTATTGGTGATTTGTGTATCGAGCTTATTTGTGAGAGGTAGTGATGGCATCATTGTCGACTGTATTAGAGAAGACAGTGACTGTAAAAAATGCAAAAATAGATGCATTAAAAGTGAAAGGGCATAGTCAAAGTAGGAAACCAGGAATAAGGGAAAAATCTTGGTCGAGGGGTAGATTAAGAAAAGATGAGTGTACCTTTTGTCGTGAGAAAGGGCATTGAAAGAAAGATTATCCTAAGTTGAAAAAGAAAGAGAAGGGCAAGGCTGTTTCTGATGCATGTGTTGTTAAGCGTGAAGATGATAGTGAGTCAAATATATATCTAGCTGGTCACCCTTCTACTTCTAGTTCTGATGAGTGGATTATGGATTCGGGTTGTACTTATCATATGTGTCCACATTGAGAGTGGTTCTTTCAGTTTGAAGAGCTTGATGTTAAAGTTGTGTATATGGGCAATGATGATATTTACCATACTGCTCAGATGGGTTCGATCCGATTGAGGAATCATGATGGACTGACTAGAGTTCTGACAGATGTTTGGTATGTACCGAAGTTGAAAAAGAATCTCATCTCTTTGGGAGCCTTGGAATCTAAAGGATATGCTATATCTATTCGAGATGGTATTCTGAGGGTCACTTCAGGCGCTCATGTGGTATTGAAATGCACTAGGAGGAACAACTTGTATTACTATAATGGTAGTACAGTTATTGGATCAGCGGCTATGGTTTCTGATAATGACGCAGATTCAGAGATCACTAGACTGTGGCATATGCGATTGGGACATGCAGGTGAGAAGCCTTATTCAGTTTGGTGAAACGAGGCTTATTGAAAGGTGCAAATACCTATAAGTTGGATTTTTGTGAGCATTGTGTTCTAGAAAAGCAGAAGAGAGTGAAATTTAGCACCGCTATTCATAATACCAAGGGTATTCTTGATTATGTTTACTTAGATGTATGGGGACCTACCAAAACTGCATCTATGTGAGTTAGGCACTACTTTGTTACTTTTCTTGATGACTTTTTCAGAAGAACTTGGGTGTACTGTTTGAAATAAAAAGATGATGTACTTGGTGCTTTCCTTAAGTGGAAAAAGATGATTGAGATACAAACTGGCAAGAAGATCAAGCATCTCAGAATAGATAATGGTGGCGAGTATTGCAGTGATCAGTTTTTGAAATTGTGCCGAGAAGGTATTGTGCGTCATTTTACTGTTAGAGGTACACCACAGCAAAATGGGGTGGCAGAACGTACGAATCAGATATTGCTGGAGAAAGTTCGGTGTATGTTGTCCAATGCTGGGTTGGGCAAGGAATTTTGTGCTGAGGTTGTGACTTATGCGTGTCATCTCATTAATCGTCTACCTTCAGTTGCTATTGGTGATAAAACTCCATTGGAGGTATGGTCTAGACAACCTGTTTTTGATTATGATTCTTTATATGTTTTTGGTTCTACTGCATATTATCATGTGAAAGAATCTAAGCTGGATCCTAGAGCCAAGAAAGCGATTTTCTTAGGGTTTGCTTTAGGAGTAAAAGGATATCGTCTTTGGTGTCCTAGTTTGATGAAGATTGTATCCAGTCGAGATGTGACTTTTGGTGAGTCTTCAATGTTGAAGAAATCAGAAAACCAGACAAAGGTGAATGGTACTCTATAGTAGATGGAGCATACTCAGCAGCAGGTGGAGTTTGAAACGACGACATTGAACCTAGTTAGATCTGTTGAGACAGATGATGGTACTCTTGTGATAGAGGAGGATTTGGGAGATGATGGGGAGGGTTCTACTCAGGAACCTCAACAGTAACAAGAATCTATTGCAATTAATAGGCCAAGACGTGAGATTCGCAAACCTGCTCGATTTGCTGATATGATGGCCTATGCACTTCCAATTATAGATGATGATGTTCCTTCCACTTATAAAGAGGCAGTCAGATGTTCTGAAGTTGGTTAGTGGAAGACAACTATGAGTGAAGAGATGCAATCTCTTCAGAAGAATGAAACTTGGGAGCTAGCTCAACTACCAAAGGGTAAAAAGGCAATTGGGTGCAAATGGGTATATGCAAAGAAAGATGTATTTCCTGACAAGAATGACGTCTGCTACAAGGCAAGATTGGTAGCTAAAGGCTATGCTCAAAGGGAAGGAATTGACTACAATGAGGTATTTTCTCCAGTTGTGAAACATTCTTCCATTAGAATTTTGTTGCCCTTGGTAGCTTACATGAATATGGAACTAGTTCAAGTTGATATAAAAACTGCATTTTTACATGGTGACTTGGAAGAGGAAATCTATATGACTCAACCAGAGGGATTCAAAGTTGCTGGTAAGAAAAATTTGGTATGCAAATTGAAAAGATCGTTTTATGGTTTGAAGCAATCTCCCAGGCAGCGATACAAGTGATTTGATCGGTTTATGATGGGTCAGAGGTACACAAGAAGCAAATTTGATAATTGTGTATATTTTTGGAGGCCATGTGATGGTTCTTTCATTTATCTTCTGTTGTATGTTGATGATATGTTGATAGCTTCGATGAATGTCGAAGAAATTGTAAGTTGAAGACTCAGTTGAATCGAGAGATAGAGGGAGAAGCAAGATTTGTTTGACTCAGAAGCAACATCTGAAAAAGGTATTACAGCGGTTTGGCATTACAGAGCAGTCAAAACCGGTAAGTACCCCACTTGCTCATCATATGAAATTCAGTGCATCTTTATCTCCTAGTACAAATAAGGAACGAGAGTATATGTCTCGAGTTCCATATGCTAATGCAGTTGGTAGCCTGATGTATGCTATGATGTGTACAAGACCCGACATTTCACATGCAGTTCGAGTTGTGAACAGGTATATGCATGATCCTGGTAAAAGACATTGGCAAACAGTGAAATGGATTCTACGGTATTTGCTAAAAATCATAGATGTTGGCTTAGTCTTTGAGAAGGATGATACATGTGATCAGTATGATATTGGTTATACTGATTCAGATTATGCTGGTGATTTGGATAAAAGTCGGTCGAAAACTGATTATGTGTTTACTCTTGCAAGAGCACCAGTGAGTTGGAAGTTTACTTTACAGTCTACAGTGGCTTTGTCTACTACAGAGGTAGAGTATATGGCAATGACAGAGGCTGTGAAGAAAGCTATTTGGTTATAGGGATTGCTGGATGAATTGAGAATTGGGCAAAAGAAGATCACTATTTATTCTGACAGTCAGAAGCATATTAACGTTTGGTATCATTTTGTGCGGGAGATTATTGATGAAGGAAGAATCTTACTTCAGAAGATTGGGACTGTCGAGAATCTCGCAGATATATTGACTAAGGTTATGACAGCGATGAAGTTCAGTCATTGTTTGGACTTGATCAACATTGTAAGAGTTTGACTGCGCTATTAGGCGCATTTGGAGGCGTTGCAGCCGTGATAGAGAATATGGGAAAAAGAAGAGTCTTATAGTGGATTGACATATTCGCCAAGGTGGAGATTTGTTGAGTTTTGGCTCATATACAAGTGGGAAAGATCCCACATTGCTTAAGTAGTAAAGCTTGGGTCTCATGTGGGCTTATAAAAGAAGCCATATGGGAGAAGTTTATGTGTTCCAATTAAAATTCTCCTCCACCCCCATAATTGTAAGGCCTCACATATAAGACCTCATAGTTTAAGGGCCTTTCATTAAGGACCATAAAGTTTGTAATATTTATTTTTTTCCCTTTGATTTTGGGTATTTTAGTATTACCTAATTGTTTAAATAATTACAGTTTGGTCCAACTATTCGGGTAATTGTAGTTTGGTCCAATAGTTGTGATGTTTGTATTGTGGCCTAAAAGTTTGTAATTCTCTTTGAAAATAGTGGAAGGTTTCTTCAACGGCGTCCGAGGACGTAGGTACTAATACCGAACCTCATTAAATCTTGGTGTTCTTTCTATTTTTGCATTGTGTTTTTCCCTTTGATTTTGGGTATTTTAGTATTACCTAATTGTTTAGATAATTACAGTTTGGTCCAACTATTCGGGTAATTATAGTTTGGTCCAATAGTTGTGATGTTTGTATTATGGCCCAAAAGTTTGTAATTCTCTTTGAAAATAGTGGAAGGTTTCTTCAACGGTGTCCGAGGACGTAGGTACTAATACCGAACCTCATTAAATCTTGGTGTTCTTTCTATTTTTGCATTGTTTTTTTCCCTTTGATTTTGGGTATTTTAGTATTACCTAATTGTTTAGATAATTACAGTTTGGTCCAACTATTCGGGTAATTATAGTTTGGTCCAATAGTTGTGATGTTTGTATTATGGCCCAAAAGTTTGTAATTCTCTTTGAAAATAGTGGAAGGTTTCTTCAACGGCGTCCGAGGACGTAGGTACTAATACCGAACCTCATTAAATCTTGGTGTTCTTTCTATTTTTGCATTGTTGGTTGTTTGGTTGCCTCTTTAGTTGCTATTATATTCAGTTATCTGGCATAGTTTATAGTTGTGCATTTAATTATTTTGTTAGTATCGCTTCTTCCGCCTTGCGCAACGATTTGTTGCTTCATAATCATTTTTCAGATTGTAACAGCTCTGCTCATTCAGGCATCGATCACAGCAACATTGGTAATTGCTGATGTGGGCAAAAAAGGTAACAGTCATGCTAGTTGGCTGCCTATATGTGGCTAGTTCCTAAGTTTTGTGACCGTGTTAGTGGGGCTCTTATTGCCGGTTTTGTTGCTACAATAATCTTCTAACTGTTGCTGCTTTATTCGCTCCAGGCTATCCTCGAACCTCAGACTTGTGTTTGTTGTTAAGCCTTAATTAAATGGTTCCCTAGTTTATATTACGCAGATTTTGCCGTTTAAAATGTATTTAGCTCCTCTTCAATTGGTATGTAAACGGTCAATATATTGACTAAGATATGTTTTTAAAGATCAATTATCAATGTCAAGATGCTATGTATAACATACAAGTCATTGAGATTTGAGGATAATTGATAACTATGTTGAATTTCGAGTATTTGTCAACATCCCAAGTCACCAACCTATGATACGCAGGAACAATTGATAAACTCATTTCTTGCTTGTTGTTTCTCTATTTATATGTCATCGACTTATTTATAAACTCATTTCTTCCTTGTTGTTTCTCTAGGTGGAGTGGTTAAGTTACTTGGCAAAAGATTGGAATGTCTTACATATATGTTGCCCAAACCTTAGGGTGTTATTTTTCTATTATATGTATAAGGACAAATTCCTTAATTTTTATAAAACCAAATATTTTAAAATCCATTCAAACTTCAAAATCTTAATTTTTATAAAACCAAATATTTTAAAATCCATTCAAACTTTAAAATTTAATTTTATACTTAAATATAACCAAATATTTATATAAAATCTCTTTTAGAAAAATTAAATAAACTTGTTTGAATAAAAAAAAAAAGAAGATAAGAATTTCATAATTTGAAAATGAGTAAGTTAAAATAATAGGCCAATCAATAATTTATTGGTCATAAATTTTAATATTTCATAAATAAATTTATTAAAGTATTCTTATTATTAACATTTTTTATGATTTTAACTCAATAATGACTCTAATGAATAAACCTAAGCACGATACCCATCTTTATTGAATAAGTTGTGTTGTTCTAACCAATGGGATACAAATATTTAGCCCTACCTAAAGTTCTAGTATTTCTACTTAATCCAATTAATTGGTAATATGATTTATGTTTATAAGAGAAAATATTTAGTTTAGCTATAAATTATTGGATCAATATGAGACATAAATTCTTATTTCCACCTAAAAATTTAAAATCTAAATCTATCTCATACAATTTTATCATTGTAATTCCAACAATTTATTTTAAATTTTGCCGAAATATTTGACTTTTTGAAGTTTAATCTATATAAAACAAAATAGATTTGCATTTAAAATATAGTTAAAATTTACTTTTTGAATTTTTTGTTAATAATAAAAAACATAATGGAATTTATTTCCAAAAGGATATATATTATTTAGATTTATGTATTCAAATTTATTAAATTTAAATTATAATTATTTTTTAATAAAAAAAGGCCTATTTTGCTACCCATCAGCTCAATTTATAAGAAATTGAACTTTGCACCAACAAAAGGACAAAGGTCAGAGAGTTAGCCACGTGCAACTTATTAGTCCCTCCCGCCTTTTAGAAATACCGAACTATAAGATTCAAATTGATCACGCCTTCGAGCACAAAACAACCAAACACTTTTTCTCCACCTCCAAAATTCCCTCGCAATTTTCCTTCCAACCAAACAGCTCTTCATTGCTCATCTCTCGTACAACAAGAGCAGGTGCTATACTCTTCTCTCTCTTATGCACACACAGACGCGCATTTGAGTCAAAGAATGAATCAGTTATAACGTTTAAGAACTTTCACGGTTATTTTCGTGCTTAGTCAAGGATTTTGAGATGCCTTATCGAGTGTTCTTGTTTTAGCCAAAGAATTTTTCGAAATCGATTCTCATTTTATTCATATTATATGTTAGATCGGTGAATCCTCTTTTACTTTTCAAGTTTGGTTTAGTTCCCGAATTGGATCTGTTTGGTTGCTTTTAAGCTTGCTTTAGTCTTCTAAGCTAAAGAATGAAATATTTAGAGTTTCAGAACATTTGCAATTATTTTCTTGCTAATTTGCAAAGATGCCTCATCATATGTTCGTGTTTTAATGGAAGAATTTTATTGATTCTCATTTTATTATTATTATATGTTAGATCGGTGATTGATCTCTTACTTTTCATGTTCGGTATAGTTTTGGAATTGAAATCTGTTTGGTTTGTTTTACGCTTGCTTCATCTTCTGAGAATGATAACTGCCTCTGCACATTGAGATTTCATTGTGTATGTTTATTTGATTGTTTTCAATTTTAGTTCTTCTTTTAGTTTATGTATGCTTAGTTTTATGGTTAACTTGGCCGGAAAATTGTATCAAAACTGAGCTTCGTGTTCTCAAATAAGTAGTTCTTATCTCTTCTAATCATGTTATCGATTTATTTATTTTTTCATTTTGTTAGTTTGACTAATTTAAAAATTGAGATCTATACTGCTTGCTTTTCAAAATTTAGCTAGAGTTTCCTACTTTTTCATCTGTGATTCTCTTAATTTCAAGCTGTTACAGAAGAAAATGCTTCTGCAAAATAAGTTGATTTAGTTCTTTAATTCTTTATGTATGAGATTCTTCATTTATTGCGTCATTTATCATGAATTGTAGAGAATAGATTTGGTACTCGTTGTTTTGAATTGATATAGCGGATCAATGAATTTCATTCCTATTTGATATAGAAACAAATTAGCATCTGTAGGCCATTTTGCACCTTCATATCTCCATCATGATGCCTTTGCCAGATCAACGCAGTTCAAGTTTCGCACGTCAATTCTAGTTGTTGCTCTGAGTCTTTTGTTTCTGATTCCGCTTTCTCTCTGTGTGTGTCTATCTATATATATATCATTTTAAAACTGTATAACCATATTTCGACCTTTGGGTTGCATGCAGTGCTCAAGAACAAGATTTACTGAGGTAGTCTCAGAGGAACTTCAGCTTCTGCCAGTTCAAAAAGAGAAAAAATAACTTCCGGTACTCTGTTTGTTGCTCTTCAATGGTTTTTCATCCTTAATTTTGGATATAATTGTACAAGTAAACTAAAATGGTAGAGATTGTGCATTCTGGACTAGGAATTTCAGCTTGAGATGGCGATGGTTGTGGCTGTGGTGGTGATAGGCGTGTAAGGAGAATATTTAGAGATATAGCCTGTGGATGTTCATGCGTCAAAATTATTATAAACATGATTTCCATTTTTTTCTTTCTTTCGGTAATTTTAACGTCTAATCATGGGGCAGGGTGTTGGTATATTTCATAATTATAGAGACGATTTTATTTATTTATTTATTTATTTTTGTCTAATGCTAGGGGTAAATTATTATTATCCCCAGGGTATTTGTGATATTTTATGAATGAAGTCTACAGCGTGATTTTGAATCTTTTCAAAACGTCAGGACAGGTTTTGAATATTTTGTAACATGAGAAACTCCTTTTATGATCCTAGGGTATTTGTGATATATTTCTTATATGAATTACTTTTACAGGGTAATTATGAATATTTTCAAAATGTCAGGGGACGTTTTGGACAGTTTCTAATATAAGAATCTCACTATATTTTCAAATTTAAGTTTTGAAAGATGAATTTTGAAAACTCCCGGCAAAATGTATTCCTTTGCCTAGAACCTATAAATTCTCAAGTATGCGCCATTAATTCACTACCATATCATGAATTAGACAACTCATAAAATCAATCCTTTTATTCGGTTTTAACGTATTTGTTCATCTTTTTGTTCAGATTACAATTGTATCTTTTGCTGAAATGGAGGACAATAGGGTGCCAAAGGTGATGGTAGGGGTGGCAATTTGTCCTGCCGGGTCCGGGGCCCCGGTTTGCTCCGGACAAATGGGGCGGGTCTGGGGCAAAAGAAACCGGCCCCGGTAGGGGCGGGTCAGGGTCCGGGTCTAACACTTAGCCCCGTTCGACCCGCCCCGCCCCGCACAGTATAAGGGTATATGTGATAAAAATAAACTATTGGGATTTAAATGATATTATTAGGGGTGACTGTAACACATTTAAATATATTAGAGGGTTGACAGTAAGTAAAATAATATGATAAAAATTAGAGTGTGTAAATGTTATAGGGGGTTGATTGCAAAAAATATAAATATTATAGGGGGTTAATTGCAAAAATATAAATGTTTAGGGGCGGGGGGGGTACCGGCCGCCCCGGACCCGCCCCGCCCCATTGCCATCCCAAGAACATTGTCGGTTCATATGCTTTCTCAAACTAATTACATACGGGTAAGAGAATTATTTTGGTGGTTGGAGATGTTTCTGTTGCGAGTTCAACGGTTTGATTTTTTATAATAGATGCTTGACGTTGTATATATTCTGATTGATGCAGGGCTCATCAGGGTGTTGCATTCGTGCTACTATTCCATTTATCAGAAGTGAAATCCCCATTGCTATTGTGTTTCAGACAAAGATATAGTAAAACACATATGTTTTGACTCATTAGACACTAAAATGATGGATTTACTCCGGCCTTCTCTGGAGGAAGCACTTGTCGTTCGGGACAAAGAGGTAGCTATATATGTCGCTAAGATGAAAATTTTACTTTTAGTAATTTGTACTGATTTGACCAGTGCTGTTTCATACTTGTTATTTATTTAATTTTTTTCTATACGAAACAAAAAGATGCATTGATAAAGATTCAAAAAGATGAGTATAATTAGTGAGAAATTTATGTCCTTGCTTCTGGTATTTTTTACAAATTTGAGTTTGTATCTGTTGTAATACAATAAATACTCCTCCAAAATTAATATATATTTTTTCTAGAAATTGACTTTTCTTGTTTCTAGGGTAATGTTAACTTCACGACGTGGTCATTCAAATAAATTCAGTGTTTAGGTTTTCCTTCGTGAAACAACTTATTGAATATGGTGATACTGTTTATCTCTATTTTTTCTATCTTAATATAATACGTATTCTAAACAGAATTTAACTGATGATTTTAGCTCATATTTATTAATACGGCTCATCAATTGTTTAACCAATACTTTGGGCTCATTTTTGATGTACTTAATGAATTTTCTCACATCTACTGCAGGCCGCACTAGAGTATATTGGAGAAAGAGGGGAAACTGCAAATGCAAGTACGGAAAGCAGGATTAAGTATGTACTTTATTTGATAATTTCATGTAGGTTTCAAAATGTTTAATGCAAACTTTTGTGGTTTCCGCGGTAAAATTTCTATGCATTGTCCTTAAAGGTATGCTGAAAAGATACTTGCAAAGGAAATGCCTCCGCACGTTGCTATTGGTGCAGATGACAATCCTACAAAAATGAAAGCCTGTTATTTTGGGTAAATTCAGCTCTTACTGCAACCATTCACATCGTGATTGCTTCTGAACTAGGCATAGTTTCTGACCGGAAGTTATTGCCACTTCTCCCAGATATATTATTAAGCGGCTTCTACTCTGTAAACTTGACTGTTTGGTTGATGATGATAAGGATCATTATGGCAATAAGAGGGTGGACACTGCTGGCCCTTTACTTGGAGACCTGTTCAGAATGGTTCGTTTTATTTTTATGATGAAGTATTGATTATGTGAATAGTATATGGATAGAATTTTTTGAGTTTTCATTTTTTTTTTTTTTAATGTTTGACTGTTGTTGGTATGGATTCAGCTGTTTGCAAAGCCAAGGAAACAAGCCAGAACCTACATGGAGATGGTTATTTTTTGAAACTTTTTATTTTCTTCTTTTCCTTATGCTCTATTTACTTATTTATATTCATCATAATGTTCACGCATGCTGTAGTGTCTTGACGAAAAAAAGAATGTTAACCTGGGTTTAGCTATAAAAGCAAATACCATTACCAATGGTCTCAATTACTCGCTTGCAACTGGCAATTGGGGTCCAACTGGTACAAGGACTGGCGTGTCTCATGTTTAAGACTTTTTTTTTTTTTTGTCAAGCAATATGAGATAATTGTCTTTGCTTCCTTAATTTTTGTTTAAAACTTCGGAAATCATTTTTTTTCTTGTATAATGATTTAATATGTAATATGCCTTTTTTGCTACAGTTGTTGAATCGTGTAACATACGCATCCACCTTGTCGCATCTGCGAAGACTAAGTTCTCCCATAGGGCATAAAGGTAAACTTGCTGCCATGCATGAATTAATTGATTTTGGTGTACTAGAGACCATCAAACATTACCATTGTTGATGCATATTAGAGGTAATTCATTTTCCTTGCAGCATTGCAACAATATTTGTTATTTTATTTCTATTTTATTCTTTTTATGTCTTTTTGGTCCTTAATGAAGTTTGCGTACACTAGGTATATTTGCTACATCTAGGCAGTTGCACATGACACATTGGGGATTAATCTGTCCATCTGAAACTCCACTTGGACAAGTTTAGTATTTTGCATAACAAGCTAATATTTATTCGCCAAATTTATTTCATGTTTTCAGCAGTGCTTTGTTTTCAACAGTGCACTTATGACTATAATTTGCTTGTTACTTCAGGACTGTGGACTGGTTAAGAATCTTGCATTAATGGCATCCATAACAGTTGGATCAGATGCAAAGCCTATTTTGGATTTTTTAGAAGCATCAGAAACACAAGAGATTGAGATTAAGATTGAGGTGCTTATTTTAAGTTTTCTGAAACTGGGTGTAGAATACAAATTTTCCTTAATTTCTAATTTTTCCTCGATCATAGGATTCTTCTTCTTCATCATCCAATGTTCGTTTAGCTACGAAAATCTTTGTGAATGGTTGCTGGGTCTGCATGTGCGAAAGTCCAGATTTTTTGGTGAATCAATTGAGAGAAATGAGAAGAAAGGTCTGTATATATTTCTCTTTATTTATTTATCTATTTTTTAATGTGCAAGAAGAAAAGTCGCTGCTCAAATAGCAATAGAGTTGTTAAAACCATCTATTGCTCTGTTACACAATTAATTTCCTTCTTCGTCTGTTCCTCTTTTGATGATCATTGTTTTATGCCATTCTGCACATATTTCAATTTTGACTTGCATGGACACTGTACTATTTTAATATTAACATGTCCGGTGAGTTTTCATATTGTATATCATCTCTGGCATTATTATTCATTTATTCTTTTGGTGGGAAGCGGGAGAGGTGTGCGGAAGGGTGCTTGTGGAATGAGATAATTGAAGTATCATATGCCTCCCTCCCCTTTTCAATTACTTGCTGTTTCACATATAGAACAGTATGAAAATATAAGAAGAGAGTTCCTGATTAGTGGAAGAAATTAGTTTTCCCTCTATCAATTTAATTTGGCAGAAAATACTCGAAACTGAAGAGGCATGAACTGGAATGGAGCAAACAGAGTAACTGCATCTAAATTTAGATAGCACTGCTATGTATTATCACTATTATTGATCTCCCTTAATTTTTCACTTTAAAATTTAAATCCCGTAAAGGGTAACTAACTGAAAAAGATGAGGAATTCACAAATTTATATGTGCGGCTTCATGTCAATGCTCAAGTCGGGTAAAAAAATGACTATAATTGGAGACTTTTCCTGGGTGATCATGTCATCCGCTAGTACGTTCTATTCACAGCATCATGTGTGGCTTGAATGTCGAACTCTTCTAGCTTAATTTGTTAGACAAGAATCTACCTTACAAAGACAATTAATAGGGACTATCTTTGTGTTGCTGTAGTGTTATGATAATATACAACATTTTTTTTTCCTTCCGTTGGTACTAATTTTTGTTTTATAGGGCTCCAGCCAGTCCATCTTTTGCAGATGTCTCATGTTGAAAAGGTGTTGGATATGTTCATCTAAAACACTGATGTGTTTCTATCTGTTCAGCTTCAACTTACTAGTGAAGTTGGGATCTATAGAGACACCAAGTTGAACGAAATTCGGATATATACTGATTATGGTCGCTGCAGCCGTCCTTTATTCACTGTGGAGGAGCTACAGCTACTCATTAAGAAGAAAGATATTCATGATCTGCTGCAGAGGGTTAGCATATTGGAAGCTCCTTTGTGTTTTTACGGCCGAATATTCATCTTTTTCAGTAATCACATAAGTACTGCTGCAGGACTCCCCGCATGGGGGCTGGGATGACCTTTTAAGAAAAGGATTTATTGAATATGTTGACCCACATGAGGAAGAGACCAGAACAATTTCTATGACTATCAAGGTGAGTAAATATGATTGAGCTCATCTTGTAATTGACTCTCGCGCTTCGACATTAGGAGGTTTTGGCTTTAGTTTACCATATGATGAAGACAATGTGCGAAAAGAAAAAAAAAAAAAAAAAGAAGAAGAAGAAGAAAAAATTTTGGTTGGTCAAAAAACGTGATGCCATAAGTATTGCAAGAATTATAAATTGCTACACATTATTTGTTTCAGGAGCTTGTAAAGGCGAGGACTCATCCAGAACAGGTTAATTATGTCCAATACACACATTGTGAGATTCATCCATCCTTGATTTTAGGTGTATGCGCTTCCATTATACCTTTTACTAATCGTGATCATGTAAGTTTTTAAAGCTTGCGTCTTTTGTCTGATCAAATGAGTGCGTAATCTAATTCCATCTCACTTCGATGTTGGTGCATTTAGGCCCCTCGTCTTACATCTCAGTGTGCAATGGGCAAGCAATCCATGGGACTCTATGTAACCAACTACCAGTCTCGTATGGTATGCGTTTGTTTATGTTTTCTTTGTGTGTTTTTCTTTATTTTATGTTCCTTTTTCCAGAATCTCATAGACAGATCTTTTATGTCGCTTAGGATGCCGAGGCCTATGTTCTCCATTATCCCCAAAAGCCACTTGTTACTACGCGAGCCATGGAACACGTCCACTTTAAGCAGCTTCCCGCTGGCATTGTGAGTATATACAAAGTTCTATATTGCAGCATTGTTGACACTTGTTTTACAAATCTTATAATTTTTCTGTTTTTCTTGTTCTGCAAAAGAACGCGATTGTCTCCATTCAGAACTATGGGTATAACCAAGCGGATGCCATTGTTATGAACCAATCATCAATAGATCGTGGACTCTTTCAATCTGTTTCCTTTAAAACATACAGGTAAGATTATTGCTGGGAGCTTTATGTTGTGTTAATATTTAGCACTTTCGATTTATTAATTACTTAATGTTCTATTTTTCTTGGAAATGTATCCGTTGTCAATTCTTCTCCTTGGCCAGAGATGAAGAGAAAAGGAAGGGGACTCTTGTGAAAGAAGAATTTGGGCTTCCAGATCGATCTAATACGATAGTAAGTATACGAAGTTTAGACTGCTTCAATGGAATATTTACAGGTCATGATAAAATGATTATTCTTTTTTACACAGGGAATGCGGCCTTCTGAATATGATAAATTGGAAGTTGATGGTTTCGTGGCTCCAGTAAGTACACATTCATGTTTGCTTTCCATGTTTGTCCTGCACATCCTTAAGAAGCGCTTAAAATTATATTTTCCTGAAACTAATTTATTATTGAGTTTTAGGGGACGAGAATTTCTAATGAGGACGTGATTATTGGAAAGACAACTCCTATTAAACTAGATGAAGTTAAGGGACGTTACACAAGGAGGGATCTAAGCACAATCTTACGTAAAGGCCAAACAGGGACAGTCGATCAAGTAAGCTCGGCATACATTTATTTCTTTGTTCTGTTTCAATCAAAATAAAGTTATGTGCTTAATTAAGTTTGTGTTTTTTTATGGTTCGCGTTTTTTTTTTTCTTTTTCTTTTCATATGTTTGTTTGTCTAACCATTTACATTCATTTTAGGTTTTGTTGTCAACAAGTGCCGATGGGTTGAAATTTGTAAAAGCTAAGGTGAGATCTGTGCAAACACCCCAGATTGGAGACAAATTTAGCAGTATGCATGGTGTGAAGGGAACAGTGGGCATGACCTTCAGACAGGAGGACCTGCCATGGACAGTAAAAGGCATCACCCCTGATATCATTGTGAATCCATCCTCCATTTCAAGACGGATGACAATTGGCCAGTTGTTGGAATGTATGATGGGGAAGAGTGTTTGTATCTTGGGAAATGGAGGTGACGCCACGCCTTTTACAGAAGTCACTGTAAGTAGCAAACTTTCCAGGAATTTTTTATTTTCATATATTTTATTAGTTTCATAATATTTCTAATATTTCGAAGTGCTTGTATTCAATATGTTATATCATTAGCAAACCTTTTATCTCCTATTGCTATTTCAGGTAAGCAGCATCAGAAGAGCTCTTCATGTTTGTGGGTTTCAAAGACGTGGGCAGGAGGCCATGTATGATGGGAGGACAGGCCGCCGACTGAAGGATCAGATCTTCATTGGCCCTACTTATTATCAAAGGCTGAAGCATATGGTTGTTGACAAAATTCAATCTCGTGCACGAGGACCAGTCCAGATTCTCACCAGGCAGCCTACCGAGGGACGGTCTCGTGATGGTGGCATTCGATTTGGGGAGATGGAGCGAGATTGTTTGATCGCTCATGGTACAGCTAACCTTCTCAAGGAGAGATTGTTCGACCAAAGTGATGCATACAGAGTGCACGTTTGTAAGCGTTGCGGGCTAGTAGCTATTGCTAACCGAAGGGAGAGGTCTTTTGAATGCCGAAGTTGCAAAAATAAAAGAGACATTGTTCAGGTGGAATTAACTTTTTCTTTCCTATAGTGAATAAAAATCACTGTATGCCCGTACGGTTTGCGGTTTCGTTCTTTACGCAAAATGTTTCTGTATACTGTAATAATGGCTTATCGTAATCTGCCATTGTGTTTCCAGGTTTGCATTCCTTACGCATGCAAGCTGCTCTTCCAAGAGCTTATGGCCATGTCGATTGCACCCAGAATGAAGACAGAGGGGGATGGCTAGTGATGCAGGACAAATTAACTCCACCTTGAATCGGCCTCTTGGCTAGAGTTAATTTGTCCCGAGTAAAGGAGTATGACTGCAAATTGCCCTACATCGTTTACATAAACACAACTTCTTGTTATGGCAAATAGAAATTTTTTTTTTTTCTTTAAACCTGTTTTCTTCATTTTGAATAACCGGATTCCTGACGCTTTAAACGGTTACTCGTGTCAACTGTTTGTTGAAATCGCCGTTATATCAGAACATTATAGTCTTTTCTATAAGACCTATACTGAGAATTAGTCGTATCCGCTGGATTAATTTTAATATTAACAACACGATGATGTGATAATTGATTTGATGGTTAAAATTGATGTGAGTCAATTATATAGTATAGGAGTATAACATTTTTTTTATTTGGTCAGTTCTGAAGTGAGACATTATTGGCTGCATATGATAATTGGAAATGATTAAAAATATTTGGAAATGTTCATATCCAATTTTTATATGCTGAAAGTTAGCTAGACATATTTTTTCCTAATTTATAAGGGTTTTTTTAATAAAAAAATTCAACTTTTTTGTACTTGTTTTTTACTTTTAAATAAAACTATAAATTGGATGATTAAGTAGATGATACGGTTAAAATTGGGTACTTAGTTGCATTGTAGCCATTCAGTTTTTTATTCAATGGACAAATTAAGCGAATACACATGTTGTGATAGTTAATAATTAATTAAAAGTACTAGTCCCATAATGTATATAATATGATAAATTCACTCAGTTTAATTGCTTAGAAAGTAATTATGATTAGCCTCCATCCATTTCCACAACAGCCCTTGTCTTCTTTGCAATTGGGGATATATTTATAACAAGTACTTGATTAAAATAAAAAGTTATTTTTTAAAGAAGTTACACAACTATTTTCACGAGTTAAAAAACATCCATGTATTCACTTCAATAATTTGTGGATAATTAATAACATCTATCAAAGACGAATTATAGGAGAAAGAATCAAGAACGAGATGTCTTATAGTGAGATTGTGCCCAACATAAACACCAAAACATTGTTAAAAGATGGTGATATCTCCACAATAATAATTGTTTTAGGGACACTTACATTTTCCCTTTGAGATTCTTAATAAAAAAAAAATCCCTTGAGAGATTGAAAATTATAAATTGTCACCTAAAATACGAATTCTACCGTTAGCTTTAACATTGCAAGGGAATAATCGAAAACAAAAATTCATGGATTAAAATTTGAAAAAAGTTCACAAACCACCCCAGTCTTCTTGCCTCATTTTAACTCAAAAAACGTTTTCTGCGCTTTTATATAAAATGATACCCTACCTTTTGAAAAATTCATCGTGGATCATCCGTCGATTAACCACTCGATGACGTGGTTTTCCCATCCAAATCCAACCAATTACCAGAATAACCTTCCTAAAATATTTTTAAAAACTTACAAATTAAGGTGACTTAAACCCATACTCTTCAAGAAGAGGGCTTGAACCTTGGCACCACACCAACTTTTTCTTTGATTTTAAATAAGCAAAGTTTATTATTTATGTTATGATATTAAGGAGTTAAACTAAAAAAAAAATGGTGAAGTTATATCTGATTCAACGCTACACCAGCTCGCCTCCCATCTTCCAAATATTATCTCTAAACTAGTTGAAATTAGGAAACTTTGAGTATACGAATCTTCAATCTATTAATTCATCAACACTGTTTAGTACATATATATACAAAAGCTTTGGACAGCTGTCAGACTTTGATTGGTTAGATTGTAACTAATTGTAACTAATTATAACTTGGCTAACAGACTAACAGAATTAGCTATCAGCTAACAAACTAATAGAATCAGTTAACTTACTGACATATTAACAGACTAACATATTAACTCTGTATTGGACAATTATGGTTAATAGGCCTCTTCAAGTGCAGCTGGGAAAGTCTTAGAACTACCACAACAAGCTTGATCCAAAGTTTGAACTGTAAGTTTATGCTTGAGAGCATTAAACCGAGAACCTGACAAAGGTTTGGTCAGAATATCAGCATTCTGCATTGCAGTAGAGACATGCTTAACAACAAGCTGCTTAGCAAGTATCTTTTCTCTGATAAAATGAATATCAACTTCAATGTGTTTAGTCCTAGCATGGAACACAGGATCGGTAGCCAAGCACTCAGCACCTTTATTGTCACACAATAACACAGGAACATCATCAAGTTTAAGACCAAGTTCTGCTAATAGACTTTGTAATCAAATGATTTCCGTGGCTGCTAAAGATAATGCTCTGTATTCAGATTAGACGAACGGGCAGCTATATTCTGTTTCTTAGAACTCCAATAGATGAGATTATTGCCAAAATAAATGCAACATCCTGACACAGATCTTCGATCATCTAAAGAATTGGCCCAGTCAGCATCACTATAGCCATTTAGAGTCAAAGAAGCCATTGGTTGAAACACAAGACCATGATCAATTGTCCCCTTGATATATCTCAAAACTCTTTTGCAAGCTTGCCAATGATTTTCTGTTAGAGACTGTAGAAATTGACTCAATTTATTCACTGCAAAAGAGATATCAGGTCTAGACATAGACAAATACTGTAATGCACCAATAACACTCCTGTAAACACTTGGATTTTCAAATGCAGGACTATCATTTACAACAAGCTTTGCATTAGTGACCATAGGAGTAGTTACTGCTTTAGCATTGATCATATTACTTTTCTTAAGTAAGTCAGTAGCATACTTACTCTGAGTAAGCAACAAGGAACCATTTGATCTCTGAATTTCAAAGCCAAGAAAATAGCTCACTAAACCCAAAGTTTTCAATGCAAACTGTGTATTTAGATCTGAGATAACCTGATGTAGTTGAGATTTACAACTTCCAGTAACTAATATATCATCAACATAGACCAACACTAGTATAGTCATGGTCTTGTCCTTGAAAATGAATAAACTTGAATCAGATTTAGACACCTGAAAGCCCCATTGAAGCAATGCACCTTTAAGCTTGTCAAACCAAGCTCTAGGAGCTTGCTTCAAACCATAGAGAGACTTGTGTAAATGACAAACATAGTCAGGATGAGTAGAGTCAATAAAACCTGCTGGTTGAGTCATAAAGACAGTCTCCTGGAGATCACCATTAAGAAAAGCATTATTGACATCTATGTGTTGTATATCCCATTGATAAGTTGCTGCCAAAGAAAGAACAACTCGAATGGTTGAGGGCTTGATGACAGGACTAAAGGTGTCAAAGTAATCTACTCCTGGGGTTTGTTGAAAACCCTTAGCAACCAATCTAGCTTTGTAACGTTGCACACTCCCATCAGGATTGTACTTAATTCTGAATACCTATCTATTATCAACAATATGCATATCTGTAGTGGGAGGAACTAGTGACCATGTTTTATTAGCTTGTAAGGCTTGGAATTCAGTTTGCATAGCTTGTAACCAATTAGGATCTTGCAAAGCTTGAGCAACTGATGTTGGTTCAGATAAAGAAATACTACATTGATAAACCTTTGGTTTAAAAATACCAGCTTTTGACCTTGTCAGCATAGGATGAGTGTTAACAGGAGCTGATAGAGTTAGTTGTTATTGTGATAATAATGGTGATTGCTGTTGTGGGAATGTTGAAGATATAGAATTTGATGAAGGTGATGCAGAAGAATTTACAGCAGAATTTGTAGCAGAAGTGTTAGCAAAACTGCATGGTTGAATAAAGTCTGATGAAGATTGAAAGTTGTTTAACTGAGAACTGGAGAAAGAGACAGGAGGAAGATACCAGGGAACAAATGAGACAGAATTTAAATTCTCAAGAGTAGAAGAAGAGGGATGAGAAAAAGAAGGAATGGAAGCAAAAGGAAATAGTTGTTCATTAAAAGAGACACTTTTGGCTATGTAAATGCGACCAGTGGAATTGAGACACAAGTAACCTTTGTGTATTAGACTGTAGCCCAAAAAGACACATACAGTAGTGTGAAAAAAGAATTTGTGACTATGATATGGTCTTAGATTTGGATAGCAAGCACAACCAAAGACCCTAAGATGTTTATAATTAGGTGCTTTATGAAAAAGAGTAGAGAATAGACTTGAAAATTTAAGTACTGGAGTTGGTAATCGGTTTATCAAATAGACAGCAGCACTGAAAGCAAACCACCAAAATTTCAGAGGCATAGATGCTTGGGCAAGAAGTGTGAGTCCTGTTTCTACCACATGTCTATGCTTTCTTTCTGCTGAACCATTTTGTGAATGTGTATGAGGACAAGGATGCCTAAATTGAATTCCTAGAGTAGCACATATAGAAGCAAGAGGTCTAAACTCACCTCCCCAATCAGACTGCAAGCATTTCAACTTTCTTCCAAATTGTCTCTCCACCAATGCTAGAAACTATTGAAAAAGCTCCTTCACTTCAGACTTCAATTTCAAAGGAAAAAGCCAACAATATCTGCTAAAATCATCAACAAATAAGAGATTATAGCCTTCAACAGATGATATTGGTGATGGTCCCCAAACATCTGCATAGACTAATTCAAGAGGAAATTGTGACTGAGAAGAAGATGAAGGATAAGATACATGATTCTGTTTTCCATACTTGCAGGATTCACAAAACAAAGAGTTATTAGATACACAATGAAACAATTGAGTATCCTGAGAAACTTTAGCTAAAATCTAAACATGAGGATGGCCAAGCCTTTTGTGCCATATGATACAATCATTGGTCTTATTATTTGTATATACATCAGAATTAACAACATAGGAAACTAGAGTAACTGGATGAAGATAGCTTCTTTGAGAGGAAGGAGGCAGACATGAGGAAGCTTTAGCAGCAGATGAAGTGATTGAGTAGCATGAAGAATTAGTTGATGAATCAAGATCTTGAAGTTGGTAAAGACCTTCACTGAGTTTGCCTTGCAGAAGTGGAATTCCTGTTTTCTTGTCCTTAACAAGACAGAAATTTGAGTGAAATTCCACTACAATGTGATTATCTTTGGTTAATTGAGATATGCTAATTAGATTTTTAGTAATAGAGGGAACATGAAGTATCCTTTTGAGCAAGATATCTCTATTAAATTTAGAACAATGTAAAACACCAGAACCAGTATGAGCAATAGATAAAGTGTTACCATTTCCAACTTGAATTGTATCTCTTCCCGTATATGCAGAGTGCATTGTGAGATTACTTAAATCAGAGGTGATATGATCAGTTGCCCCTGTGTCTAAATACCATGCACTATCAGCAACAGTAGCTGGTGAAGCAATAAAAGCTTGAGAAGCTTGTTGTGCTGAAGAATTTTCGGCTGTATTTGCTGATGAAGTAACAAAAGCCTGAGAACTTAGATGTTGTTGTTGTGCTGGACCATGATAGCTAACATCAAACCTTCTAAAACATTTCACAACTGTATGTCTTGTCTTGTCTTGCCACAAAGTTGACAAATCGGGTTAACAGTAGAACCATTAGCACCTCCATTAGTAGCTGGATAAGAATTAGTGACATTATAACCTCCTGTATTATTGCCTCCTCTGCCATAGAAATGTCTATTTCTGCCTCTACCTCTGGAATTAGAATTAAAAGGAGCTCTTGCACTTTGCATATTAGTACCAAACTGAGGCATTCTATTTACAAGATGAGCACTAGATCCTATATGAACCACTTGTGCCAGATTATGTTGCTCTAATCTTAGTTCATAGCTTTGTAATTGATATTGTGCCTCTTCTAATGAAATAGATTCAGCTTTGGGGGTAATATTAACAACAATAGCATCATATTCTGGTCCTAATCCATCAAGAATGTGTAACAATAAATCCAAATCTGTTATCTCAGTTCCTATAGCATACAAGGTATCAGCAAATGACCTCATTTTCAAAAAATAGTCTGAGATTGAAAGAGAACCTTTCTTAGTTGTTTGCAGTTGGTGCTTAATATGCATAGCTTTTGCCTTTGATTCAGTATTGAACAATCGTTCTAAAGACTTCCAGACCTCAAGAGATGTCTTGCATCTAACAAGATAGCCAAACATGGATTCTGAAATTAAAGATAACATCCAGCTTAAAACAAACTGATCAGATCGTTGCCAATTGACATATTCAGGATTGATCTGAGTGATCACACTTGCTAGATCTGCACTTGATTGATCTTGAATTGTGATAACAACAGGAGGACAATGATGATTTGCATCAATAAAGCTTTCAAGATTGTAAGCTTTCAACGTTGACAGGATCTGAGACTTCCAGAAACCATAGTTGCCTCGTTGAAGTTTGATAGAAGTAGTAGGAAGAGCTGCTAGCAGTATCAATGGATTTGAAGAACTGAGAGAAGAAGAAAAAGCTGAATTTCGAAAAGTTGTGTTTCCAGGAAAATAACCAAGAGATTCTCCCATGGCTCTAGGCTCTGATACCAAGTTGGAATTAGGAAACTTTGAGTATACGAATCTTCAATCTATTAATTCATCGACACTGTTTAGTACATATATATACAAAAGCTTTGGACAGCTATCAGACTTTGATTGGTTAGATTGTAACTAATTGTAACTAATTATAACTTGGCTAACAGACTAACAGAATCAGTTAACAAACTGACATATTAATAGACTAACATATTAACTCTGTATTGGACAATTATGGTTAATAAAACTTAACCAAATTCCCTTAACTTCCAGATATTATCACCTTGCAAACAGTATAAACACACGACAAGCATCAACATTTCATAAAAACCCTAACAGAAATTATCATTCAACATTTCAACTTACCAGAGAAAAAAATAATATTAAAACCCACCTTGACAAAGATTCTGATGTCTGGGTGGGCTTGATTTAGGACCTTGAAGATGTATATCTTGTATGCCTCAGTGCTCTTCCTCATGCGCTTCTTTTTCTTGCCACCGACAGTGGCTTCCTTGGAGAGCTTCTTCCTGGCCTTTGGCTTCTTCTGGGCTTGTGCCTTCTCCGCCACCAAGGTCCTCTTCTCCTCCGCCGGCTCCTTCTCTACCTTGGGTGCCATTAAAATTGATTTTTGGTGAAAATTTGAAGAATCGATTTTTTCGAACAGATGGATTTGTTTATTTAGGGATTTATAACGGTGACGAATGGGAGGAGAAAGAGAACTTTTTTGAAGAACAATGGTGAGGGTATTGTAGACATGTTATGGTGTGGATTAGGGATGGCAAAACCCGGGGTCGAGGCCGAGGATACCGGCCCCGGCCTTCAATTGCGCACCCCGGCCCCGGGAAATTTCCCAAAATTTTTTTTTCGGGGCCAGGTCCGGGGTACCCCGGGTGAGGCCAGGTTTTCCAATAACCCGGGATTAAAACCCGGGTGCCTTTTTTTTTCAATTCTGATGCTTTTTTTCTGTAGTATATATGTGTGTGACAGCGAAATTTTGTGTAAAAGAGTTTGTGGTCTGATGGTAGCCCGCTTTTTCCATTTATGTTAGGTGCTGGGTTCGCACCCCAGGGGCTATGGATAATTTTTAACATAATCTCCTTAGACAGTAGCAGACATATATATATATATATATATAAATGGGCAGCCAAGCTCATTGCGAGATGGCATGCAGCCCAGCGGTCTTGTGCTGTTTCCATCTATGTAGGGAGACAAGTTCGAACTCCCGAGGCTGCTAAAAATTTAAAAAAAAAATTGCTTGGAGATGGGTTGGGCTTGACGAACGGGCTTGAAATAAAAAATTCTGTCAAAAGTTGAGCTGGGCTTGGTCTAGAATTTAAAGAAAGGGTGAAAAGTGAGAATTAAAAACTGACCGAACTTAAGTTAATTTTTACATAACATAATTTTTCAAATTACAATTACATCCCCCGGGTTTAATTTCGGATCTCCGGCCCCTGTCCCCCCACCTCGACCTTGGGGTCGGGGCAGAAAATTTCTCCCCGGCCCCGGTCAAATTCTCCAGTTTTTCGGGTTATTGCCCAGCCCCGAACGTCAGGATTATCCAGATTCTCGGCCTCGGTCGGGTCAAATTGCCATCCCTAATGTGGATGTTATGCGATGCTGTGATCAAAGTTAAATAGATTTTTTGTTCTACACACATCACATAATATCCTTAATTTAGCGGTAAAACACAATTTTGAGTTTCAAACCCCAAGTCTACGGGTTCAAATCCTACTAATTGCAACTTTTGATTATTAACGGTGTACCCAATGAAATGACTATCATAACCTTCTATTTATCCATAATAAATTTTTTACATTTTTTAAAATATACGAGCTGTTCTTATATAAAAGTATAAAAAAAGTTTTTTAATATAATAAAGCAAAAGGTAGGAACGGTTGAAATTTTTTTATTCAAATTTCTATATTAAATAATATAAATCAAATAATAAAAATATATTAAATTTTATTAAATAATAATTTTTGTTATAAATTTAGAAAATATGAATCGAAAAAAAATAACTTCTACGCAAACGACAAACCCATCTTCTCCTTTGTCTTCAACCCACACCCCAGCCCCCTTAACCACCAAACCTCCTACTTCTTGTTTTCAACGACCTTTTCAGATATTAACAATCAAACCCTAGCCACCACAAGATGTAATTTCTCAGCATCAACAACATAAATAACATCTTATTATTATCATGGGGTCATCTGCAGTTTTCTACTACTTTTTTTTTTTTCATTTTCATCTTTTTGCATGTGGGTTTTTGCAGCTGCGATTCGATTTGCTATGATGCTGAGTTGTGGCTGCCGATTTGATTTATTATGGTGGGGAGTTGTGGTCGCCGATTTGATTTGCCATGGTGGTGAGTTGTGGATGTCGTTTTGATTTGCTATGGTGGAGAGTTTGAGAAGTTTTACTACTTTTGAGTTGTGTAAGTTGTGGTGGTGATGCTAAATTGCTAGATTGTGATGCTAAGTTATTGGGTTTGCACAAAAAGTGTTCAAACTTTTCAATTGTTTTACCGGAAGGTGGTGGTGGAGCTACTGGATGGTGATGGTAAACCTGCCGAGTTTGCTTGTTGCTGGGTTGCTACAAAGTTGTGGGATTGTTGGTTTATTTTTTTTCTAATTTGATTTATCTTGATTTTTGTTATTGATAATAGAGTTGTTGGGTTGCAACTAGGTTTTATTTATTTATTTGAGTTATTATTGTTGGTTTTTCCTTTTAATTTGATTTATGCTAGTACATGTCTCCGGTCCTCTTTCTTTCTCAGTTATATTCTTTTTTATGACCTTTTTCATATTTTTGTCTTCATCCAATGTATTATTTTATTAATTTCTTAGTCAAAAAGGTGAATATAAGGTTATTTTCGTCAGATAATAAAAATTATCTCTCTGTCATATTTGACTGTTTAAGTTAACGGTTGAATCTCAATGTTAATTTGCAGTCTAATTTTCCGTCAAAGGAGAATACTCTAAGGAAAATTTTATGTTACCCCCTAAGGTTTGCTTCATTACATTTCCTCTAGATTTTCCCGCGGGCGCGGGGGCCGAGGGGGTGGGGTGTTGGGGATGGGAGATGATAACATGACTAAAATATTTTTGAATCAACCATTTTTACTAGTAATAGTCTAATAGACTATAATATCCTTTTATTTAGTGCCTTCTCCACCAATTAAAAATAAAATTTTAATAAAAAAGAGTTTATTAAAATAAATTTAAAAAACTTTACCAACATTAGTTAAAACTTGTTCACTCTCCTATTTCTCTCTCGAACTCTTCACCTTTGCTGATTCTCCTCGGAAAATTTTCAAAAAAATTACCTTCTTACAAAACCAAAATTATAATCATGGTCCCAACCCAAAAAAAAAAAAAAACACGCACACACACACACACACAATAATTTTTCATCTGACCAGCCTCTACCCTCCTAAATGCTTAACTGTGCTCATGACATTTACTTTGTGTAACTAACATCAGCCACCACTATAACTCTCTCTCTCTAACCATCTACTATTTGTATGGCTATACAACACATAATCAACATAAACACATTCTGGAGCAGCAATCAAGCACATTATAATACACAAAAAAAATTAAAAAAGAGGCTCACTCAGATTGAAAAGAGTTAGAAATTGAGGTAATATACATTTGGAACTCAACTCTAACTCATTCACTTAAGTTTTTTCATGATTAGAACAATAAATATAATATCGTATGTGTAGATATAGTCGAACAAAGATGTAGAGGAATGTAGATTGGTTTTGTCAGTTTTGTGGTAAGAAATCGTGTTTTTTGCATTCTTATCTAGGTATGGAACCTAGAAATTTGACGCTTTCGATAGTCGAATAATTGAAGACCACCGAAATGTCATCGAATTACCAGAATGTCATTGAACGTTCATGTCAATCGTTCAGTAATCGTCGAAGCCCTCGTCAAATTGTCAAACATACATTGAAGAGTCATCGAATACATCGTCAAAGTCAAATTCTACAATTCGACAGTAGGTTGTCTAGCTCTCTAACCATTTGACAGACTTGTTATTTTTACCTCTTTTTTGTTAAATTTTTGGGTTTCTTTTATATTTTCTCTAATTTGTAGATATTTTGGACAGCCCAGATGGAGATATTGGTTTTGCATTGTTCTATGGTGGAAAATTTGAGGCGAATGCTAGTAGGGATGTTGTTTACATTGGTGGAGATGGTTTTTCGTTGTTGATTCAAAGGGACACACTTCTTATCAAGAGTTTATGTAATTGATATGTCAAATCCTTGGGCTAGATGGGCTTCGAACAAAGTTGAAATTGAGTGCCCAATTTGACCTAACCAAATGTGTGAGGTTGTTCCCCATCCGTTGTGAGCGTGAATATAAATTTCTTATTATAGACAGTTTGAAACATTTACCATTGTACACACCATTGTATGTTGAGGTTGAGTAGTGTGAGAAGCCGTCGTCTAGAATTGAAACATGTACTATCCATGTTGAAACTCCAAACCATCAGACATCTGAGCAGCCTAAGCAACCTATTTACGGTAATGTGCCATCGGTTGTCATGCATGGTGATCTTGTCTATGATTGCGGTGGCACTGGGGATATTAATATTGAAGATGTAAATGTTGGCAGTGATGTTGGTAATATTGGGCATATTGGTAATCTTCGATACTGTGGTAATCTTATAGGCGATGATTTGGAGTTACAAAAGTTATTCATGGCTTTGAGAGTATCGAAGAAGAATTTGAAAAGTTGTCAAGAGTTAGAGATAGTTGTAAAGGTGAATGTGCAGCAAACAAGAGAGACAATATAGACGAGGCGACAAATAAAGGAACATATGTTAAGCATGGTGATGGCGTGGACAATGATGATATGGAGTTCACATCCTATTATGACTCCGGTAAGGCCATGGGATGTCAAAACATCAAAACATTTGGAAGAAGAGGGACAGGATGAGCAAAACCATGTTAGTACTGATCCTATCCTTGAAAGAGTAAATGATATCTTTCATTTCATGCCTCCAAAGCCATCGTCCCGACATCGATTTCAAATGACACCAATGAAATTGAAGGTGGGGAAGTTTTGCCTGGACATATATTTCCAAACAAAATAGAACTTCGACACAAGCTAGGAAACATGGTGTTGTAATAGAACTTTGAGTTCAAGATGACAAGATCTACAAAGGTTCGGTTTAAGGTTGGTTGTCAAGAGGAAGGTTATAAATGGCACTTAAGAGCAACAAAGGTTGGAAACATCAATTACTTTCAAGTTAAGATGTTTAACAATAATCACACTTGTGACAGGGCAAGACTACATCCAGACCATAGACAAGGAAGTGCCGAACTCATTGGAAAACACATAAAAGAGAAGTTTGTGAATGCCACAAGAATATATCAACCAAGGGAAATAATAGAGGATGTTCAAAAATACTTGCACATAGCCATTAGTTACCAAAAGGCTTGGAGGGCAAAAGAGGCTACTTTAAACCAACTCCATGGAATCGTAGAGGAGTCATTTCGCCTGTTAACTTCATATTCTTACATGGTGGAGGCAACAAATCTAGGTGAAGTTGATGAAGATAATCACTTTAAATACTATTTCATGGCATTATAAGAATTAATTTCAGGTTTTCGAACTTCTATCCGACCAGTTGTGGCTATCGATGTCACATTTTTTACGGGTAAACAAAGGTACAATGTTTTTGGCACAAAGCTTGGATGGAAACAACTAAATATTTTCCTTGGCAATCGGATTTGGGTTGTCAAAAAATGATGAGTCCTAGGGATAGTTCATGTCCATGTTGTATGAGATTGTTGGTGATGTTGACAATCTCATTATCATATCCGATCGACACAAAAGCATCGAAAAGGTCGTGTCTAACATATTTTCAGATTTCACATTCGGGATTTGCATGCACCATCTCGAATGCAACATGAAGAATAAGTTCAAGGACAAGTACCTAGTATTAGCCTTTATAAATGCGGTAAAGGCATATCGGAAGCAGATTTTAATGGGTTTTTTGAACAAGTCAGAGGCACCAATGCACATCTCACAAAGTACTTGATTACAACAAACATGCGTAAATAGCCCTGTAGCCATTTTTCTGGTAATAGATTCAGTATCATGACAACAAATATCATTGAGTCTATAAATAACATAAGGAAACAATCTAAGAACCTAGCAATCATGTTGATATGTGAATTTTATCAATAGCTTTGTTATATTATTCCATCTAAAAATCTTATTTGCATATGCATTGTTATTCTACATTAACGATCTTCGTGTCACTTTATTGTTGGCCTTGCAAGAGTTATTCCATGAAAAGTAAGATGAGGTAGGCAAGTCTACAATTGTGTTGACAAAATGGGTTAAAAAGCTTTCACAGGAATGGAAAAAGAAGTCTGACACACTACATGTATCTCTAATCAACAGACATTTATTCCAAGTGTATTGTGGGAGCAGTCTTGACGTTGTTGATCTTTATGCCCATACATGTTACTGCAAGGTGTTTGATATTGACCAACTACATGTGTACATGCAATTGCAGCATGCCGTTATGCTTAGTTTCGATCGCTTGAGCCTTACTATAGCGATGTACACAAGTGAATATTTATTGCTTACTTATGCATCATCGGTGATTCCTATTAGGATGTGTAAGGATTAGGCAGTCTCGAATGAGGTTCGAGTGAAGGTTGTATTGCCACTTATCATTTGACAATAGGCTAGACGTAGACATTCACAGCTTATTTCGTTAGTGGGAGAGTCCATTAGGCAGCGTAAGTACGGATGTTGCAAATGCCTTGGTCACAACCGACAAACTTGTTAAAATCCTGTACCCATTCATCCTTCATTTCATACTGAAGCAAGAGCCTCATCGATCTCTTGACTAGACCATATTCATGGATATGTACCTTGTTTTGGTCATATGTAATAGTGATGTGCATGGATGTGGTCATATGTATCATTTTGTACATTTCATTTTATTACTATCGAATGCATATCTTTATTTGGTGATTAATAACCTTAGTTCATTAATAATGAGTGCATGTTTGTGTTGTTTATATTGTTTGTTTAACAAGTATATTGATGCTTGTGTCATAAGTAAGGAACACTGTTTGTGTTAATCTTTCACTCAATTATTTTCTCTATAGTTATATAAATGTGTAGGGAGAATTTTGTTGGATGTGGCTGTAATATGTGTTCCGTTCATAAAAGGATATAACATTAGCAAAATAAACTATCCATGTTGGAAAAAATGAACACTGCACATATAAAATGCACTGTACATCAAAAAGGTAAACTAATATATATAAAAGACCAGTCAGTATGTACAGTCAAGCATCGTAGACACCATCTCTTCTCCCGCAAAACCTCCTAAAAATACACCTTTCAGAAATCTGGATGGTGGTCCATGCCTCCATGGTGCCATATCTTCATCACCATCTATTTCCTGATGGTGTCCTCGTCTATATCAACAATGGCACCAACACTTTCACTAGAACTCAATAACTCCGCATACATGGCATAATATACGCTACAGGATCGACTTCCTGGTGGTTGTTGAGGCATATTCTTTATAGCCCTATGTATACTATATAGGGTAACCACATGTGAAACATCTGTACGCTCAAGGAAGAATTGCGCATGTTTAGGGATGGCAATTTGACCTGGCTGGGGCCGGGATTCTGGAAAATTTGGACGTCCGGGGCCGGGTAATAACCCAAAAAATTGGGGAATTTGGCCGGGGTTGGGGAGAAATTTTCTACCCCGTGTAGAGTCTCAAATGTAAATTAATATATATATATATATATATGTATATATATACATTTATATATATTACAAATTTAGAAATTATGTTTAAAGTATTAGTGGGTTGGAAGTTGATGGACTTAGGCCCATTGAGCCAAGGCCTTATATTTAAGGAAGAGATGGGGTTTTCTAGAATTGAGGAGAAGGAAAAAGAAGAAAAAAAAAAAGAAGAGAAGAGGAGAAGGGAGTTCACGGTTCCAGGAAGAAAAGAAGAGAAAAAGAAGAAGAGAAAGGAGAGAGAAGAAAAGAGAGGAAAAAAATTCAAGAAGTTTAGCTTGGAAAACAAGTAGAGGTTTCTAACACTATACTTACTTCATGTTATGTATTTGGTTGTTGAATTGATATTAGTTTTTATGCATGTGACTTGTTTTAACTCAAATTCTTGGTTGCTTGGATGATGAATTATGAGTGAAGTTACTTATTGCAAGTTGTTGTTGTGATTGAATGAAGAAGTATGTGTGAAATTAAGTGTTAATGAAGTGGAGTAGAAATTGTTTTGTGAGGAGTTGTAGTTTATGTGGTTATCTTGTGTTGTTTGGGTTGATGCATTTTTCTGGATTGAGAATTGCATTATCTTCCATTTGTGTAAGAAAATAGACAGATTAAGCTTTAAATAGCCACTGATTTCATTAAATTTGGAGTTAAAACGGATTTTTTGTGAATTTTTGAAGTTGGGAGTTGAAATCTTGAAATGGGATGTTTTGAACCAATTCTGGAATTCGATTCTGGTGTTTCGCTCAACAGTGAATAGTATCATCGAGTGAACAGTATCAAGTGTCGAGTGAACAGTATCGGGTGAACAGTATTTTTGTGAACAATGTCGAGTGAATAGTGTTTTTAGTGAACAGTGTCGAGTGTCGAGTGAACAGTGATTTCAGTGAACAGTTCAAGTGTCGAGTGAACAGTGCCATTGAGTGAACAGTGTTAAGTGTCGAGCGAAATTTTAGAACCACCCCAAATTGACTGTACACTTCCCAAAAAGTCCTGGATTTTGCATAAAAATCATATTTTCTTGAGATTTATCATAGTAATGACATTGAAAGGTTTTTAATGTATGCATTGGACCTTGGATGGGCCGTTTTCTACACGGATCTAAGGGGAACACGAATATGACAATGTGATGTGTTGGACCTTGAATAGGCCGTTTTGTACACGGATCTAAGGGGAACACGAATATAATGATATGAGGTGTTGGACCTTAGATGGGTCGTTCTGTATACGGATCCAAAAGGAACACGAACATAAATTTGATATGCAAAAGAATATAATTGTTTGGTTTATTATTATTAGACGTCTGATTCTGTGATTGAATATTTGTGGAATGCGTATGATTTAGTATAATGTTAGAATATTCCTATTGGTCTTTATGCTTACCCCCTCCCTCCATAGGTACACAGAAGGAGACTCATCCTAGCGATGTTCCAGAGCCTTCCCTAAGTCTGCATGCATATAATGATTTTGGTTGGGACTGTCTTGATTCTCCTAGTATGTAATGGGAGATTTCGTTAGGTGGCTATTAACTGATGTATTGATTTTAGTCATCAGTGTATGTAAAAATTAATTTTGAAAAAATAGTCATAAGTTGTAATGAATTCTTGTGATATATATATAATTGAAAAAAAAAACAACTTTTATGAGATCTGGATGATGTAATTTTTATAAATTCTTATTCAATCACCTCTAAAATCTCTAAATAAGAGATGTTAGGGCGTGACAGAGTAGTATCAGAGTCTAAGTTTTACTGCGGACATGTGGAAATGAGGTAGATGGTCTGAGAGGGGTAGAGTCATGTTTGTGTACTTTCATGTGCCTTGAATAGCTATTTGATGTGTTCCTGTTCCATATGTTATAGAATTCTGCCACTTATGTTTTGCCATTGATAAAAATTAGATAATGAGTTCTCCTACACGAAGTGCTTCAAGTTCAAACCCACCTAAGGGTGGTGAAGGGTCAGAATTTTATAGGGCCATAAGGGATGTGGCCAATACATTGGCAAAAACTGTGGCAAACACTGTTAGGGTGGCTCTTCGTGCTAACCCACCACCACTGCCTCAACTGGTATTAGAGACGGGTGTCGATAATAGAATAAAGAGTGCACTTAGAGAAGTCCAATGCCATAATCCACCTATTTTCAATGGAGAGCCCGATCCGAATGTTGCAGAAGATTGGCTTATGCAAGTTGAGCGCCTCTTCAATCTTTTGCAAATTGAAGAGGATTTATGGGTTAGGGTGGCAACTCATCTGTTGTCAGGAGAGGCATTGCAATGGTGGACGTTTGTTAAGCGTGTTAGAGGAGGAAACATACTTACATGGAGGAACTTCTCTACTGCTATTTTGGATAAATATTTTCCTACAATTTTTCGAGACCAAAAGGAAAATGAGTTTATATACTTGACCCAGGGAAATATGACAGTGCAACAGTATGAGACACGATTTACTGCCTTATCTCGTTTTGTATTTAGGTTGGTGGTAAATGAGGCTAGTAACGCTCAGAGATTTCAAAAGGGACTGAGAGATGACATCAGACCCTCAGTAGCAGTATGTAGATTGACTACATATTCTGAGGTGGTGGAGACCGCCTTAGTTACAGAACAGGAGTTATCCCAGAGTTACAGAGTTGGGGGTATTGGCATACCTTCTAGAAGAGCGAGACAGCAGGATTGCTCAACTAAGAGACAGAGAACTCAGTCCAGTAGGACTTCCTTCAATTCTCAGTCTCAGCAACTGCAATCTCAAGGCTCTATGGCAAGTAGGTCCTCACAGAGTCAAAGAGTTTGTTATGGATGTAGGAAACCAAGTCACTTGCGATATCAGTGTCCCAGATATTATAGATACGGACAATACGGTCATATGCAATGGGATTGTTCGACAAGGATGAGAGGTCCTCAGAGTGCCACTAGTCAGACCCAACCGACTCCTCGACAAGGGTCAGGGTCATAGACTAGACCTTCGTTTCATAGACGTGATACTAATTCCCATCAGACGTCTCAGAGGTCTCAGGTAGTTTCTTCTTAATCTGTTAGACCTCCAAGATCAGCTCAAAGCACTAGACAGTAGGGACAGATGACTCAGGGACGAGTCTTTGCTCTGACTCAGCTGACAGAGCCTACAGATCACGGGGTTGTTAGAGGTACATTACTAGTTTTTAATGCATGGGCTCGTGTTTTATTTGATTCTAGGGCTACTCATTCTTTTATACCTACCCATTTTGCATCTGCAATAGGATTAGAGTCTGCGTTGTTGGATTCTGTGTTACAAGTGGAGTCACCTATGAATAGTACTCTAGAGGTTGGAAGGATATGTCGCTCCTGTATGTTAGAGATCAATGGGCACAGATTATCATTTGATTTGATACTTATGGATTTCACGGAGTTTGATGTGATACTAAGAATGGATTGGTTGTCCGCTTATCGAGTTATATTGGATTGTCATAAGAAGAAGGTGACCATCCACACGCCAGAAGGCATCATTTTTAGTTTTTATAGGGATAAATATGCATTATTACATTATCCTTTGCTTGGGTCGCAAAACAAGAAAGGGGTGAGGAACATGATAGCAAGTATATTAGTGGAAGAGGCCAATAAAGAGGTTTCTGAACTTCCTCGTGTGGTGAATGAATTTCCTGATGTCTTTCTTGAAGAATTGTCCAGGTTACCTCCAATTAGAGAAGTGGAGTTTGCCATTGAAGTGTATCCAGACGTGGCACCTATATCAGTTACTCCTTACCGAATGGCTCCGGCAGAGTTAAAAGAGCTAAAGATGCAGATAGAAGAATTGTTAGAGAAAGGATTTATTCGACCCAACACTTCTCCTTGGGGTGCACCAGCTTTATTCGTGAAGAAGAAAGATGGTTCATTGCGTTTATGGATCGATTACAGGCAGTTAAATCGGGTTACAGTGAAAAAAAAATATCCTCTACCTAGGATCGATGATTTGTTCGATCAGTTGAGAGGATCTTATTGTTTTTTCAACATAGATCTTCGTTTAGGTTATCATCAATTGAGAATAAAGGAAGGAGATATACCCAAGACCGCTTTTTGTACCCGGTATGGGCATTATGAGTTTTTGGTCATGCCATTTAGACTGACTAATGCTCCGGCAGCCTTTATTGATTTGATGAACCATGTTTTCAGACCTCACTTAGACCAATTTGTGATTGCGTTTGTGAATGATATTCTCATTTATTCTTCACTTGAGGTTGAACATGAGTAACATCTACACGTGGCACTTCAAATGCTGAGAGAGCATCGTCTTTATGCCAAGTTGAGTAAATGTGAATTTTGGCTAACAGAAGTAAAATTTTTGGGTCATGTGGTGTCAAGAAAGGAATCTCAGTGGACCCCTCGAAAGTAGAAGCAGTTATGAAGTGGGAACGACCAAAGAATGTGTTTGAAGTACGCAGCTCATTGGGTTTAGCAGGATACTATAGGCGTTTTGTTGAGAACTTTTCCCGATTGGCTGCGCCAATGACTAGGTTAACAAGGAAAGGACTCAAATTCGAATGGAATGATGCATGTGAGCAAGCATTTCAAGAATTGAAGAAAAGATTAACTTCGGCACCTATTCTTGTGATACCATAGCGTGGAGTTTATTATGTAGTTTTCACCGATGCTTCCTTGGATGGGTTAGGGTGTGTGTTAATGCAACAGGGTCAAGTTGTAGCCTATGCTTCTCGTCAGTTGAAACCTCACGAGCAGAATTATCCCACCTACGACTTAGAACTTGCTACGGTAGTGTATGCTTTGAAAATTTGGCGGCAGTATTTGTAAGAAGAAAGATTTGAAGTCTTTTGTGATCATAAAAGTTTAAAATACATTTTCACTCAAAAAGACTTGAACTTGAGACAGTGGAGATAGATGGAGCATTGGGAAGACTATGATTTCTCTATCCAATATTACACAGGAAAGGCAAATATGGTGGCTAACGCATTAAGTAGAAAGTCAAGGGCCATGGTTAGTGCGATGATAGGAGAGTGGAGCATGTTGCGGTCAATTTATGATTATGATATCTTGGTTGAGGATCGCGGAGATCAAATTCGCCTTTTTAACTTGTTGCCCAATCGTCTCTTGTGCATAGAGTGATTGAATGGCAACATCAAGATTCAGAGACCAGAGCCTTATATGAGCAAGCGTTACGAGGTGATGGGAGTGTGGATTGGACCATTGGTTCAGAAGAGAGTTTGCAATTCAAGGGTAAGATCTTTGTTCCATCGAGTAAAGAGTGTAAAGATGATATTCTTAAGGAATTTCATCATTCTAAATTTGCTGTTCATCCTGGTAGTACCAAGATGTATCATGATTTATGTCGACAGTTTTGGTGGAAAGGGATAAAGCGGGATGTTGCTGAATATGTGGCTAAATGCCTTACTTGTCAACAAGTGAAGGCTAAACACCAAAGGCCTGCAGGATTACTTCAACCATTGTTGGTAGCAAAGTGGAAATGGGATCACATCATCATAGATTTTGTTATTGGATTACCACGTTCTTTAAAAGGGAAAGATGCGATATGGGTGATCGTGGATAGGTTAACTAAAGTATCACACTTTCTTCCTATACGTACAACCGATTCAGTGGATGCTTTGAGTCGGTTGTACATTAAAGAAATTGTGAGATTGCATGGAGTTCCAGTTTCAGTAGTGTCAGACAGAGATCCCAGGTTTACAGCTCAATTTTGGCAAAGCCTTGAAAGAGCCATGGGCACTCAATTGCTATTTAGTACAACTTTCCATCCTCAGACTGATGGTTAATCAGAGCGTACTATTCAAATTTTAGAAGATATGTTGAGGGCTTGTGTGATGGATTTCCAAGGTAATTGGGAGGATCATCTAGCACTTGTGGAATTCGCATACAACAATAGCTATCAATCAAGTATTATAATGACACCTTTTGAGGGACTCTATGGTAGACCGTGTAGATCCCCGTTATGTTAGGTAGAAGTAGGAGAAACTACCTTATTAGGACCGGAGCTTGTACGAGAGACAACTGAAAAGGTGAAATTGATACGATAACATTTGCTTACAGCCTAGAGTCGACAGAAAAGCTATGCAGACAAGAGGAGACGACCGTTAGAATTCAAAGTAGGGGACCAGGTGTTTTTAAAGGTGTCTCCACGTAAAGACTCGATGTGTTTTGATTAGAAAGGTAAACTTGCTCCACGCTACATTGGTCCATTTGAAATCCCAAGGCGGGTAGGTGAAGTAGCTTATGAGCTAGCATTGCCACCACGGTTATCGAAAATTCATAACACATTCCATGTATCGATGCTAAGAAAGTATGAACCTCACCCAACACATGTGCTAGATTGGAGTGAGTTGTATATCTAACAAGATGTTTCGTATGAAGAGGTTCCTATACAAATCTTGGACTCGAGAGTACAAGTCCTACGTGGCAAGTCTATCCCATTACTCAAGGTCTTGTGGAAGCATCATGACGTTGAAGAGGCCATATGGGAGTTAGAGTCAGAGATTCAAAGAAAGTACCCAAAGCTTTTGACTCCGAGAGGTAATTTCTGATTCATGTTTTCAAATTTCGAGGACGAAATTTTTTTTAGGAGGGTAGGTTGTAGAGTCTCAAATGTAAATTAAAAAATATATATAAATTTATATATATTACAAGTTTAGAAATTATGTTTCAAGTATTAGTGGGTTGGAAGTTGATGGACTTAGGCCCATTGAGCCAATGCCTTATATTTAAGAAAGAGATGGGGTTTTCTAGAATTAAGGAGAAGGAAAAAGAAGAAAAAAAACAAAAGAAAAGAAGAGGAGAAGGTAGTTCACGATTCCAGGAAGAAAAGAAGAGAAAAAGAAGAAGAGAAAGGAGAGAGAAGAAAAGAGAGGAAAAAAATTCAAAAAGTTTAGCTTGGAAAATAAGTAGGGGTTTCTAACACTATTACTTACTTCATGTTATGTATTTGGTTGTTGAATTGATATTAGTTGTTATGCATGTGACTTGTTTTAACTTAAATTCTTGGTTGCTTTAATGATGAATTATGAGTGAAGTTACTTATTGCAAGTTGTTGTTGTGATTGAATGAAGAAGTATGTGTGAAATTAAGTGTTCATGAAGTGGAGTAGAAATTGTTTTGTGAGGAGTTGTAGTTTATGTGGTTGTCTTGTGTTGTTTGGGTTGATGCATTTTTCTGGATTGAGAATTGCATTATCTTCCATTTGTGCAAGAAAATAGACAGATTAAGCTTTAAATAGCCACTGATTTCGTTAAATTTGGAGTTAAAACGGATTTTTGGTGAATTTTTGAAGTTAGGAGTTGAAATCTGGAAATGAGACGTTTTGAACCAATTCTAGAATTCGATTCTGGTGTTTCGCTCGACAGTAAACAGTGTTGAGTGTCGTGTAAACAATATTTTCAGTGAACAGTGTCAAGTGAACAGTATTTTTAGTGAACAGTGATTCCAGTGAATAGTATTAAGTGAACAGTGCCATCAAGTGAACAGTATCGAGTGTCGAGTGAAATTTCAGAACCACCCCAAATTGACTGTGCACCTCCCAAAAAGTCCTGGATTTTGCATTAAAATCATATTTTCTTGAGATTTATCATAGTAATGACATTGAAAGGTTGTTAATGTATGCACTGGACCTTAGATAGGCCGTTCTGTATATGGATCCAAGGAGAATGCGGATAATATATTCTTAGTGTTAGACCTTAGATGGACCGTTCTGTACACGAATCCAAGGGGAACACGAATATGACAATGTGATGTGTAGGACCTTGGATGGGCCGTTCTGTACACAGATCCAAGGGGAACACGAATATAACAATATGAGGTGTTGGACCTTGGATGGGTCGTTCTGTATATGGATCCATGGGGAACACAAACATAAATTTGATGTGCAAAAGAATATAATTGTTTGGTTTATTATTATTAGACGTCTGATTCTGTGATTGAATATTTTTGGAATGCGTATGATTTAGTATAATGTTAGAATGTTCCTATTGGGCTTTATGCTCACCCCCTCCCTCCACAGGTACACAGAAGGATACCCATCCTAGCGATGTTCCAGAGCTTTCTTAGGAAGTCTGGAGTCTGCATGCGTATAATGATTTTGGTTGGGACTGTCTTGATTCTCCTAGTATATAATGGGAGATTTCGTTAGGTGACTATTAACTGATGTATTGATTTTAGTCACCAGTGTATATAAAAATTAATTTTGAAAAAATAATCCTAAGTTGTAATGAATTCTTATGATATATATATAATTGAAAAAAAAACAACTTTTATAAGATCTGGATGACGTAATTTTTATAAATTCTTATTCAATCACCCCTAAAATCTCTAAATAAGAGATGTTAGGGCGTGACACTCCAGCCCCAGGGTGGGGTGGGGTGGCCGGGTAGAGGACCCGGAATTAAATCTGGGGGATGCAATTGAAATTTTGAAATTATGATAAATAATTCATATCCCTTAAGTTGTATTACTTACTTATAGCCCTTATGTAAAACTAAGCCCATTTTCTAATTTTTTTAAACCAGCCCAACGCGCAAAGCCCAGCCCAACAACCCAAAGCCCAACTAATGCCATAATTTGAAAAAATAAATGAAGAATTCGTTCCAGACATAGCTTGAACCTATGCCCTTTAACATATTTAAACAACATAACACACACTACCACTAGGCTATAGCTCCTTTTTACATAAATTTTTGAGTCTTAAAATACATATATATTAAGCCCAGCCCATGTCATAGTTTGAAAAATTAAATGAAGAATTGCTTCAGCCATGCTCAAACCCGCGTCCTACTCCATATTCAAACAGCGCACTACCAATGGGCTGAAGCCCTCTTTGCATAAACTTATGACTAACAAGATATATATAGTAAATTAGACAGTTTCAGAATTTTTAAAAAATTGGACAACCCGGGTTTTTATCCCAGGTTATTGGAAACCGGGCCCTAGCCCTCGCCCTGGCTCTGACCCCGGGAAAAAAATTTTGGGAAATATCCCGGGGTCGAATTCAAAAATTGAATGCCGAGGCTAGGGCGGGGGATTGTCGGCCCCGGCCCCGGGTTTTGCCATCGCTATGCATGTTGGATCCGTGGGACCATGATTGCCAATGTTTTACCAAGCTCCAGTACCTTGGCTTGACCTGCTGTGCCCTTCAATATCTAGGAGTCGTACAATACCATCTCTCTATCTTTAAATGGGATCTGAGCCAAGAAATAAAGCTCACCTTTGATGTTGATAAGAGCGTACACTTCTAATATATAATATACACTTTAAGTCAGTATCTTTTACATCATAAACACTATACAGTAAAAAGGTTAAATGAAATTTGGAAATGTTACCTATGGTGTCAACGTCCAGCCATATCCTTCCATAAGAAGCATATAGCCTGTCCATGTAATTAAAGCATATGGTTTCCCAAGAGATGTGATCTAGGTCTTCTTTGCACTTGTTATAGGTGCTGGCCAAGCAAACATGTTTAGAAGTCATCTTAACATAACTTATTAGTCCACTTGAAGTTAATAACAACGACGTAAAAGTCAAATTGTTGAATTTTCTAATAAGATAACTCACGAAGAACCTGCGGTCAACTGTGGTGAATTTTTGAGGTATCTCAGAAGGATTATGTGCCTGTCTAATTCATAAAAAGTACACAAAGGAGTTCACAAGCTGAAAAACAAAATGTCAACATAGTTTAATAGTGTAACTATTTTGCAAGACTAAAATGAAAATTATACATGACCAGCAACTTACATCGTCATCTAGCCATGATCCCCGTGTGATGATTCTTCTGAAAAAAAGCAACACTAGGACCAAAGTAATTAGGTCCAAGCTGGATCCGAAGACGATGCACGTCGCAACATTTGTCGAAGCACAACTCAAAGTGATCATTAATAAGGAATCTCCACTCGTAACTGGATGTTATGGCAACATCTGATATGTGTGAGGCAACAACCACTTGCTCCTGGATTGGGTGGACCACCCTATGCTGCTTCGCACGCTGGTCAGGGTTCGAGTACGGACTAAGAAGCACGTGCAACCTCTTATACATGTGACAGGTGTAAGCCTTCTCCACCTGATACAAAATGGGTCTTGTCTCGACAATGCGTACACTCTCACTCGATGAATCGCTATGAATCTTATAGACCCTTCCTTCTGCGTTGCTACCTTGGGATAAATGCACAACATCATTAACTACTGGTGAGTACAGTGCATCCTTTGGAAACGGTTGTCCCTGATTTTGTGAGGTAAGCGCGGTGTGGTGAGCTTCCTCCTACATTGAAACATGAGATTCATGAATTGAAATAATTGGACAACGCAAACCATAGATCATGAAATTCAATAAACTAATGTGGTTCGTCTACGTCATCGGCCTCTGGAATGAGCACTTCTTTAATCTCCCAAATCTTCTTTCGTAGCTCCTGGACCTCCGCTTCCAACCCTTGGATTTCCTTCACTTGCACCTTAAACTTCTCCCCTATTATCTTCAATAACTCAACATTAGTAGCAATCAACTTAGCTCGGATTGCATCCAAGAGATTGATAGGGACCGAAGGAGGCTCACTTACCTACAACGAAATAGAAATATTAGTATAACCACCATCATACTAAATCAGGATACATATGTGATTAATATAAAGTACCTGGCCCTTTGTATACGGCACAGGTGGTAGAGAAGAGGGCCTTTGGCGTAGTCACCCTCAACATGGGATGGCATTTGTCCCACCGTCCCCACTTCAAATCCTCGACATCTCGAGAAAACATTGAAATTGGTAGGCTATTTTCAATGACCTATTGGACAAGTGGGCCACCAACAACTGGGAGCCACTTTTTGTTATGTTGTACCGTTTGTCATTATTGTCATGTTCATCTGGATGAAGAACGACATGTGAAAGCTCTCCCTGTGCAACATAATCAACAAATTACTCAACCGAATAACTAATTAAAAAAATAAAAAAAATCAGTCAATGACTTATTACTATACCTGTATATAGGTATCGAATATATCTCTCAACACCTCAGTTTGATATGGTGTCATATTAGTCTCCCATCGTAGTATGCATGGTTGTAATGTATCAAAATCTCCAACCTTCTTTGCGTATAATTCCGCCACGAACGATATCGCTTCATACAACTAAACTTGGACAAGTAGAACATAAGTGATTGAAACCAATTCTATATACTATACAAATTAACGTATAAAACTAAACAAATATCACAAAATTACTTGCATGACGTACAAGCAACCATATAGGTTATATACTTCTTCTTATGCATATCCTTTTGCGCCTTCCATTGCATGTACTTCTTAAAGTGGTCCCTTACACTTGTCCTTAAAACATCATAAGTGGCCTTCCAAGCAACAGATCCCTACAGATATTTTCTAAAAGCTTCAAGATTGTCTACCAAGTTGAGATACTCATTATGTATATTTCTATTGGAGTCGCCCTAAAAGTAAGCGCTCCAACACCCAGTATGCCATCAATTTGACCATGTCTAAGTCGTCGACCGTATCAAAATCCAAATCTTTCTAGATGGTCTTTAATTTAGACAACCTTACACTTTTAAATATTTTTCACACAAACGATTCCATGTCTCTACTTTCTTCAACTCCTTCTAGAGGTCAGGAAGCAATCCAAACCTCAATCCGATGATTAACCTGAACTCATGGGCTGAGAAGCGAATCGCCTTGCCGGCACACCAAAACAAAGATTGAAATTAGTCTTTCCATACTGCCTCATACATAATTAATTATTGGTCGAGGTAATTATCGTACACATGATATCACAACTCCTCATCCTCTAGGTGGTGTGTTTTAACCTCATGTAAAAGTAAGTTATTGAAAAGCTTACCGGGAAAAGTCAAGTTACATATATCCAAGAGGTATCAGAAACCTATGTACTTCTTAAAAAGCTTACGTTGCCTCTCCCTCAGGGTGATCCTCATAGAATAAATGCACTCCAAACTCATCATATTCTTCACCATCGTATCGTAATGCTCAAATTTTGATGTTATTAGCTCAAAAGTGATTGACATATATGGGGGCTCCATGTATAAACCTAAGAAATGAAAGACAAAATGAGTTTAAACCATAAAAAATTAAAAAAGCATACTCATAATGTGAATCTGGAAAAAAAATCGACAATTAGATAGAGCCTTATCAAATTGCTGAATTGACACTTTTTAGCATTTCGGTAAACCTTCGACGACTACAAAAATTTTTGATGACTCAAAGGCCCTCTTTGCCTATAGTTCAATGACAAACTACTATGGCTCGACACAAACAAACTAATTCAATAATGCGACATCGTATTTCCTAGGTTCGACAAATGCAGTATGAAATTGTCAAACTCCAATCCTATACAATTCAACAGTTCGACTACACAACCATTGATTCGATGATGGTTCGACACTGTGACATTGTTTGACACTACAACACCTTATCTAAAATTCAACAACTATGAATACATTTTTTCCCTAATACTTGACCCTTCAACGATATAAACAGCCAACTTAACGCTAATTATATGCTTCAATGACACATTCAATAGTTATTGAATGATTTTAACACTTTAACACCACTGCTTATTATCTTTAACATCCATAAGCAAATACACATAGCACACAAGCACCAAACAAATAACAGATAACTATGCACTTTCATCCTAATATCACGTCACAATTAATGAATGCCTAAACCTCATTAACAATTATTCTCTCTCTACAAGTAACAAAATTTCACAATCTTTCATAAAACACATTCACTTTGAATTACACACATTCACAAATATCACATTATCACATATCAAGTTAATTCTGTTGATGGCATCAATGATTTTGGCCTCACAGACATGGTCCTTTTCGTCGACTATCTCTGTTGCCTGGATCGGACAAAGCTCGAACATGGGTCAGTGGAATCAGTTGACTATCTCTTCTCATCAAATCAGTCGAACAACAGATGAATGGGCTGGAAATGAGGGTTTGCTGCGGTGCTTGGATGTAATGATCGCTTGCTTTATGTAATGTGCTTGGATGGAGGGAATCGACTCTTTTTTTTTTTTAGTTTTGAATAAGGGCTGGGTGAATTGGTAATTGATAGAGGTGGAGGCTAGTCAAATGAAAAAAATTATTGAGGGTGACTATGATTAAAAACTTGGTTTTGAGGAATGTTACTTCTGAAAATTTTCCATTCTCCTCTCGCCATCGCTGCTGCTTCTTAACCTCCCACTTTTCCTATCCATCTATCATCTATATCATATCAAATTTTCGTTTTTTTTTTTTGTTTTTGTTTTTATTTGTTGGAGTAGAGAAGAGAAGATGCAATAGAGTTGAGAGGATAGGTAGGTGTGTTTATATGTATGTTGAGAGAGAGGAAAGAGAGGTTGAGTATTGCATTTATGTCAGCTGAGTTCAATTTGGGTTTGATTGGGGCTCTATTGAAGCTCTGGCTTTCGTCTTGTTTGACTTTTGCTATTATTGCTTCTGCTGCTTCTGGTGTTCCCATCTGTTTCAATGTGTTTGAGGCTAACAAGGTACGTGGGTTTATACTGTTTCCATGAAGTCTCTCATCAACCCTACCCTTCCTTGTGGCTGAATCTAAATATTCATTTATTTCCTCAATTCCACCTTAATTTTTTTTCAGAAATTATTATTGAATCTTCTCAACGATTAATGTAGTCAGAGGTTGAGAAGATTCATGAGTTGTGTGGTTGATCTAAAGCGTACACTAGGAAATTTTGTATACTAGGTTTTCTGAGTTTGAAAAGTTGTTTTCTTGGTTGGGTTTGAAGTCCTAATTTCTTTGATTTGATGCTTAAACTTGAAGTTCTATACTTGGGTTTTTTGAGGGAATAAAGAATAAAACTACTCCATCTTAAATTAGGCTAAGATTCTTCGAGTGAGAGTGTTTTGTACGATTTCATATGAAACAACCATTCTTATTATCTTTTATTGTTTTTTTGAGGAGAATTCACTTGATAAAATTGAGATAATTCGGATCTTCTTTATTTATTTTTACTTTTTGTTATTTATTTATTTTTATTAAAAAAGTTTTAGATATTTATCTGGAGTTTGTTATTTATCTTCTTTATAGAGTTTGAGTTAGTGGCTGCAATTTGAATTGAGGGGTAAATTGTATAACAAAAAACCCTGGGAAAAAAGTCATTAGAGCAAACATTAGGGGCAAAAAAGAAAATATCCTTTTTTAACGAAGTCGGTAAAAAAAAAAAAGGAATTATTCCATTGATATATGGTGGTTATAACCAATTAATATTTTTGTGTTAAATCATGATCATTCATAACCATTACGTTGAGATAATGATCTTATAATGAGCCTGAAAAACTTCAACCTAGCCTGCATCCTTCTCCTGCTCTTTATAGTCGCAGTCAATATATACCTATATATGAAGAAGGAAATTAGGAATCATATCTTTAATCTTATGTGTGTTCCCATATGGCTAAAAGAAATCGAAAATAGATAGTTACGTGGGTCACAAACTAACACAGATACTACTAGGTGGTGTGTAAGAGTCTGGATAATAATATTTACATAGAAGTATTACAATACATATATACAAGTTGTAGCATAAGAAAAGAAAGCTAACTAATCTAGGGCACCTATCGAACAGGATTGCACGTAATAAACATGTATAAAATAACTAAATAGTCAAGAACTATAGTTATGGGTTATGTCTAAAATAAAGGGTTATTTTTTTAAATAACCCCTTTTGGGGTCTTTTTTTCAAACATAACCCCTTTATTGTATTTGAATAAATGTAACCTCTTTTACACATGAAAAGTTCAAATTACCCTTGTTAATTAATATGAAAAGATGAGTTGCAATACATACACTCATTCTCCAACATTCACACCCCAAAACAGCAAACTCAACAATTTCTCCCAAAAGGAATGTCAAGCCAGTGAGTGGAGGTTGAAATCAAAGAAGTTAATTGTTGAGTCAACATTGAAAAAGTAAAGGTAATACTTAAAGCCATATTTATGGTGTTGATAACAATTATCATGTAAAGTTAGGTTTAGATTTATTCTTTAGATTTGTTTTTTCCATTGTTTATATTTGATAACTACTAAAGTGGATCATGTTGAAGGAAAATAAGTCTTGAAACTGTGGTTTTTTGGTGTAAAAACATTTTGCGCGACTCTTTTCTCCAAAGGGTCGTGCTGCACGACGCTTTTCATAAAGTAGTTTTGCAACTTTTAAAGTTAGAGAAAATGCGTAATTTGAGATATAACGCATATTTACCTCAATTTTCTCACGTTATAACATGTTTAATTCCCTAATGAAACCACTGTTTCAATTTTTACCAGTACAAATAATCTTATACCTTTTGCATTTGAATTAATTGTATTGTTTTCTATTGGTATTGCAGGCTTCAGTAAATAAATAATGTTCGTTTTCCTATTGTATATGATGGTGAATGGATGTCAACTGGCAGAGAATTTTTTTCAATGGTTGTAGAAGCAAAGGTGTGACTTTGCCTATGTCAACAACCTATGAAGAGTTAATTCATAAAGTTTTTGAAGTCACCAATAAATCATTAGCAGAAAACACCTTTTCATTGCAATATATGTTAAGGGCACATATTCCACTTCCTCTATCAATAGTAGAAAGTGATGATGATTTAAAATATTTCTTAGAAGAAAACCTCAATGTAGACCCTTCAAATAGGATCCCCTTATGAGTAATTGTTGAACCCCATTCATATAAAATTGATATTGAAAATGGTATGGGTTCGAGGGAGGGTAGTAACCAACTTCTTACCAGTGTTTCCTCAACATACCCAGAAGAACGTTGTCATGCAATTCCATCCAGTATTAATGAAGATGATGTGCTAGAAGAACCATTAGTTAATAATGATTTCGAAGCTAGTCACATGGATGATTTATAAAATTTTAATCATGTCCAATCACAAGAATCACTTTTATGTGACATTTCTCAATCAAATCGTGAAGGTTATTTTCCTAGAGGTAATGAGTTTTCAACTAATCATGATCTAGTGAGTAATTCAAATTCATTTGTAACTTCTAATGTTGGGTCATCATCTAGACTTTTTGATAGTAATACCGATGTATATGTAAGCACTATGCTTAAGAATAAGAGGGATTTGCAGAACAAGATTAGCATTTTAGCAGTAAGAAGGAACTTTTAGTTTAGGGTAAAAAAGTCTAGCAAAACACTTTACAAGATAGCATGTATAGATGAATTTTTCAAGTGGCGACTTCGTGCCATGAAAATTAAGAATTGTGATCTTTTTAAAGTGACAAAGTTTTGTGAAATACATACAAGTGCTATTAACAATCTTGAGTGAGATCGTCGTTAAGCTACATCAAAGTTAATTGCTATGGATATTCATGAGAAGTACAATGATATTGGAGTAACTTATAGGCCTAATGATATTAGACATGATGTAGCAAAAAAGTTTGGAATTCATCTTTCTTATGGAAATGCATGGCGAGTGTGGAAGCATGTGTTAGAGTTGGTTCGGGGTTCACCAGAAGATTCATTCAAGTTATTGCCAAGATACTATCATATTTTAGAGAAACATAATCAGAGCACTATCACTCATATACATACTGATCCATATGACCATTTCGTCTATTTCTTTTTTGCCTTGTGTGCTTTCATATGTGGCTTTAGAACTTGTATAAAGCCCGTTGTTGCTTTAGATGGAACTTTTTTGAAGGGCAAATATAGAGGCACCCTGCTTGTGGCCGCATGCGTTGATGGTAACAATCAAATTCATCCTTTGGCATTTGGCGTTGTCGACTCCGAAAATGATGCATCGTGGAAATGGTTTTTAACGAAATTGAAGGATGTTGTTAGTACTATTGAAGATCTTGTGATAATCTCTGATCATCATAAAAGCATAGGCAAGGGGGTGGGTAGAGCGTTTCCTGATGCTCAACACGGTGCTTGTGTGTATCATATTTCACAAAATCTTAGGGCCAAATTCAAAGATATGGTTATAAGTGATATTTTCTTTATAGCCAACAAAGTTTATCGTCAATGTGAGTTTGAGGACCTAATGTGACAAATTAATGGTATCAACCATCTCATAGCACACTATCTACACGAAGCTGGGTATGCAAAGTGGGCTCGTTTTCATTTTGATGGTAGAAGGTATAGTATTTTGATAACCAATATTACAGAGCGCCTGAATGGTGTTCTTAAGGAAGCACGAGAGTTTCCCATAATGAAGCTAATGGATCATATTATATCAGAGGTGTTGCAAAAATGGTTTGTACACGTAGGCAAGAGGCAATTAACATGACAACTCCACTGACAACATGGGCTGAAAAACAATTGAAGAATAGGCACAAGGAAGGCCTTTCTTATAGAGTTGTACCAGTTAGCCTACACGAGTTTAACGTTAAAGATGGATATCTCGATGGTCATGTAGACTTGCATGCAAGAACATGTAGCTGCCGAGAATTCCAGGTTGAAAAGTTACCATGTAAGCATGTTATTGCACTGTCTAAAGTTCGTAACTTATCAGTCTATAATTTAGTCATCTCTTTTATAAGTCTGAAGTCCTAGTGGCTGCATATGCAGAGGCTATCTATCCTATTGGCTCATCTGAAGAGTTGGGCATCCCAGACGAAGTTGAGGTGCGTATAATATTACCCCCCATGAAATATCGCGGACGGGGTTGGCAAAAGAAGCATCGAATTCCGTCGTTGGGTAAAGAAATGACATCACGTAAATGTGGGAGGTGTGGTGGCAGTAGTCATAATTGGAAGACATGTCGTTCAATGAATTTGCTGTCAACCCAAAGAAATCAAGAGGCTCTATCAAATGATACCGGTGGGGAGTAACCACACATGAATATGATAACAACCATATATTGCTACTGCTTATTAAAAGCATTACTTGAAGCAATGGATGTATGTGTTGTAATTATTAGATTAGACATGTCAGTGGTTGATGTTGTTGACTAATGACTTCAATGCTCAAAATTATTATTAAGTCGTTCTTGTATACCGGTTAGCTATGTCAATGTAATGCAATTTTATTTCTCTTACATTGTAATTGTCTGTAATATCAATAGAAAAGGACAAGAGTAACATCTAAAATAGGACAACTCAAAGAATTGATAGATTAAATTCGAAAATTTGGCACCACCAAGTAATGGTAATTGCACGACCAGGTTGTACAACTAGGTAAAATTGATTTTGTTGCACGACTGAACGTGCACCGAATAAAATCAACTGCAAAACCACGAAGTGTTGCACGACCCAATCGTGCACTTATTCGTACACAAATTACAGCCAGAATAGAGTGAAATAGAGTGAAATCAGTTTTGTTGGTCGTGCATAAATTACAAATTACAGGTCCTACAATAGAGTGAAATCTATTTTGTTGCACGACCCGGTCATGCAATCAGCATACCAGGTCGTGTAATAGAGTGAAATTGGTTTTGTTGCATAACCAGGTTGTGCTATCAGCATGATCCAGTCATACAATAGAGTGAAATCAGTTTTGTTGCACGACCTGATCGTGCAGTAAACGTGAAAATGGCAATTTTGCATGACCGGGTCGTGCAAAGTAGCAGATTTAAAATAGTCGTGCAAATAGGAGTAAAATTGCCTAAAATATTATAAGAAGTTAAAGGATGATGTGTTTAAAATTGTTACATATACACCTTTAAACCGTGTTTAAATTTGGCATATAATTACCAAAGTAATACAACTATTCAATAAGTTTTACATCGATACAAAGATGATAAAATTAGCAAAGGTTTGATTCTATAATTACTCATTTCTTGAATCAAAGACACATATATCCAAAAGAGTATTACAAAGTTTGAGAAGAATGTCATGGTTTGTAAAATACGGAATGTCAACATGGTTTTGCAACTCATTTCCACGATTTCATATCAAACATATCTGCCGCTAACTCCTTCCTATAGTTTCGAGCATGGTCTGGATGACGTATAACTTCTATAGACTCACCAGTAATCAGACAACGAAGATACAATATAACAAAAACTCCATAATCTCCACTGCACGAGAAAAGAACATAATGGTTAGTTGTAACTTCAAGAAAGGATATTACAATAAAAGAAACAAGTTTAACGATAAATTGGAGTGACACCTTATCTGTTGTTGGGGAACACCTTGGACTCGAATGACCGACCAAAGATCTGCACCACGACTATTCTTCCTATCAACGGCCTGTAGCAATAAAGGAATCATATGTGCATATGGCGACTTTTGACTTTGAAATTCATCATCCGTGTATAGATTGTTGTCCAAGTCATATACATCGATCTTGCTTTCTTTCATGTTAACTACTCCCACCACCCAATGAATTTGCCCAACATTTATTGGAATGAAAACCTAAGAAGCGACCAAACATATAAAAGGCAAGTCATGTGAGACACAAGCTACTGTAAAACAAGCATATTCATAGATATGAAGTGGTGCTATATTTTTTTTACTCACCCTCTCCGCAGACAACCATGACATGCCTTCAAATTTGCTTTCACCTTTAGCATATTGGATGCATCTGTCATCATTCTCATACCAAAGCGGTTGTTGTTTTTCAAATAATTATTATTTTGTGGACAAGATTTGCTGCACAGCACGCAGGGCAGTTCGGTGAATCAATACACGCAATAAATCATGATTTTTTCCTAATCACGTCATTATGATTACATACGAACCTTAAAAAAACAATCCATTATTGCATATTGACCACTTTGATTTGCATATCTGTGCCTGATGAACCAAAATACGGCATCTATGTGCTGTAATCATGAAAACATTTTAGTTAAAAGTAGCTTATAATTGACATGTGTTAGCCCTAAGGCTACATTATAATTTTGATGATAACAATACACATTGATTCATTGAGATTTACTAATATGTTTATTTATGTGCAAGAATAAGATTATTGAAATAATTATAAAATAAAGAAGAGGCTTATTAAAATGAAGTATTGAAGCTAAGGAGAAGACTACATGTTAAAGGCACCAAAGTTTAAGAACAAGTGTAAGGTTGTCCAAATCATCATGCACCAAAGTTTAAGAACAAGTGTAAGGTTGTCCAAATCATCATGCAAGTTGAAAGGCAAATGGAAGCAGCTAACATGAGCATTGAATACTCTTTTAGACATATCTTGAGCTAGACAAATAAAAATGACTTGATTCTTACTGCATTGGAAAGAGGACTTAATGAGTCACATTTCATATGTTTTGAAGAAATTCAAATTTCAAATGGAAGGCTAACATAATTAACATGCAATTCGGTGGACTGACACAGAGAAGAAAAATCAACTCATATGAGCACCGAATGATGTTTTATCTATATCTTGAGCTAGAGATATCCAAATGACTTGATTCTTATGGAATTGGAAAGATAATTCAATGTATAAAATTTCATATTCTTTGAATAAATTCAATTTTTAAACGGAAGGTCGACATAATACACATGCAATTCGGTGGACTGACACATGAAAGAAAAATCAATTCATATGATCACCGAATGGTATTTTGGCCATATCTTAAGCTAAAGATATCCAAATGACTTGATTCTTGATGCGTTGGAAAGCTTATTCAATTCTGAAGATCTTTTATGTTTTGTAGATTTTTAAATTTCAAACAAAACATTGACAAAAATGGTAGACAATATTTCGGTTTTTATGGTGGGCAGAAAATTTGGAGTTGGTGTCTTCACTTGTTCAAGTTCATCTCATTTGCCTATAAAATGAGCCCTTCTCCCATGCATTTAGCAAGACAAAGAGAAAAGAAAGAGAAGCATCTATCAAGCAAAAAACAAGAGAAATATCAAGTCCAGAGAGCTTTTATATTATTTATCTACTCTTTGAAGAAAGTTATACTTTTGTTGTAAAAATTTTCTTTGTTCTTGTATTGTGGTGAGAGAGAGATATTCTTGTAAAGGATAATAGTTATCCTTGAGAGAACTCTTGGTGTTGTGTTATCAAGAGTTGAAGGAAGTTGCCTTGGTGAGGTTGTTCATCAAGAAGAACTCTTGGTGTGGTGTTATCAAGAGTTGAAGGAAGTTGCCTTGGTGAGGTTGTTCATCAAGAAGAACTCTTGGTGTGGTGTTATCAAGGGTTGAAGGAAGTTGCCTTGGTGAGGTTGTTCATCAAGAAGAACTCTTGGTGTGATGTTATCAAGAGTTGAAGGAAAAAGTCTTGGTGAGGTTGTTCATCAAGCAAGTTGTAAACATTTCTACAACTTAGTGGAAAGCCTAGCTTGTGGAGCTAGGAGCCCGTGGACGTAGGCGAGGTTTGCCGAATCACGTAAATTGAGTTTGCACTCTCTCTATCCCTATCTCTTTATATTTATTTGCGCTTGTGATTGTTCATTATTGTTATTCTCTTGATTGCATCTTTAATAACTTCTAATTTCATCTTCTTCACCTTTATTCTCAAAGAAAGAGTGAACTAATTTTGATCTTTCAAGAAAAGTTTTATAAATCCGTTTTGATAAATAAAAACCCAATTCACCCCCCCTCTTGGGTTGCCATACTTGGGTCAACAACATGCACTCATATGTTGACTTCCATACATACCGCGTCAGACAACCAATCTCTAGGTTTGACGATAGTTATAAAGAACTTCTTGTCACCAAGCACTGGACCTAGTTCAACACTACAAGAAAAGCAATTTATGAGAACATTAATATGCTTTTGACACAACTAATGGAAGGATGATCTCCACTTACAATTTTCCATCATCTTCTTTGTGACGCAGCCAAATATTCAATTCTTTCAAGATCTCCTTATCTTTCGGTTTGTGTTTCTTCAATGGGTTTATGTAAGGAGGTCTACAAGATTTTGCATGTGTCGTTGGCCGCTTACGAAAGTAAGCCTTTTGTCTATCACTTATAACAGTGACATCTGGTAGGACATGCATGTTTTGGCGAGAATCTCACATGGGTTGTATGATTCCTCACGAATAACTCCTACTTGTTTAGGAGATGTTGATGTGTGGGTATTTTTCTCACGTTTGGGTTCAAAAAATATATTGACAACATCAACATCGTGAGTGGTAATATATTCGGAGGCCGGCTCTCCCATTGTATCTTCATTATGGCACTCTCTCGATGAAATAGTTAAGGAGTCATCAAAAATCTATAATCAATAACATAACATGAGATGCTGAATTTTTTTTTCTAGATAACACAAGAAATAAGAAAGTAAAAGTATTACTGACCGAAAAAAAGAGAACTATATTATTGTCTTGAATCACCGTATCCAACTTGTATAAATGAAAGGATTTGATTAATCGAGTTCTCTATCCAATCAAGTCATTTGATGATGTCATCCTCCTTATTATGTTCTGCGATCTGAAGATAGCCTATCTCATCCTCTATGTGGACAATCTTCTCATTCTATAAAACAATCATGACAAGAGTGAAGTATAAGTGTTTTGGGCAATAGTAAAACAATAAGGTTAAAACGCAAATTACGAAATCATAAATATTACCATGCGATCCAATCGTTCCTCAATACTTGAGTACATATCCGGCCCATGATGAACGGTATCCCTTCCACGAGGTGAAGTGAGAGGTGTACTATCATTTTCTTGATGAGGCGATATGGCTCCATCTTCTACCGTATGCTGATTTTTTGCCCCCTCATCTGAATCGTGTTAAAGTTTAAACCTCGTTTTTGTAATCTTTAGTTTTCTACAATGCCAAAATATGAAAGTGTATGGTGTAGGGCACTCACCTGGTTGTGCGAGGGAGTGAGTTTCAGATTCAACCTATGAAATGTACATAAATCAAAAGGTTATCAAATGTAATAAACATTTTACTTGAAATACAAACATATTTATTTCATAGGTCCATACCTGAGTTTGACGGAAAATGATCTCTTGCACTTCCTTGTTGGTGTGGTAACTTCTCGTAATCCATCTAAGAATGAATGCACCCTCTTCTTTCAACTTAATTGCCAGTCTAGGATTACATCGGTCAAATGTCTCATAGACCCACACCTATTACACAAAAAGATGATATACTTAGGCTACAAGATATTAAACAAAGGACAACAAAAGGGAAAACGATCCAACCCATTTACCTAAAATGCATATGGAAAACCATATAAGTTATAATGCTCTTTGTGTGTGCTCTTCTTCAAATTTTTAGCATTTAACTTGCTATGTCGATCTTGAATGTTCTTCCTCATGCTGTTTAATGTCATAGCAAAGCATTTTTGGCCCCAAGGATATGCATTGAATGAATCGATATGATAAAGCAAATGAATATGAATAATCCTAATTTTAGTTGTTGGTTCTTTACCTAACAATGCATACTCCAAGAAATACAATATTGCTAATTTCACTCTTAGCATGTCATCATTATCTGGGCTTTGTAGGAATGTCGTTTTTAATTCTCCGTGGTCTAACCTAACTCTTCTACCAAGTAGACCATGACACAAGCTTTACTCTTTAGGGACTCTCTTCTGTAGATCATAACAGGGAAAATTGTTGAACCATAAGCCTATAACCATTGCAAACTTTCTCAATGAAAATGTGACCTTCTTTCCGTTAACAAGAAATGTCATACCGTCATTGTCACTGGTCACTTCCCTCAGAAGCATGTTGTGGCAAATGCATGATGAAAATTGTATTTGTTGCATGTCTAGAAAATGCTCGAAGCATGACTCCTTAAACAATTTCACTTGAGTCTTCAAAAGAGTTTCTCCAATGTTGTGTAAAACCTCATTGATCTTTGCCTACAGGTTATCTTTACAGGAAAAAAATATATATCCTTGGTTTTGGGCTGCAAGGATGATACCATTTCATTAATATTGAGTACTGTAATAAGATCAAATGATAACTATTTATAAGTATTTTCAAAATAGAAGGTGTTCCAACCTACCTCATCAACACTCGTTTCTTCGTGTGGCCTTTCATCATCTATCGGTATTCTTTCTTTTTCTGTCTTTTGTTTCTCCCTTGATAACTTGCTTTCTTTCCCTTTCTTCATTCCCCTCGTAGTAGATACCTTATTTTTTCTTGTTTTAACCATATCTAAAAAAACCCTTTACATGTAACAATGTATATCAATAATCTCTTTGATGCATAAGTATATCTCTTTTTTTTTTTTTTAAATGCTCATTTAATAATTAATTCGACTATTATAATTTAGCAATTACTATGAAATAAAGCGCCATTTATTGCTTTCTAGATAATCAACAGATAACAATTATTAGGGAATCCAAAAGCTTAAGTTGTTAGGTGGAGAACACATGATACAAATGCTCTGGTCAAATCTATTCCATCAAGTCATAACAAGATATGTTTGGATTTTTCTGAAACTTCAAAGTATTGCATCCAATAAAGTTTAGTTAATTAATAATTAAACTGGATGAAAAATATACAACACATCAGCCTCTCGAGTCTCTCAGCAATCATTTCAGAAGTTGTTTTGATCAGTAATATGAGATCACTACCAATAGTTTGTTGGCAATACTAGAGGCAACATACATTATATTCCATCTTTTGGCTCCATATTCAAAAGAAGAATGATGTAATATAAAAAGGATTACTAACAGAATTGGTGAGATTATGAAAAGTCTCAACTCTCTTTGTCCAAGCTTGTAATTCTGGAGCAAGAGCTTTGCTGAAACAGAAGCTTATAATCTGTCAGTTTACAAATCAAAATGCTGCCTACAGTATCTTGATTTGTAAAAATAGCAATTCCTCTGCCTCTTTTATAAGGTTAATTAAGTTCAATTCTCAGCAATCAAAACATCTTCAATAATTACGATGCACCAACCCAAGGTTATGTAACAGATATCCAAGTACATACTAGCTAGATTGTATCAAATACAAAACTTCCCTTGGATTCATTTCAGTCTCGCTAAATTTCTGAGGTATATGGATTCTGATCTAAAAAATATAAATCTTATACATAGACAAGGATCAAATCCTAGCCTAGCAAATTAAGTTATTGTAGAATTGAATGATAACATTTTGGTTCTGAAACAATTATGCACGTCAAAATCTTTCAACATTAGTGTTAATACAAGAAATAGAAAACATTTTACGTTTAATAGGAACCATAAATCTGTTAGAGAACTGAAAGAGAGGAATGTGACAAATTTTCCAAAATTTTAAAAATGCTCACCACGGAGTCCAAAGCCAGCAACACCAGACGCGCAAAGCACCACAGGGAGCAAAGATGTAACCAATCCGTAACCACAGCAACGGAGCAAGGCCACGGGCACAACAAAAGTGGTGGCACGAGGGGAGAACAGTAGTGGAGCAAGGCCACGGGCGTAACCAGCAAGCGACCAAAGAGGTGACATAAGGGGAGAACAGCGACAGAGCGAGGCCACGGGCTTGACCAAAGCGGCGACACAAGGGAAGAATAGCGACGGAGCGAGGCCACAGGTGCAACCAGCAAGCTACCAAAGCGGCGGCACAAGAGGAGAACAGTGACGGAGCGAGGCGAGGAGGACACGATCACAGCAGTGGACAAACACCAATATAGCAACGGAGCACTGAGAGCAAAGCGACGGAGTTCGGCAAATGTAGCCGCAGAGCCAGCGAGCAACGACGGATTGATGGAGGAGCGTCCGTATGTCGTGCTGTGTGCACGAACAGGGGTGTATGTGTTTCTATTATGTTGTCTTTTTTTCAATTGTTAAGGTCATTTTCGTATTTTTCTACCCTAAAACATGTCAATAATAGTTAAATTGAAAAAGGGACTTATTTGTAGTCAATGGGTTAGAGAGGGGGTCATTTGATGAAAATTAGGCCTAAAACACTAAGACTTATGACTAGGAGCTAATTATCGGCAATCCTTTTCCAATAATTATGAGTATTTCATTGATAATATGGAAGATAAAAAATTTTATTTAAGGTTTTCTTTTTTTTTTTTGTGCTATGAAAGGTGTCTAGAGTAACTAGACAACTTGATAGTTTATATCATCGTATAAAGAGTAAATATATGTGTTAGTAATGATATGGATAGCAATAGTCCAACCATTCTAATAATAATCTTTTCCTTTATGTACTCTTTATAATTTCAAAAGTAACCCAATTAAATTGATGAATATTATTTAATAGTACTTTTTTTTTCATTCATGAGCTTTTCCAACCTTCTTATTTCTTTAAACCCTAAAAGTTTGAATGTAAAATATAACGATATAGTAACAAGAAAAAAATCAATTAAAATTTTAATTAAAGATTGGGATAATACATATTTTTGTGCAATATCAATGATACAAATTTGTGATTATTTGTCTTATTTAATCTCATGATTAAGATTTAAAGTCAAAACAATATGTTAATTTTATTGGTTTGGTATTCGACTCGACCAATCCACCCTTGGTTTTCGGCTCCCTTTTTTTTGGTTTTTTAAAATTCTGTTATGGTGAATTTGAGTGATGATGGTTAGTGTTGAATGGCCATGCAAGGAGAAACAAGCGAGATGAGCTGGACTGGTTTTCTTCTTGTTGTGACTTATGATTGATAAATTGAGAGAGATGAGTAGCTATCAATTGAGAAATCAACAGAAATTTCTGGTGGCTGATTGAGGATGACATAAATGGTGTTGGTGTGGTACCACGGTGGATGTTGATGAAAAGGAATCAAGTGGATGTGAAATTACTTTGCCTTCTACATTGAAGTGTAAAAGTTTAACGGTAGCTACCAAAATTGAAAGATGGCACTTTCATGGGATTGTAAAGCTACTGCAAATTTCACCTGATCTTGAGAAATTAACTATAAACATGTTCGGCTTCAGCTCCAATGAGGAAAGCTTCTAGCCGAATCCTCCCCGTAACTTTCCCTTGTTTCATTGAATTTATTTTTCCATTAAACAAATTATAACTGTGTATTAATTATAAAAGCTTCCCCCCTCAACAGCTTCTGGAATTAAAAGAGGAAATTTTGAGTTCCTAGCTCTAACTACATGTAAGAAAAGTTTCTTTTACAAAAATTTCTTTCAAAGTCTCATTTTAAATATGGGTCAATATCCTTTCACTCAAATTTTTAACCATTCATCCCATTAAATCTAGTGGTTAATTAGATTAAAAGTAAAAAAGTTATTTTCAAGTCGGCCAAGTTATCAAGTCTTAGAACAATGGGATCAACATGGATGTATTGTTAACAATCTAAGTTAAAATTTTAATTTAAAGGATCCCAAACCTCTGCTGATTGCTTCTTGAGCTAGAAGTTATTATGGTGATTAAGCCTTATATGTTATATGACAAGTATCCATTTGATAAAACTCTGATCTTTCAATCCAACTCATTTATTTGATATATATTTGTAGATTGATAGCAACACAAAGTGCTGGGAATCCATAAAGACAAAAGTCGAGTGATCATCTTAAAAGTATAGAGATCACTGGATTTAAAGGAAGATATGTAGGATTCTTTCATAAATTTTTTGCTTCAATGTTGGAATTTCTGCCCATAAATGCAAATAGTGTTAGAGTAAAATGTGCAGGAAAGATGTCCTTTTATGACATCACTTAAATGTTCTTTTCTTCTCCGGATATGGTAATATGGTCAATGTATAGAGGTGATTTAAGTGTAAAATCTCACCATGATTTATGCCCTTATCTTTTAGAGTAAACTCTGCGTTCGTTCACACCAATTACTTGCAATAGATAAAATTGTTTAATTGCTAAATGACCAAGTTGAGAGTCTTTTTTGAATGTCATTAATATCTTAACTTTTTTATAATTTAAATGAGTTCAATAAAAAAGAATACTTCAATAAATTTATTTTTGAAATAATAACATCTATAATCAACATTAAAGAATTACATTGATTGCCTATTATGTTTAACTTGCTCATTATGAAAAGGGAACAAAACTTATAAAATAATTCTAAAATCCCATAAAATCCTTTATGTTTTCTTGTTTATTCAGATAAGTTTATTTCATTTTTTAAATGAGAATTTAGATAAACCTTACGAAGTGGGGATCAACTAAAATACATCTCTTGTATTGGTACATCCTTTTTTTGGGAGAAAAATAAATATATATCACATTGAATGACTATATGATAAATAAATAAATTAAAGTTTAACATGTGATAGCAAGTTACACATTTATATACTTTTATTTTATAAAATAATTATAATTTTTTTATTTTTTAATTACTTTAATAAAAGTTGATTAAATAATTAAATACTAAACATATAAACTTGCTCAACATGTAATTGAATTATAAAAAATAGAAGACAACTTCTTTAAAAAAATTTATAATTAATTATCAGTATAAAAAAAGTATAATTTTTTTATAAGTTATTTTAATTTAATGATTTAGTTTTAATTCTATCACAAAATCCAGAGAATATATTGATTTGGCAACATTATTATATCATGTTATAGTTTTCTACTTTCTATTGTATTTTATTTTGACTTCTCACGGGTTTCATGTTTAATTTTACAAGTTAATGGTCAGGTTTTACAAGTTGATCGTTTTGTGTTACAAGTTCTGATATAATTGCAATTTGAAGGTATGACTTTACTAGTTTTAGATATCATGTTGCAACTTTTATATGACTTGTTTCAATATTGGTTAACCTTGTTACGAGTTTCTTGTTTTATTTTATAAGTTAACATGAGATTTTACAAGTTCATGTATAATTGCACGTTGAATGTTTGATTTTACTAGTTTTAGTTGTCATGTTACAACTTTTATGTTCATTGTTACCATCTTCGACATCATTGTTGCGATTTTCATGTTTGATTTTTCAAGTTAACTTTAGGTTTTACAAGTACATTGTTTCGTATTACAAGTCGACATATGATTGCAAGTTGAAGTTTGATTTTACTAATTTTATGTGTCACGTTGCAATTTTTTTGTTCCTTGTTTCAATCTTGATTAACTTTGTTACGATTCTCATGTTCTATGTTACAACTTAACGTTACGTTTTACAAGTTCATCGTTCTGTATTACAAGTCCATGTATGATTACAAGTGGAAGGTTTGATTTTACTAATTTTAAGTGTCATGTTGCAACTTTTATGTTCAATGTTATCATCTTCGATATCATTGTTGCGACTTTCATGTTTGATTTTACAAGTTAACTTTGGGTTTTATAAGTACACCATTTCATATTACAGGTCCATATATGATTGCAAGTTGAAGGTTTGATTTTACTAATTTTATGTATCACATTGCAATTTTTATGTTCCTTGTTTCAATCTTGGTTAACTTTGTTACGACTTTTATGTTCTATGTTACAACTTAACGTTAGGTTTTACAAGTTCATCGTCCTGTGTTACAAGTGAATGTATGATTACAAGTGGAAGGCTTGATTTTATTAGTTTTAGGTGTCATATTGCAACTTTTATGTTCATTGTTACCATCTTTGATAACCTTATTGCAACTTTCGTATTTGATTTTATAAGTTAACTTTGGATTTATAAGTTCATCGCTTCATATTACAGGTCCACATATGATTGCAAGTTGAAGGTTTGATTTTACTATTTTTATGTTTCATGTTTCAATCTTGGTTAACTTTGTTATGACTTTCATGTTCTATGTCACAATTTAACGTTAGGTTTTATAAGTTCATTATTTTATATTACAAGTCTACGTATGATTACAAGTTGAAGGTTTGATTTTACTAGTTTTAGGTATCACTTTGCATTTTTGGTTAACTTTGTTACGACTTTCACATATGATTTTACAAGTTAACTTTGGAGTTTACAAGTTCATCATTTCGTATTACAAGTCCACATATGATTTTACTAGTTTTATGTGTCACGTTGCGATTTTTATGTTCCTTGTTTCAATCTTGATTAACTTTATCATGACTTTCATGTTATATGTTACAACTTAATGTTAGGTTTTACAAGTTCATCGTTCTGTGTTACAAGTCTACGTATGATTACAAGTTGAGAGTTTGATTTTAATAGTTTCAGGTGTCACTTTGTGATTTTTATGTTCCTTATTTCAATCTTGGTTAACTTTGTTACAACTTTCATGTTCTATGTTATAATTTAAAGTTAGATTTTTCAAGTTTATCCTGGTTAATAGGTTCATCGTTTCTTGTTGATGTCTTATTCGATTGTAAGTTTAAAATTTTGATTTCACTAGATTTAGGTGTCCTATATTTTTTTGATGAGAAAATTTTAGCACCATTTTTAATTATTAAAAATATATATATTTTTTGCAAATTATTATTGTAATGTGTATTAATTTTCGAGCTGTGGGCTACAAGCTATCCGTGAAAGTCCAATTAAATGGTGTAACTCTTTTCTTCTAATTTAGAATATAATTATCAATGAAAAACTGGTAATTTACTTTTTAAAGTGTTATACAGTAATGTAATTATATCTATGATGATATTACATTTTAGTTGAGTTGTAAAATAATTTATAACTCTAAGTATTTTAGAATAAAGGATGTTTAATGAATATAAATTATGAGCTATCTGTATTTTTTTTTTTAGATTAACATAATTTTTCAATTGAAGTGGTAGAAACATTTTTAATTATTGTGTAACATCACTTAAATTAAATGTCATCATTACAATTAATTTATAATTTGTATGCTATTTATATTTGTTGTTAAATATTAAATTGACATTTATAATAAGTTTAAATTAACAAAAATTACTAATTTATATTACAAGGAACAATATTATTTTAAGTGGTAATACAATCCACCAATTACTTTATATGTTAATCAATAAAAAAAATATAGTTTTAAATGTAAAAGACAATAATATATGTATCTATGTAATTACATTGTCGTGAAAGTATGAAAATGTTAAACTATTTCTTTTTAATAACTTTGAATATTTATGAAGATTTAAATTTAAAGATTTTTAAAAAAATTACAATGCATGTGCATTCAAATTTACAATAAAATATTTTAACGAAAAGTTTATAAAAGATTGCCAATGTGATAGAGTGGTAATTTTAGCAATTAGTTTTAATAATCCTAGCAAATAAAAAAAGTATATATTTTTTAAAACCGGTTAAACAGGTTGCCTTGTTTTAATTTTTTATATTATAAAATAATCTAATTTCAAGTAAAGCCTCCAATTAATTATATTTTTATTTTTATCCCAAAAAATTGGGATGTACCAATGCATGACATTTATTGTAGCTAATCCTGAAGAAGTGATATTAGGAAATGGCTACAGTCCAGCAGCTGGACCAATACAGCTGGGACTGTAGCTTTACTGTAGCTTAAGAGTCTGCATGAAGACAAAGAAGGTAATCGGCTACTTCAAGTTTCACCTCCAGCATGTCTCCCGCGCTCAACAATTTCTTCCCGCCCATCAAAACTGAAGCAAAGTTTCAACTGGGACTGAAACCGTTCATTTCCCGCCCATCCAAACTCAAATATATAAATATAAATAAGCTTATATGCGAAAGGGTCATGAAAATAGTACTTATCTCAATGTGTTATATTTAATAAATAAACATAAACAATAAAAGAGACTAGGATCCATCTAATCTTTACTTGACCTTTACGGGATTTACGAGTACATGCCGTTATATTGTTAGGAATTTGTTTATACTGTTTATAAGACGCAATTTTAAGAACATGAAAAACCAAACCTTTTTGCTAGTTTTAATAGTTCTAACTTCACTATTCTTGTCACCTTTCACTGTTGTTCTTCATTATCCTAATAACGATGAACGAAATTCTGGATTGCCAAGTGCAATGCTGGACTGTAGCAGTTTCTCTAAGAATCGCCAAGTGCAATATGACAGTAAAATTATATCGATTAAAATATATTGTAGTTACATTAGAAAAGAAGCAAATTTTAATATGCGTATTTGACAAAAAGAATTCGTTAATTAAAAAGATTTATTGTATTATGATAGCGATGTTTATTAGTAAACATAAAAAATTTATACAGTAAAATTGAATAGTATAATTGTGTAGTACAAAAAAATAATAAATTAATTATTTATGCTATAAAAATATGAAATTTTTTTATGGTTATAAAATAAAAATGCAAATTCTCATATGCATATTTGACAAAAAGAATTCGTTAATTAAAAAGATTTATTGTATTTTTATAGGGATGTTTAATAGTAAACAAAAAAAAATTCACACATTATAATTCTTAATAGTAATAGGGATATAAAAGTTGTGAAAAATGAAATAAAAGCTGTAAAAAACTACGTAAAAGTCGTTAACCGCACTATTAGATTTTCGTATAAGAGTCTTAAATTCTTAATAGTAATCGCAATTAACTGTAAAAACAATCATAAACCGAAGAATAAAAATCGTAGGAAAGGTTACTGTTCATTTGGTTTGGAATTTAACCCGCATTTTCTCCATCTCCTGTAAGATTTGTATCGAGTAAATAAAAGTCGCGAAAAATGAAATAAAAGCTGCAAAAAAATTCGGTGTAAAAGTCGTAAACTGCACAATTACATTTTTGTATAATAGTCGTAAATTACTAATAATAATCATAATTGACGGCAAACAAGTTGTAAATAGAAGAATAACAATCGTAGGGAAGGTTACTGTTCATTTGGTTTGGGATTTAACCCGCATTTTCTCCAACTTCTATAAGATTTGTATCAGGGATATAAAATTCGCGAAAAATGAAATAAAAGCTGTAAAAATCTATGTAAAAGACGTTAACTGCACTATCGGATTTTCGTATAAGAGTCGTAAAATCTTAATCATAATCATAATTGACGGCAAAAAAGTCGTAAACAGAAGAATAAAAATCGCAGTAAAAGTTACTGTTCATTTGGTTTGGGATTTAACCCGCATTTTCTCCAGCTCCTATAAGATTTGTATCGAGTAAATAAAAGTCGCGAAACATGAAATAAAAGCTGTAAAAAAATTCTGTGTAACAGTCGTAAACTGCACTATTAGATTTTTGTATAATAGTTGTAAATTATTAATATTAATCCTAATTAACGGCAAAACAGTCAGAAACAAAAGAATAAAAATCGTAGGGCTGGTTATTGTTCATTTGGTTTGGGACTTAACCCGCTTTTCCCCAACTCCCATAAGATTTGTATCGGGGATATAAAAGTCACAAAACATTTAATAAAAGTTATTAAAACCTATGTAAAATTCGTAAACTGCACTATTAGATTTTCGTAATAGAGTCGTAGATTATTAATAGTAATTGTAATTAACGACAAAACAGTCGTAAAGCATAGAATAAAAATCGTAGGAAAGGTTACTGTTCAATTGGTTCAGGATTTAACTCGCATTTTCTCCAGCTCCTATAAGATTTGTACCAAGTAAATAAAAGTCGCGAAAAATGATGTAAAAGCTGTAAAAAAGTTCTGTGTAAAAGTTGTAAACTGCACTATTAGATTTTTGTATAATAGTCGTAAGTTATTAATAGTAATCGTAATTAATGGCAAAACAATCGAAAAACAAGAGAATAAAAATCGTAGGGACGGTTACTGTTCATTTGGTTTGGGACTTAACCCGCTTTTCCCCAACTCCTATAAGATTTGTATCGGGGATATAAAAATCGCGAAACCTTTAATAAAAGTTGTAAAAACCTACGTAAGAGTCGTAAACTGCGTTGTCCCCGATTTTCGTATAAGAGTCGTAGATTATTAATAGTAATCGTAATTTACGAGAAAATAGTCGTAAATAGAAGAATAAAAATCGTAGTAAAAGTTACCGTTCATTTGGTTTGGGATTTACCCCGTATTTTCTCCAGCTCCTATGAGATTTGTATCGAGTAAATAAAAGTCGCGAAAAATGAAATAAAAGCTGTAAAAAAACTGTGTAAAAGTCGTAAACTGCACTATTAGATTTTTGTATAATAGTCGTAAGTTATTAATAGTAATCGTAATTAACAGCAAAACAGTCGGAAACAAGAGAATAAAAATCGTAGGGACGGTAATTGTTCATTTGGTTTGGGACTTAACCCGCTTTTCCCCAACACCTATAAGATTTGTATCGGGGATATAAAAATCGTAGTAAAAGTTACTGTTCATTTGATTTGGGATTTAACCCGCATTTTCTCCAGCTCCTATGAGATTTGTATCAAGTAAATAAAAGTCGTGAAAAATGAAATAAAAGCTGTAAAAAAACTCTGTGTAACAGTCGTAAACTGCACTATTAGATTTTTGTATAATAGTCGTAACTTATTAATAGTAATCATAATTAACAGCAAAACAGTCAAAAACAAGAGAATAAAAATCGTAGGGATGGTTACTGTTCATTTGGTTTGGTACTTAACCCTCTTTTCCCCAACTCCTATAAGATTTGTATCGGGGATATAAAAATCGCGAAACCTGTAATAAAAGTTGTAAAAACCTACGTAACACTCGTAAACTATGCTGTCCCCGATTTTCGTATAAGAGTCATAGATTATTAATAGTAATCGTAATTTACGGTAAAATAGTCGTAAACAGAAGAATAAAAATCATAGTAAAAGTTACTATTCATTTGGTTTGGGATTTAACCCGCATTTTCTCCGGCTCCTATGAGATTTGTATCGAGTAAATAAAAGTTGCGAAAAATGAAATAAAAGCTGTAAAAAAACTCTGTGTAACAGTCGTAAACTGCACTATTAGATTTTTGTATAATAGTCGTAACTTATTAATAGTAATCGTAATTAACGGCAAAACAGTCGGAAGCAAGAAAATAAAAATCGTAGGGATGGTTACTGTTCATTTGGTTTGGGACTTAACCCGCTTTTCCCCAACTCCTATAAGATTTGTATCGGGGATATAAAATCGCAAAACCTTTAATAAAAGTTGTAAAAACCTACGTAAGAGTCGTAAACTACGCTGTCCCTGATTTTCGTATAAGAGTCGTAGATTATTAATAGTAATCGTAATTTACGGTAAAATAGTCGTAAACAGAAGAATAAAACTCGTAGTAAAAGTTACTGTTCATCTGGTTTGGGATTTAACCCGCATTTTCTCCAGCTCCTATGAGATTTGTATCGAGTAAATAAAAGTCGCGAAACCTTTAATAAAAGTTGTAAAAACCTACATAAGAGTCGTAAACTGCGCTGTCCCCGATTTTCGTATAAGAGTCGTACATTATTAATAGTAATCGTAATTTACGGTAAAATAGTCGTAAACAGAAGAATAAAAATCGTAGTAAAAGTTACTGTTCATTTGGTTTGGGATTTAACCCGCATTTTCTTCAACTCCTATAAGATTTGTATCGAGCGAATAAAAGTCGCGAAAAATGAAATAAAAGCTGTAAAAAAAGTCTGTGTAAAAGTCGTAAAATGCACTATTAGATTTTTGTATAATAGTCATAAATTATGAATAGTAATCGTAATTCATGTCAAAACAGTCAGAAACAAAAGAATAAAAATCGTTGGTAAGATTACTGTTCATTTGGTTTGGGACTTAACCCGCTTTTCCCCAACTCCTACAGGATTTGCATCGGGGATATAAAAGTCGCAAAAGATTTAATAAAACCTGTAAAAACGTATGTAAACATCGTAAACGCACTATTAGATTTTCGTATAAGAGTCGTAGATTATTAATAGTAATCGTAATTGACAGCGAAATAGTCGTAAACCGATGAATAAAAATCGTATGGTAGGTTACTGTTCATTTGGTTTGGGACTTAACTCGCATTTTTTCCAACTCCTATAAGATTTGTATCGGGGACAAAAAGGTCGTGAAATTTTGGATAAAAGTTGTAAAAAATGATGTAAAAATCGTTAACTGCACTATTAGATTTTCGTATAAGAGTCGTAAATTCGGTCGTAGTAATCGCAATTAACTTAAAAAAAAACTTAAAAAGGAGTATAAAAAATAAGCGAGAGTTACTGTTCATTAGGTTCGGGAATTAACCCTCGTTTTGTGTAACTCCAATAATATTTGTATCGGGGACATAGAAGGCGTGAAAAATGAGGTAATATTTGTTAATGACTAACCAACAGTCTTAAAGCGCAGCTGCAAAATTTGCGCACACGAGTCATAAATTCTTAATTATAATAGCAACTGAAGATGTAAAAATCATAAACCAATGTGTAAAACGCGTAAGGTATGTCACTGTTCATGTGCAGTGGTCTGTAACCCACATTTCCCCCACTTGTAAAATATTCGTATTGGGGACATACAAGCTGTCAAGATTTGGATACAAGTTATAAACCCCTGGGTACAATAGGTTAAACAATGAAATTTCGACCAAGACTCGGAAATTGTTAATTATTGTCATCATGGACAGTGTAAAAAGTCAATGGCATTAACATATATCACGTTAGGAAATGCACTGCTCATTCGTACACAGGGATAAACGGAAATTTCTCCATCTCGTATAAGATTTGTACCGAGGGGTTTAAAAGTCATTAAAAATATGACAAAGTTGTGAGCCTATATATCAAAGGCGTAAAGTCCACTATTACAGTTAGTGGCTTACCTTAATTAAATCAACTTTCCAAGGCCACGTAAATTATCATAATTGGATCTATACAGCTTGAAAAAATATGCATACAAATTACAACCAGAGGGTCAAAAGTTGTCAACCATACTATTCATTTTCAATACCTTTCGTAAAAAAATCATACACAATGAATCTTGGCCGCCGCTGCTAAGTTGAGAGAGGTGGATTTAGACTTGAGAACTCCGAAATATATGTCTTCATGTGTCTTATTAATTAATTAGACCTGAAAAAATTAACAATTGAAAACTTAAATAGGAAGTTGTATAGATTACTCACAAGTACAGCGTGGGCGCCAAGGGCCAAGGCCTTGAAAACATACGTACCTCGCCGCATTCCTCCATCCATTAGAGCAAGAACTTTCCATTCAACAGCATCGACGACCTACACCCTCGGGGTGACACCATTATCGAGTTTTAAGATACCTTCGATTCAGCAAGCACAATCAAATGCGTTGTATTTTCATAAAACCACAAGCTATTAAGTTGAAGTGCTAATAATGTTGATGTGAAACTATAGGTCACCTCTTAAAGAACAGAAATAGTGGCAGGAGTATAATCTACTTGTCGTCCTCCATGATTCAGATGAGAATCTAAGCAACATACTAACATAACAAGTTTCAAGTTTGAAACAGTCCGACGAAATCTAAAATGAAAGATATCCTAGAAATATATTGAAAGGAAACTGAAATAGTCTATAGCTTTATACCTTCCAACAGAAAGAAGCAACCTTGATCTTATTGAAGAAAGCTTTGAAACTTGAACCTTTAAAACTCAAGGATCTTAGTCCATGAAAATAATGTAATGATTTTACTCTTACGGCTACAAACAATGGCAAAACTAAGCACAGGTCAATCACAAGGTCACATAATGACTATCGTTGCTATGTATCAGATAAGAACTAAGAGCAAAAAGCACGTCTATGGCACTGATAAATCAAGGGTGTGTTATGTCAACAATAATTACAAGACATTATAATGGACTAAATTATAGGGGACAAGAATCCACTCACATCTGATTCTTTGGTTGTTAATAGGCCTTCCAGATTCAGCAGCGGTGGTACACTTACTCTGCAGAAGTTCTCACATGAGATTTAGAATATATGGTTTCTGGTGAGAAAATCAAACGCAAAATGTGTCAACACGCAACATGATGTTAGACACAACTTTATTCAAAATAACACATTGGTGCACCAAAACACAAATGCTTTCAAATAGAGCGAAAAAGAAATTGATGATAATTCACTTGTTCTTTATGTCTGCCATCATACGATCAAGTCTTGCATCATCGGCAGTGAACACAAGAGCCTTATATCCATTCACTTCAGCCCTTTGCATAAGTGTAGTTGCAATACCTCGCCTCTTTGATTCCTAACAACAGGAATGAGACAAAGTTGCCACTGAGTTCTTAACAATGATAGCATAAGAAATTTGTCGCTGGTAAAGAAAGATTCTTGGCTAATTGAACAATGAAAGAGCTCAGGATTAAGGAATGGCCATGTACACATAATTGATAGAAGGAAATAGCATTCCGGCTGGCAGCAACCTCCTCTATACTACAGTTACCTAAAAAGGATAAGACCTGGAAACAACGAAATAAGAAGAGGAATTTTTAAAACATATATAAGGGCCTGGCTAAGTAAGAAATAATTTCCATATGCCTGGAAAAATACACACACCATTATGGTGTTTCAAATAGTTGCTGCACTGGCTGTGGCTACTTCTTCTCAAATACTTCTCTTGAAATACACACATCAATGGATACAGAATTTGACTAAAAGTTTGTCCCTTTAAGTTTGTACCTTAAAGTATTCATCCAAATAATAATAAAATTCCATAATATTGAAGTCAATGTTTACGGCTAACGGAAATAATCTATTGTTGTATTTATATTTACTGACAAAACAGTCCAGCTTGGGGTGGGGGAGGGATATCATACACACCCCTACTTGTCGATGGAGTCTTATGAAAAGTTTCTACGTCAAATGCTACATGTATGGTGGTGGTCAGGGGCTGAGATAGAGTGGTGGGGGTTCGATGCTGCCATGCAGAAAACATAATCGTAGGTTGTAACCTGCGTTTTAAAAACATTTGTTATTTTTCACGCGGGCTTCGTTCGCAAAGGACGCCTCGATTAACCGTGAACACGATAAATTGGATCTAGTACTATTGTTAATAATTACTTATGATTTTGAGCGAATTGGATTAAAGAACATATTAATAGAACGAAAGGAAGACAATAAAGGAAACAGCAGACAGTGAAGTTGCTCTTATCTTATGTTACAATGCAGCCGCCCAATGTCAATTGATTTAGAAAATTTAACAAGATGACTGTAGTCTCCACGAACTCATCCCCCACCAGGCTTATCCAAACCCAAGCAAGCTCCAGAAATATAGAGCTCATGTGTGGTCGTTCGACAAGAGGTGATATCAAACATTGGTGATAAAGTTTTCAGCTCACTACAACTACAACATACTAACAAAAGCTAGCTACGTTGACTGCGAAATTATGTAGCTGTAAGAACCCACCCAGGTTCGTTTATGACTGTAACAATTCGATGGGGCTGGCCCCTCTGTTATACATAAACTCAGCTGCACCATCAGGTTAACTCATCGCTTTTGCTACATTTGTGAAATTTATGTACGTTCGTGCATACATGGTATACATAAGTTGTTCTATTAAATCAATGACTGGCATTCAGTTTTTAGAGAGATTAATTAACAGGAGATTGCTTACACCCGTGTACCTACGACGAAAGCTAACGTGTGTTCAGTCCGGGGAGCAGCAATGCAATATGTCATTTTTTTTACATGATTTGCATGCAATTACCGTGAAGCACAAAATGAGAGCGACTTATAGGCACAAAGAACAACGGCTTACTAGTAGGAAAGCAACAAGGGGTTTCATTGTGGACAAAAATGTTTTCAAAACAACACGCAAATGGCAAAGACTTGTGCACTTAGTATATCTACCCAACATGGAACTTCTGCTATTACCTCTGGTTACGCTCCCCATCACCCTGCTGCCCCATCCCGTCCAATAATTAGGCTTCACTTGTTATAGTTTCTGAACTTTATTTTTGCCTATTGCAAAACATCAGCCCTGGCGTGATTCAGCGGTGTCATGACCATTTTCAGCAGCAGCGTCAACCGCATTGCATCAGAATTGACCTGCAATTGAATCACACAATATTAGTCACGAAACAGCTAAGACAACTTTGTGGCTATAGTCAAAATCCGTGAAAGGCTACTGTCATACCACGGCGTTTGGGGGACTCTGTAAACAAAGACTGTCCATGAAGTTCATCACATAAACTTCACAATCATACGAGGTCTGCTGCTTTGGAATCTTCTTCTTGGTCGATAGGTTAAAGTTAGAAAACCTCAGCTTCCCATCACGTACACCACTAATTTCATCCGCAAGTATTACGTCCAATGCATACAGCTACAAAATATACAGGTTCTACGTCATTACTCGGGATTGAAATGATATATCAAAATCACACATGGAATACAAACTATCGATGTCACAATGGCAACATATAAACATTCAGTCAATGAAGATTCTGGCACTAACCACTCGCCAACCCATTGTTTCAATCTTTCTTCTCTGTTTGGGTGATGGCAAGGAGTCCCATATCTCGGCTGCCTCGTCCGAAACTCGTATTACCAATGTGAACCAGTGTCCACTGCCATCGAACATGGGCACAAATATCTGCGACATATGGAGTAGATTGTGACTTTAACATCAATTACACAATGCGGTATGCACTCCCTACATCTGACAGACATGCATGTTAATTTCCTCGCAATAATGCTCTATTGTAATAGTTAACTATGGTATGAAAAGCCATGTAATACAATATTCATCTTAATTAATTTGTTCAATAACAGTAACATGTTCGTGACTATGAAACCGTTGGTTGACCTAGTACTATATGTACTGTAGTTCATCATCACTCTTCCCGCAACTCTCGCCTTTCATGTATCATTACCTGGGTACATTTGTCCAGATTAGGCATATAATTCTTCCGATACTGCTCGGCCCTGGCCAGTCCAACTCCATCCAAGCTTTGAGCGGCACGCACGGCTTCCTGCAAAGTAATGATAAATGAAATTAAGAAGACTTGCATCATCGTGTTTTGACTTCCACCCAACCAGTTCATAAGCTCATTAAAGATGCTTACCGAAAACCCAATCGGCAGGAACCAAATCCACTCCGCACTGGTTGGCTTCGTCCTCTGTTCCATCGTTGCGAGCTCCGCATATACGTTTAACACCTACATAATGGGTTTAGTATATGCCATTAGTGAAATTTATCTTCTCCCTGCCTCGACACATCCACACAAGACGAATGGCATTCACGGTTATACTATTGAAATGTTCACATTTAGACCAGGTTTGCGCTTTAAATGAAGGAGTTTTCTCATCCCCTCAATTGCCTACCTCGTTGTCAACCCACTCCTCCGGCCACAACGTGCGCAAGTTGAAACGCATAGCATATGCACACTCGTATCTTACAATAATCTCCCTATAATGTTAACACAACATCAACAATATAAGATCAATAATGCGTAAATAACTAAATCCATTGTGTAGTAATACTCACACCGGATCATTTCCAGTGTTCATGACATATTCTATGACCTGAAGTTCCTCCTCAGTCACGGCGGAGGGTACAACAAACGGCCCAGCCCAATAGCCCCGCCTGCCTCTGCTTCCACGAGCTTTCGCCCACAGAGTTGGCCTGTGCATGAATCGCTTTTTTAGGAAACCTCTCGATTTGGGAGTGACTTCACTCCTCTCAGCCGACGAAACCTCGATGTACACTCCGTCTATCTTCTGTTTTTTGACCTGTATATGACACAAGTTGTAGTCAAGTTATTGCACAAGTAGTTTATTCTAGCAACAAAATAATAAGACAGTGGCATTGGCCCGCTGCCTCATATTCTTAATTCAGTGCTACAACATCGTTAGGCCGCTTAAATGTTGTAATCATATTCGTATCTTACTGTAAAGTAAAGAAATGTTTCCACCATACCTGTCCCAAAGTCTTGTCGCCGTCTTTTGAGGTCATATTTTCTTTCTTCACAATGACAACGTTTTCAGCATCTCTGTCGATGGTAAGATCTTCAATCTCGCCAACTGTCGCACTTTTTTTCCCTTTGCCTAAAGTCTCATCTTCCTCCGCCCCATGTATTACATCGTAGTCATCTCTGTCTGCTTCATCATGGAATGCTGATGGCATTTTGCACAAATTGGAACCCGAAGCACTTCCTGCAACTGACTCATTTAAGTTCCACTAATGTTGTACCCCTTTAGTATCCTCCTTAGGGGCATTTGTATCTGTAGTGTCGACTGCTACCCCCTCATTTTTCTTAGATATCAGATTTGTATCGGGTTCACCCGTACTGGCATTAACATTTGTCTCGAATTCATTCGTAATTTTGGCTTTCTGTGCAGGAAGAATGTCATCCCAATCTGGCAAGGTCGGTTCACTGTGCATAGGCTTCAGACTTTCGCGCATTGCATCCACTGTCGACTCGGGCTGCATGGCAGCAGCCGTAACAGGTGGTGTCAAAAACCCCAGTCCCACATCTGCCAAATCATCAATTGGAGGCTCTGTCGTCTCGGAGTTGTGGTGCTGATCTTGCAACCCTCTGTCAGGACTTGTAGGCAGGGGTGGTTCGGTGGCCTCCTCCTGCTTGGCCTTCACGATTTTAGTAACCACGTCCTGCATCTCCTTCAGAGATTTACTTGTAGACTGCACAATGGCTTCCATTCGAATCTGTCTTACAACCAAGTCGTCGATTGTGTTTTCCCTTTTCACTACATTCTTTATTAGTATCGTTTCACTAAATAGCCCCTTTCCTCTGTCACCAATGTCGTCCTCTTGACCGTCGTCCCCCACACTAGTACCCTGCACTAACAATATATGATCAGATATCATATGACTCAGGTGTTATTTTGGCAGCATGGATGCAAATCATAATATGACTGACCTTGTCCCTCGCACATTTAATGCGTGCGTGTATGGCCCTGTTGATGTCACTTCCTGACCATGCAATGACTGGGCCTGCCCGATTCCTACCCCTCTTAACCTTTCCCCCCACTTTATGGATGAAGAGCAGCTGTATTGGAAGAAAATATAAGTTAATTCCACATCCATGCTTTCAATCCTCCAGCAGCTGGATTAACATTAGTTGTTCGAATGCAGCAAAGGAAAGTTAAAGTGTAGTTCTACAATCGTTAAGTATATCCGACTGATTGCGTTAAGAATTGGTAAACAGAGGAAATCTCAAATTCGTCAATATTAGGTAACGTAAGGTGAGTACATGGCTTCATTCACTTACCTCCATGAACAGAACACATCCGGCCCAATGACTACATTTCTTCTCTGTCAAATCACTAACACCGTCAACGAACTTGGTGAAGCAAAATAAGGCCCAGTTGAATTGTTTTATTTGATGGGTTGGTAACAGCGAGTGAAGATATCCATGGTCGATCGACAAGCCAGAAGTTGGGCACAGCAGTGTAGCTAATGTGAAAAGCATGAATGCCACCTTGAACTCGTCCCCTGCCTCTTGGCTATTAGACATAATCTCCTCAAGCTTATTGATTGTTATGTCGCGTTTCCCATCGCATAATTTTGCAACCAATTCTGCAACATCAAGATTATTACCGCATAGTTTGACGGGCAGTCCTCCATCCATAACGCCCAAAGTATCCTCAAAGACTGCAGGACTTAATAACAAAGACTCATCGTCTAGTTGTAATACACATGTCCGCAGGTCGAAGTCATCTAGTAAATGCAAACACAATCTACTCCTCAATCTCCGGGGTCTTATATTCAGAAGATTCCCCAACCCAATGTCTTCAATTGTGCCTCTTTGCGCTTCATTCAAATTCTGAACCTGTCGATGAAATCTGTGGGGGCTACATCGGGTTTGGAATGACTCAAATCCGGTCTTGGTGATGTCTGCATTGGCGCTGGAGGAAGCAGCTTGTGGCGCGTCGTCAGGTTGTCGATATTCAACATACTTGGCCTTGTCGCTACTACTGAGGGACCTCCACTTTTCGCTAATTTTCTTATTCATCTGCAGATGCCGCAATGGTGCAGTTAAAAAAGTGCAAGTACAACTACATGAGCATGAAAAATAAAGGCCACTCTGTCGATAGTAGACATTTATTACCTCGCTATCGACCTTAATTATGCTGTCATTCTATTGAAATAATGCTATCTGCTCCCGCCTACACATGAAGCATGTGGAAAACATGTTACTTGCAAAAAAAAAATTTTATATACGTGGACTATTGCATTCGAACTATTTATCGTTATCACAACCCGGACACGTCGACCTACTATACATTTATTCTAAGTGCAGTAGAGTTGGTCCATGATGAACACTTAAATATGCATGTTTAATAAGAGTTTAGTTCATCATATTGCATTAATAGTGTCATTAAATTCCTCAACTTAAGCATATTTGTAGCATTTGCATCTTTGGAATTAATTTCTCTTAATTTTGGTTTTGTTACAGGTTCGGTAAAATGGGCATAACTCTCTATTTATAGATCAGAATGGTGCAATTCTTAATGTTTTGGAAAGCTGATTCAATTGTCTACAAGATTGCATTTCACAAGCATCATCAAATTCGGGCTCTTAGTGGACCAAAATTGGGCTTGAAGTGAACCCATCTACAGTCTCGGCCCAGTCTGACCAGGCCTCAGTATTTGGACCGTATCTCTCAAAATACGTATCCAAATTGTGCAAATCAATATGTTCTAGAAAGCTGAGAGAAATATCTACAACTTTCATGAAGACATGTGATTAAAATTCACAACATTTCGATGTCAAAATGATGGTCAAAGTCGGTGCCTAATGATCCCAATTGTCAAAGATATTTACAACTAATATTTGACAATTATGCCCTTGTAATTTGACAAGTTTGCCCCTGGATGTATCTATAAATAGAGGTGCCTTGTGACCCATTAGGGCATCTTGGCCTTGGCTGGAACATTTTGGCTTTGGCTAGGATCTTGTATTGTGTTTTGTGTGTTTATGTTATTAATGAATTTCCTTTTTCTTGCATTTTATTTTCTTTCTATTATAATGTTCTTATAATTTCTCTTTTGCTAAGGTGAAAGGGTGAAACCCTTGATATGAGAATAAGGATTCTCTAACCCTTAATATGTGCTTAATAATCTTAATCTTATAATGTTTATTCAATATGATTTATATTTAATTTCTTAATCAATCTTGACACCACTCGTAAAGTGGAGGTCTTGATCCATTGTCGACAATCCTTGGCACATCAAATGCTTGGATCCTTTCTAGATGATGTATGGTTCTTCCTTACCGACACGAATCTAGTTAGGAACCTTGATTTGTTGTAGACATATGGTGATTGGCACATTGGATGCTTGAACCCATTTACAAGAAGTGGTATAAATATTGGTAATGAAACAAATATAATTCATATAACTAAAATGGGTTAATTATCCTTATTTAAAATATCAAGGGCGGATCCCCTAACCTTAGCCTTCATTGTTATTGTGTTAATTCCTCTTGTATTTTAATTATTCTATTGTTTATGAACTTTTATTTTATTTACTATGGTAGGTTCTACCACCTTATGAAATTGTTCTTTAATTTACTATGGTTGGTATACCACCTATTTCCATGGATGGTTTTACCTCCTCTTGCTTTTTGTTTTATATTTGAATGGTTGGTAATACCACCTACCATCTTACATATTTGTTGATATTATTATGTCACCTCTTTGAATCATCCATATCACATTTGTTTAGCTTATAATTTGTAACGCTTAAATCTCCTTCCTCGTGGATCGACCCCGGTCTCACCGGGTTTTATTACTTCGACACTCCTATACTTGGGAGACAATCCCTTTTTCGGATGTGTCAAGTTTTTGGCGCCGTTGCCGGGGAAGGTAAAAATTGGCGTGCAAAATTGTAAGTGTTCTCTTTTCTCATCTTAGATCTAAATTTTTTTTATTTTTGTGTGTTCATCTTTTGCTCTCTTTTCTTCTCCCTTTCTTGCATGCAAATTTGGTCACGAACATCTAGTGGTAGACTTGTTAGAAAAACATCATCTTCCTTAGAAAACATGGCCAACAATCATGAGGAAATATTCACGGATGAAGGGGACAACCGTTCGCAACAAAATGATCAAAACCAACGAAGAACCCTCAAAGACTACATGAATCCGGTAAGGACTAGTGCACCATCTTGTGTAGTTTCTCCTCCAGATTCAATCCATTTCAATTTCAAACCAAGTTTTGTTCGACTTCTACCCACTTTTCATGGCCTTGACATGGAGAACCCATATTCGCACTTGAAACTCTTTGAAGAGGTATGTAGCTCCTACACTGACCCAAATTGTAGCATAAACACCATTAGATTAAAGCTTTTTCCTTTTTCTTTAAAAGATAAAGCTAGAACATGGCTACAAAATTTGAGGTCGAATTCCATCAGTTCATGGGATGAGATGAAACAACAATTTTTGAAAAAATTTTTTCCTACCCATAGAACAAATTCTCTTAAAAGACAAATTTCTGATTTCTCTCAAAAACAAGGGGAAACCCTTTACCAATGTTGGGATAGGTATAAAGAACTACTTAATACCTGTCCTCACCATGGGTTTGAAACTTGGAGAATAGTTGCACACTTCTATGAAGGGTTAACACCTCAAGATAGGCAACTAGTAGAATTAATGTGTAATAGAGAATTTAAAGAAAAAGACCCTGAGGAAGCACTTGACTTCCTAGATTCCTTGGCAGAAAAGGCACAAAATTGGGACACTGCTGGCACCTATGAGGTACCAGGCAAGGCCCCAACCTCGACATCCAATAGAGGCATTTACAACCTTAGGAAGACCATGACCTTCAAGCCAAATTTGCATCCCTAGCTAGAAAAGTCGAGGCTTTAGAGATGAAAAAGAGTGGTCAATTGAAATCTATTCAAGAAAATGTCTGTAACATTTGTGATGACAATGACCATTCTACTGATGATTGCCAACTTTGCCTGCCTTTAGGGAATGTCTCCATGAAGAAGCCAATGCCTTGAACACTTTCAAAAGGCCAAATCACAATCCATATTCACAAACCTACAATCCTGGTTGGAGAAATCATCCAAATTTTAGCTGGAAAAATGACAATCATGCACAATCTTCACAAGTCCCTTTTCAAGCACAACAAAATTTTCAAAATTCTCATGATCATGCATATGCTCCTCCTCCTAGGAATGACTTCAAGAAACATTGCATTCATTCATTACAAAGCAAGAGACTTTCAATAGCCAAACTGCTCAAACATTAGCAAATTTGTCAGAAAACTCTTGCAAAATTTGCATCTACATTTAGCATCCAAGAGAAGGGAAAAATTCCTTCTCAAACATTGCAAAACCCCAAAGATCAATCTAACTCAAATGCAGGGAGTTCAAATAACCATTATTTTGACCAAGCTAAATCAGTCAAGACCCTTCGCAATGGTAAGGTTGTTGAAAAACATATTCCTAACCCTTGTGAGACAGAAGAAGAATCGATCTCTAAAGGGCAGGAAGAGGTTGCCAAACCAACACCTAGCGAAGAGGAAACAAAATCCTCATCTGTGCCTCCATTTCCTCAAGCATTAGCCACACAAAAGAAGCCAACTCACAATTCTGAAATCTTTAAAATTTTCAAACAGGTAAGGTCAACATTCCCTTACTTGATGTGATCAAACAGGTACCTTCTTATGCAAAATTTTTGAAAGACTTGGTGCACTGTGAAAAGAAACACTGAAGGTGAAAAAGAAGCCTTTTAGCTGAGCAAGTAAGTGAATCTTCAAATAATAATACAGTGAAATATAAGGATCCAGGTTTGTCCTACAATTTCATGTGTTATGGAGACCATAAAATTGAACAAGCTTTACTTGATCTTGGTGCTAGTGTGAATTTGCTTCCATACTCGGTTTTTCAAAAACTCATCTAGGTGAGCTTAAAACCAAACTTCTGTGACTCTTGTGGCTGCTGGATAGACAATTTAAAGGACAAGAGACAGGTAGAAGATGTGCTAGTTCAAGTCGATAAATTCATTTACCCAGTGGATTTTATCGTCTTGGACACACAACCAGTGGAAGTAAGCAATTCAATTCTTGTTATTTTAGGGCGTCCATTTCTAGCTACTTCTAATGCTTTGATTAAATGCAGGAATGGAGTCATGAAGCTATCATTTGGGAACATGACATTAGAACTTAATGTTTTTAATATGTGCAAACAACCAAATGAAGAAGAAGATGAAGTTGATGAAGCAAATGTAATTGAATCTATTGTGGAAGATCACATCCAAAAAGGGAGTTCTTCTGGCCCTTTGGAAACTTCTC
>SNVD02010119.1:0-43352 GCA_013180625.2 Boswellia sacra
GACCATTCTAGAACTACTCGGTTTTATCTATTGAAAACAGATATAAGGTTCCTTATAAGTTTTAGTCATTTTATAATGAAATAAAAAATCAGTTTGGCATTTCAACAAAAGTTTTACTTTCAGTCAATGCTTTAGAATACACTTCATCTTTTTTATCTCATTTTTGCAATTCTAATGGTATCTTACATCAAACCTCATGCTCTTATACTTCACAACAAAATGGAGTCTTTGAAAGAAAGAATAGACATTGTTCGATGTTGCTCGCACTTTATTCTATCATATGAAGGTACCATCTAGATATTGAGGGGAAGCGGTTCTGACAGCTTGTTATCTAATTAATCGTGTTCCTTCATCAGTTCGTCATTTCTGTACTCTATATTATGTTTTACACCTAGGTGAACCTCTATTTCTTCCTCCTCCTCATATTTTCAGTTGTGTTTGTTTTATACATAAACATAATCTCTTCGATAAATTTTCTCCTAGATCTATTAAATGTGTTTTTCTAAGATACTCTTGCACTTAGAAAGGTTATAAGTGTCTTGATCCTCAATTTGGAAAATACTTTGTTAGTGCTGATATTACTTTCTTTGAGTCTACCCCATTTTTTTCATTAGATAGTTCTCAATTAGACACTGATATTGTTTCTCCTCCTATTCATTTGCCTGTCTTACCTAATGAGTCTATGTCTAAGCCTTTGTAGGTGTATACTAGCTGACAACCAGCTCCTCAGAATGTTCCTTCAAGTGATCATCTTCTACTCAAGCATTTTCTTCTAATCCAGATTCTATTCCTATGCTAGCTCTATCCGATCTTGACCTTCGTATTGCTCTTTGGAAAGGTACTCATAAAGCTCAAAAGTATCCCATTTCTAATTTTGTCTCATTTGATGCTTTATCTTCCTCTCTTCGCGCTTTTTCTTTGTGTTTATCTATGGTTTCCCTTCCTAATAATTATCAGGAGGCATTAGCTCATTCTGGTTGGCAGAATGTTATGGAAGAGAAGATGTCAGCTCTTTGTAGTCATGCTACTTGGACCTTACAATCGTTACCTAGTGGTAAAGAAGTTGTTGGTTGTCGATAGGTGTTTACAATCAAATATCATCCTAATGGTCCTATTAAAAGGTTAAAAGGTTAAAAGCGCGGTTGTTACCAAAAGGTATACAAAGACTTATGGGGTTGATTATCTTGAGACTTTCTCTCCAGTTGCCAAGCTTAATTCAGTATGCATCTTAATCTCTTTAGCTGTTTTCTTTGATTGGCCACTTTTCCAACCTGATGTCAAAAATGCTTTTTTGTATGGTGATCTACATGGAGCAACCACCAGAGTTTGTTGCTCAGGGGGAGTCACATTTAGTTTGTAAGTGAACAAAGCTATTTATGGGTTGAAGTAGTCTCTACGGGCTTGGTTTGAAAAGCTTAGTAGAGTGTTGTTGTCCATCAAATTCAAGTGCAGTCAATCTAATCATTCTGTGTTTGTTAAGAAAACTGGTATAGGAATTGTAATTCGGCAGTGTATATGGATGATATCATTATGACTGGAAGTGATTCTAATGGAATTGAAGATGTAAAATAATAGTTGAGAAAACAGTTTCACACTAAAGATATTGGCAAATTACAGTACTTCCTCGGTATTGAAGTTGCATGAAGTAAAGAAGAGCTTGTTCTTTCTCAAAGAAAGTATGTCTAAGACTTACTTGTTGAAACAGTGATGTTAGGATACAAATTAGTTGAGGCTCCTATGGATCCAAATGTAGTCCTAGATGATGAAAGTAGTCTAGAATTTGAAGATAAAAGAGATATAGCAGTTTGGTATTTATCTTATTGTCACTTGACCTGACATTACCTTTGCAGTCGGTCTTGTTAGTCAGTATATGCAAAATCTAAGAAAGATTCAATGGGAAGTCGTATGTAGGATTCTACATTATCTCAAGCAGTCTATGGGAAAAGGGGTTGTTTACAAAAAGGAAAGGAACAAGATATAATTAGTTATTCAAATGCTGATCAGGCTGGTACAAAATCTAATGGGAAGTCAACAAGTGGATATTGTATCTACTTGGGATGAAAACTTGTCACTTGGAGGAGTAAAAAATAAAATGTGGTTGCCAGATCTAGTGCAGAAGCAGAGTATCGTGCTATGGCTCATACAACATTTGAGATTATGTGAGTGAAAAATTTACTAGGTGAGGTTGGGGTGACTGTTAAAGCACATGTAGTGATGTTTTGCGATAATGTTGCAACTACCTATATTGCTAGCAACCCTATTTTTCATGAAAGGACAAAACATATTGAAGTTGATTGTCATTTTATTAGAGAAACGATAATGTCTGAAACAATTATCACATCATATGTTAAGTCTGGAGATTAGGCTGGAGACATTTTTACTAAAGCTGTGCAAAGAGGGATTTTCCTTCATCTTTTTTTCAAGTTGGGTATAGATGATATCTATTCTCCAACTTGAGGGGAAGTGTTAAAAGATTTATTTTAGTATTATGTAATTTATATTTTCCCTCATTATCTAGTATTTCCTTTTTATCCAAAAGAGTGAAACTATCCTAAGTTTCTTTATTGCATTTATCTCTTTCCTATTTTGTCTTTTACGATTGTACTATAAATTTCATAGCTTTTCCTCTATCAATATAGAAAATTTTGTCGTTCAACAATAGGCAAACATGGCAATTATAGTATAATATAGCAATCAAGGCAATTCTAGCCTAATTCAAACATGATATTTCCTAGCATTATTCAAAACATTCATAAGTTTTCCTAGCATGATCCTAATCATGTGCTCCTAAGCATGTGATATGTTTGAAACTAGCAAGTATACTAATCGCACAAGTAATAAAGTGATGAGTAAGATATCATTCCCACGAGGATTGTTTCTAATTAAATTTGTTATTTGAAAGCAAAAACAGAATAAATGGGGGGTTTGTTGATTGATTAACTAGATGAAATATTAATGCAAATAAAGAATAACACAATGCAAACTTAATTGAAGTGAGAATTAATCAATGATAGAAATCTAGTTAGGGGATCATTCTCTGCCACAAGATATGGATTTGCGAATTAATCATAGAATTGTCATCCAATTACAACATTGAAATTAGCAACCGTAGATAACAACAAGCTCTATTATCCCAATCTTTCCTTACTTTGTTGTTAAATAAAACAAGCTCTTTATTTAATCTCTAACCATTAAACAACCTAGAACAAACTCTCTAAATTTAATTCAATGGAAGCATTACGATAAGAAAGATAGGTTGATCTAAGCAATAACCACACAGGTTCGGATTATTTAACTTAGGTTGTATTCTCCAATTGCAATCTCTTATCACAATTTTGCTACTACGGATTAGAAATTCAAGACAATTACGGATCAAGATTTCTACTCTAGCAATAGACAACAATCAGATTATATTCAGTTGGCCACCCCAAATACAATCAGCAAGCAATCATAAGCATTAGATATGGGAAAATACAAGCAATTTCAATTAGAGAGATGGATAACAACTTCTTGCACAATCAACTCACAAAAACCATATCAAGGGTTTTGAAATCACCCTCAATCAAATCAGATTTAGTTACACATATTGTGCCTACCATCATGTGGATGATGGGTCTACCATCAATATTGTGCCTATGAAGATATTGCACAAGTATGGGGACAGTGAAGATGAACTTGAGCCATGCGAGATGGTGATTAGGGCCTATGATGACTCGAAGAGGGGTGCCATTGGGATATTCAATGCGTTAGTGAAGACTGAGCCTATTGAAGTAATGACAAAATTTATGGTTCTTGACATTCCAGTCACCTTTGCTACTTTGTTGGGAGGAACATGGTTCCTTCCACTTGGTGGAGTCCCTTCCACATTGCATCAGAAGATTTGATTCAGCATGGATGGGGAGTTTGTAACCATTCATGCAACCTCAACAATTGCACCCGCTACTTTGAGTGTGAAGGTTGGAGAAATACCTTACATAGGAGGCTTTCATGTAGCCATGATTGATAAAGTCAGCCCCAATTGTTGCCAAAATAATGAAGAAGCAAGGATACTTGCAAGGAACTGGGCTTGGGAGAAATGGATGTGGTTTACCATCTCTTCCAAATTTCAAAAGGTAAACTTCTAAAAGAGGTTTGGGTTATGAGTCCGATGGGGAAGAAAAAGACTTTGAACCCAAGAAGGGAAGATTCATCAAGTTCGTCAAGGCCCAAGATACGAAGTATGTGGGAGCTGCCAAAACATGGGTTTTCAAGGGACTGTTGAAGCCCGGATTTGAAATTTTGAAGGATATGCTTCAAGTAAGAATCTCCAAGGGGAATGACTTGGTTGAAGAAATGGAGAAAATGACGATCAAGGAGGAAAAGCCTCAAGATCAAGCGTTATCAATGGACCTATCCGTCGACCTTGCCGCCTTCATCAAATAAGGAATCAAGGATGTTTTTTATGAAGATATATTTGTTCCTAACCTCTTTGAAGAAGAGGACATTGTCTACGTTTCAAAGTTTGATGCAATAAAGAATCAGTTTGCTTACTTGTGTGATGTCTCTCCAAATGGCATTGTGCATCATAATTTGCATTTCACTAGCATATTTGACATTCACACCACTCAAACTCATGACATTAGTCTTGGCACAATTAAAAAACCCAACAACATATGCATTGCAGTTGACAAAATTCTTGAAGAGAGAGAGAGATTTGAAAAATTACTAAAGAAACATGAAGAAATCTTCGCCTGATCCTATGATGATATGCCTGGAATTGATAAAAGTATCATTGACCATATGATTCTAACGTATCAGCACATGAAGCCGATTGATAGGTGTTTATTTATGTATCATTTTCATATCAATTCATCTATGTTTCTTTGCTATAATCCTTGGTATTTTTATGTTTTTGTGTGGTTTTGATGTTTGTAGGAGTTTTTGAGCAACTTGCACAGAAATGGAGTAAAACCCTTCATTTTCACCTCTGCTAGTCAACCATCTTCTCGGATTTAATTTTATTGATATACAACGAACCGGATAACATGTTATATACCATTGGAAAGCTCTCGAAGTCTATTTTCTAGAGAAATTTACGGTTCATAAATCCATTCAGTGTACCGAAAGTTATAATCAAAACAGTGTGAAAAGTGTAGAAATGTAATTCCACAAATCACTGTAGCATGTATAATACGGGACACTGTAGCAGGTTACTGTAGTAGAGTATATAAACACATTTTAGGGTTTTATTTGAATAACTTGAAGGGGGGAGAACGTGTTGGAGGCAGCATTTCTGGATTTCTCTCATCCCTTGGAGTTCTTGAAGGAGAAAGAAGGCTTGGAAAGAGGAAGAACTACAATCCTAAGGAGATTCATCTACAAAGGAGATTTTCAAAGGATTTGCTAAGTTTTTCTTTTCCTTTTCAATTCTGGAATTTCTCTGTATTGCATTTATGTTGTGTTTAAACATGTGTAACTGAATCTGAATTGGTTGAGGGTGATTTCAAAGCCCTTGATATGGTTTTTGTGAGTTGATTGTGCAAGAAGTTTTTATCCAATTCTCTAATTGAAGTTGCTTGTATTTTCCCATATCTAATGCTTATGATTGCTTGCTGATTGTATTTGGAATGGCCAACTGAATATAATCTGGTTGTTGTCTATTGCTAGACTAGAAATCTTGATCCGTAATTGTCTTGAATTTCTAATCCTTAGTAGCAAAATTGTGATCAGAGATTGCAATTGGAGAATACAACCTAAGTTAAATAATCCGAGCTTGTGTGTTTATTGCTTAGATCAACCTATCTTTCTTATCGTAATGCATCCATTGAATTAAATTTAGAGAGCTTGTTCTAGGTTGTTTAATGGATAGAGATTAAATAAAGAGCCTGTTTTATTTAACAACAAAGTAAGGAAAGATTGGGATAACAGAGCTTGTTGTTATCTACGGTTGATAATTTCAATGGTGTAATTGGATGACAATTCTATGATTAATTCGCAAATCCATATCTTGTGGCAGAGAATGATCCCTTAACCAGATTTCTTTCATTGTGTATTCATCAATTGATTTAACTTTGCGTTTATTATTCTTCATTTGCTTTCGTATTGAGTTTAGTTAATCAATCAACAAAACCCCTCATTTAGTTTATTGTTGTTGGAAAATAACAAATTCAATTAGAATCAATCCTCGTGGGAACGATATCTTACTTATCACTTTATTACTTGTGTGACTAGTATACTTGCTAGTTTCGAACGCATCAAGTTTTTGGCGCCGTTGCCGGGAATTGATTTTCTAATCGATTTGTTTTTTTGTTTTCATTGTTGATTCATATTTTCTTTGTTTTTCTTTTTCTGATTGTTTGTGTTTAGACAACATGGCAGTAAACTTCTATCAATTCAGTAGCGGATTTGAGCCACAAGTACCATGGAGAGTAAATGAGGTAAGCACTCCGAACATTAAACAACAACTTTCTGAGCTAACCTCTCTTGTGGAAAACATGGCTGTAGGGGATATGCAGAAATCTTATGCATGTGGGGTATATTCTACCATGGAGTATCCAATCGACTTGTATCCAACTTTACAAGAAGAATATATGGAACGAGCCAATGCCATGGGTGGATTTCCAGGACAACCAAGGCAATGGTATGATCCCTTCTCTAATACTTACAATGCTGGATGGGGAGATCACCCTAATTTTAATTACTGGAATCATCAACCAATCGCCCCAAATGCCATACCAAATTAGCCACAAGGTTTTAATCAACCTAGAGTACAGCAACCATTTCAAGTGCAACCACCACCAATGCCACAACCAGTACCACAACCAGCTCCAGAAAACTCAGGTATGTCACTCCAGGATATTGTTAATGCACTTGCCACTAACACAATGCAATTCCAGCAGGAAACTGGGACAATTGGCTACTAGCATGAGCAAATTCCAAAACCTGGCAAGACTCAAATGGGACAATTGGCTACTAGCATGAGCAAATTCGAGGGCCAAGACTCAGAAAAATTATCTTCTCAAACGGTGATCAATCCAAGCGAGACTGCTAGTGCGATAACTTTGCGAAGTGGAGAGCAATTAGATGTCTTACCGGGAAAATCACAAACTGATGAAGGAGATGACACCACATCCACCATGAACAAAACATTGACTTCTCAGGTAAATCCTATAACTCCCATTCCTTCATATGTTACTCCTCCACTTTTTCCTAGTAGATTTGCAAAATCGAAGAAGGAGGAACAAGAACAAAAAATCCTGGAAACTTTTTGCAAAATCGAGGTAAATGTACCACTTCTGGATTCTATCGAGCAAGTACCTCGTTATACAAAATATCTCAAGGAGTTATGCACCAACAAGAGAAATTTAAAAGGGAATGAGAAAGTAAGTGTGGGGAAAAATGTTTCAGCTGTATTGCAAAGAAAAATTCCTCCGAAATGCAAAGATCCAGGTACGTTCACCATTCCATGCACCATTGATAATACCAAGTTTGAAAGAGCTATGTTAGATTTAGGAGCATCTATTAATGTCATGCCATATTCTATTTATGCTTCTTTAAATCTTGGACCTTTTGTGAAAAATGGTATACATTCACTTGCTGATCATTGTAATGCATAATCCCAAAGAAGGTTGTGGCAAAGATGTGCTGGTGCAGGGGAATCAATGGTTTTCTAGCAGACTTCTATGTCCTTGAAATAGAGAATGAGACATCTCCTAATCCAACTCTGATTCTTTTAGGGAGACCATTCTCGAAAACTGTTAGAACCAAGATTAATATTCATGATGGCACTCTCACCATAGTGTTTGATGGCAAGGTGATCCGTTTCAATATTTTTGAGGCAATGAGGTGCCCTAGTGACTTATATTCTGTTTTTGTAGTTGACGTTCCTGATTCTTTGCCACAACAAGGTTTTGAGTTAACTCGCAAGGATGGATTGGAAATGGCTATTAGTAAGCACATAGGGACAGAAAATTCCAAAGAACCAAGAAGTTTGATACAAGTGTCCAAAGAAATGGAGGAAGCTAGGCAATGCTAGATGAGATATAGCTTATAATCACAAACAGGTATGATGTTTCATACATTGAATTACCTTTATCTAATGAAAAACTTCTTCCTTCTGTGATGAAAGCCAATACCTTGGAGCTTAAGCTACTTCTAGATTATTTGAGGCATGTGTTTTTGGGTGAAAATGATTCTTTGCCAGTTATAATAGAAATGGGCCTTGCACCACTACAAGAAGAGAAACTCGTCCAAGTACTTAGAGATCACAAAATAACTATTGGGTGGATGATTGCTAACATCCCAGGCCCAGCCATATGCATGCAACAATTCTTGTTGGAAAAAGGATCCAAGCCCACTAGAGAAGCACAGCGGAGATTGGACTCTCCCATGATGGAACCAACGTCGGGCTGAGGACGTTAAACCAAGCGCTTATTGGGAGGCAACCCAATGTTTTTGAAAAATAAAAAAAAAGAAGAAAAGAAAAATAAAATGAGGTAATAATGATCGATTTTGTGTCTCGAGGAGATTCCTTTCATAGGCCATCAAATTGATCAGGTTTTATCTCTCTTTGCCATCTGTCTTATTTGTTTTTTATATTTTTTTACTTGTTTTTGACTTTTTTTTGCTATTGTGTTGTTATCTCTTTTATGTGTCTTTAGTTTTGTTTCTGCTCTTTTCTTTTCCTTCCTTTTGCTTAATTTGATTATTCCGTACTTCGAATTCATTTGTGCAACAGCTTGAGGAAACATCCAAACGGGAGCTGAAGTCATTGCTCGAAGGTTTGAAACGTGCATATCTTGGAGAAAAACAAACTCAATTGCATTATCGGTAATAGCTCTCATTTCTCCTCTTCAATGGATGCCGATATCTTTGTGTCAAACCTTCGTAAATATTTCCCTTCACTTCCTCAAAATGCTGTGTTTAAAATTTATAAAGTACGGATGACTAGACTTTGGGCATTGATGCTCCTAAATGTGCCTGCAGATATCCGATGGCTTATCGAAGCTAAGGTAAGATTGTCCGGTGAGACTGACATTAATCTCGCAAAATACATGCCTGGTCTAGGGAAAAGCTACTACGCCAAGAGGCGAAGAGCGAAGAGGTTACAAGTATGCTATAAATGTGCTACATGGAATTGTAACCAGACTTGTCGTTCATTAGGTCTTGTGTCAAGAAATAGAGAAGATAAACTTTCGTTTATTAAGAATGGTCTGAGTAATGAGTCGCTGGATAATGTTTTATTAACTCTTGAGTCACATTCTTGTGGACTTGTTCAGCGTTAATTGCTTAATCTATGGACACAATTTCGTGATGAATTGCAGTGTTATAGTCTAGGGAATCTGACTAAAAACGACCCTGTTTGCCAGTTTATAAGAAAACTGGATGGGAAGCAAATCCCCGACTCATAGAAGGCGTTTCAGCCGTTACTGGACGTAAAACCAGAGGAAGATGTGAGCCACAATCACAACTACTTGTATATTTGAATGTGTGTTGTTGTTGTCGAATTTTATTTCTTTCTTGTTTCGTTTGATCTGATTATCAATGTTGTTTTTGTGTTGTTGTTGTTTGTTGATTTTGTTTTTTTAATTTCAAGTTTTCTTTTTGACAAACCATATGACTACCCTATGGCATAAGTACACATGGGAGACAAGTGTGGAGGTTTTGTCAACCTCCACCGAAAGTGTATCTCTATTTTTTATGCTTCACGTGGGAGACAAGTGTGGGGGTTTTGTCAACCCCGCCGAAAGTGTATCTCCATTTTCCATGCTTCACGTGGGAGACAAGTGTGTAGGTTTTGTCAAACCCCGCCAAAAGCATATCTCATTTTTTCAAATCTTGGGGCGATAAATCTGCATCGAGCAACCCCACCGAAATTATGTCCCCATGTGTCAAATTTGAGAGTTTTACGTGTGTATATATCCATTCTGCATATTTTCAAATGTCATTTTATAACCTGTCTTGCACTTGAATTGCATAATACCTAACGTGCATCATTGTCTTACACAAGTTTATAGCACTTTTAGAAATGGAGAAAACACCAATTCGTCGATTCCAAAATATATGCGTATTTTGTGGATCGCAATTTGGTAAAGATGGAGAGTTTACAATAGCAGCTCTTGATCTTGGTAGGACATTAGCTGTGAGGGGTATTCATTTGATTTATGGAGGGGATAGTCTTGGGTTAATGGGGTGTGTGTCGACAGCCGCATCCCTAGGAGGGAGCAAAGTTCTCGGCATTATTCCAAAACAATTAGCTGTACGAGATATCGTAGGCAATACAATCGGGGAAGAGTTACAGGTCTCTAGCATGCATGAGCCTATTGCACATATGGTTGTTAAGTCCGATGCATTTATAGCTTTGCCTGGTGGTTATGGTACATTAGAGGAGATATTTCAACTCACCTCTTGAGCATAGCTAAACATCCATCGGAAACCCATTGGTTTGTTAAATGTCAATAATTTTTTTTCATGGTTTGTTGTCCTTTCTTGATCATGCTGTAGGAAAAAACTTCATCTCACCGTCGGCGAGGCAAATCCTGGTTACAACTTCAACTGCAGGGGAGTTAATTGATAAACTCCAAGAATTCGTCTATTCGCCTGATCCAACAACGGCTCGGATAGATTGGTTTGGAGAAGGCAATAAAAGGCGTAGACTGGATTTAACGCTCCATCTGTAATCTCTATCTGTTGGTTTGCTTCGTTTTTGTTTACTTTCTTTTTAGTGTGTTTATTTCAGATTTTTCATGTCATTTCTTTTGAGTTTTTTTTCAGGTTATTTTTTTCACCCCAGGTAATATTTTCTAATCTCGATTTTTAGAGTGGTGGCTTAAAAAGTTCAAGTTCTCTTGAAACGCATTCTGGATCTCTTCAATCCATAATGGCTGAATAAGGAGGCTAACTTCTAAACTTTTTAGACCCATTCTAACTGAACTTGTTTTTGTTTGCTGACTTGTTGAACTTTGTTATTTTATGAGTGAGTTTAGTTTTGCGTAATTTAGAGTTGTTATGTGTTTTTATCTTTATCAGTTTCGATTCAAAAAAACAATTGTAGAAAAACCTGAGAATGGCAGAATATGGGGTTTTCTTAACTCTTGAAACGCATTCTCTCTCAATAAATCTGTAGTTTGTTTATTTCATGTTGTTTGAAGTGTCTTGTTTCTTGATTTGTTCTTCATAATAAAGGTATATAGGCTGGAAACCTTAAGTCTGCGGGCTACTGGTCCTAAGGATTGTTGAAATATACAATCTTGACTCAGGTGTAACAACGCCACGTACCTCTTTTCTTGCATTTTGTGGGTCGATGATAAGATAATGATTGAATTAAGAATAACTCTTGGAAAATGATAAATGATACATAGATCTGTGTGCTTGAAATGTTTATTGGTTTTTGCTTTGCTTTTGATTCCTTACGCAACATTGAGCACTGAGCTATTATCACTGAGTTATTTGTTCACTTAGAGAAAGTTTATGTAATTTAAATGTTTCTTCAGATTTCAATGAATTCTAGAACTTGTTTGATGGTCACTCGAGGCGAAATCCTAGACTGTGCAACATTGGGGAAATGATTTAGGCCATCTTTGGACCGTTTGAGCCTTAATAGCCAACCTTGACTGAAATTGATCCCTAATTACCCCTTTGAGCCTCTGTAAGCCTTTTTCTTTGTTAACTCACTAAAAGATTTCCTACCTCAAATGAATTTGTTCCAAACAGTTTATCCCTTACCTATGAGCATGTAGATCATTCACAATTAAATTTTGAGCTATGTTCTGGTTTTGGGAAGTTAGAGGAGGTTGGGATGTGTCATGAGCAAGGCAAGTGAGTTCTATTGTGTTTAAAAAAAAAAAGAAAAAAAAAAAGCCAATCTGTAATTATTGTCCACATACTTACACATTGGGGATAAAAAAAAAGAAAAAAGGAAAAAAAAAAGAAAAAAAGAGAACAAAAGAAGAAGAATAGGAGATCTATACCCTTAAGTGTTCTTAAAAAAAATGGAACAACAAAGTGTGGGGGTGTAGTTTTCTTTTATTTTCTACAAAAAAAAAAAAAGATTGAGTGTTCTAAATAAGTTTGGGGGAGTAGCTTGGTGAATTGAAATAAAGTTGTGTTATATGGTTGAGCTCTACATAGTCTTGAATGATTTATGTGTTTGTGGGTGATTTGAGCCAAATTATTATCCTTTATCATACCTTCACCCAAGCCAAACGTTACAAGCTTAATAAAGCCCTATTGATCTTTAATATTGTGCTTGTCTACATTAGTAGAGAGTGACTTGAAAAGCAAGCCTATGGAGTTCATTTATACGCACATTTTCACTATTAAATATGATTCATTTTTATGCATAAACTCATCCGGGTTACAAATGATTAGGTGAGAATGGCTTTACACACACACACACACATTGGAGGAATTGAAGTAGATCGAAACTAATCTTTGTAATGAGATTCTTGATCAAGTGCATTATTTTGAAGTTTTCCTTGGGTTATAATTAAGTACAATCTTTGAGGCCTATTTGCAAGTTGAAGCATTTGTGTGTTTTAATTTTTCTTTGATTCTGTTTCGGTTTAGTTTTGTTTCGTATCATTTTAGTTGCTCGAGGACTAGCAAAGTCTAAGTGTGGGGGAATTTGATAGGTGTCTATTTATGTATTACTTTTATATCAATTCGTCCATGTTTCTTTGCTATATTCCTTGGTATTTTTATGTTTTTGTGTGGTTTTGATGTTTGTAGGAGTTTTGGAGCAACTTGCACAAAAATGGAGTAAAACCCTTCATTTTCACCTCTGCTAGTCAACCATCTTCTCGGATTTAATTGTATTGATATACAATGAACCCGATGACATATTATATACCGTTGTAAAGCTCTCGAAGTCTATTTTCTGGAGAAATTTACGGTTTATAAATCCATTCAGTGTACCAAAAGTTGTAATCAAAACAGTGTGAGATGTATAGAAATATAATTCCACAAGCACTGTAGCATGTATAATACGGGTCACTGTAGCAAGTCACTGTAGCAGAGTATTTAAACACATTTTAGGGTTTTATTTTCATAACTTGAAGAGGGGAGAACGTGGTGGAGGCTGCAGCTCTGGAATTCTTTCATCTCTTGGAGTTCTTGAAGGAGAAAGGAAGCTTGGAAAGAGGAAGAACTACAATCCAAGAAGAATTACATCAAATTTGCTAAGTTTTTCCCTTCCCTTTCATTTTCTGGAATGTCTCCATGTTGTATTGTATTTACCACGTTCTTAAACATGTGTAACTGAATCTGAATTGGTTGAGGGTGATTTCAAAGCCCCTGATATGGTTTTTGTAAGTTGATTGTGTAAGAAATTGTTATCCAATTCTCTAATTGAAGTTGCTTGTATTTTCCCATATCTAATGCTTATGATTGCTTGCTGATTGTATTTGGAATGGCCAACTGAATATAATCTGGTTGTTGTCTATTGCTAGACTAGAAATCTTGATCCGTAATTGTCTTGAATTTCTAATCCTTAGTAGCAAAATTGTGATCAGAGATTGCAATTGGAGAATACAACCTAAGTTAAATAATCCGAGCTTGTGTGTTTATTGCTTATATCAACCTATCTTTCTTATCGTAATCCATCCATTGAATTAAATTTAGAGAGCTTGTTCTAGGTTGTTTAATGGATAGAGATTAAATAAAGAGCATATTTTTTTTAACAACAAAGTAAGAAAAGATTGGGATAACAGAGCTTGTTGTTATCTATGGTTGATAATTTCAATGGTGTAATTGGATGACAATTCTATCATTAATTCGCAAATCCATATCTTGCGGTAGAGAATGATCCCTTAACCAGATTTCTTTCATTGTGTAATTCTCAATTGATTCAACTTTGCATTGTATTATTCTTCATTTGCTTTCGTATTGAGTTTAGTTAATCAATCAACAAAACCCCTCATTTAGTTTATTGTTAATGGAAAATAACAAATTCAATTAGAATCAATCCTCGTGGGAACGATATCTTACTTATCACTTTATTACTTGTGCGACTAGTATACTTGCTATTTCGAACGCATCACCGATCAAACAGAAGTTAAGGAGGTTGAGACCAGAATGGGCTCAAAAGATCAAGGAAGAAGTCTCCAGAAAGATTGAAAGCAAGTTTCTAGATGTGGTAAAGTATTTGGAATGGTTAGCCAAAATCGTGCCAGTGCCAAAGAAGGATGGACGGATTTGAATGTGTGTTGATTTCTCACATTGATATGTTAGTGGACAGCGCTACTACTAGTATGATGTTTTCATTTGTAGATGGGTTTTCGGGGTACAACCAGATAATGATGGCCAATGAATACAAGATGAAAACAACCTTCATTAGTAAGGGGGAACTTACTATTACAAGATGAAAACGACCTTTTGGGTTGAAGAATGCAGGGGTGACCTACCAATGAATAGTGACGATGCTATTTCATGATATGATGCATAAGGAGATAAAAGTTTATGTAGATGATATGATGGTGAAATTCAAAACTCGAGATGGTCATTTTGAAGCTTTCCTAGAAGGGTGAAGAAGTACAAGCTACGGCTAAATCCGAAGAAGTGTGTTTTTGGAGTCACCTCAAGGAAGCTGTTGGGGTTTATAGTTGGCAAGAAGGGGATAGAGGTAGATCCAGACAAGGTTAAAGCAATTATTGAGATGCCATCGCACAAGACCAGAAAAGAAGTTTAAGGGTTTCTTAGGAAGATCTAATATATATCAGTCGGTTCACTGCCAAATTAAAGACAATTTGTCCATCGATCTTCAGGCTTCTAAAGAAGGATAACCCGAGAAAGTGGAATGATCAGTGCCAAAAGACATTTGAGAAGATTAAGAAGTACTTGCAGAATCCAACAGTCTTGAGAGTGCCCAGACATGGCAAGAATTTGATTCTTTATTTGGCTCTTGAAGAGGAGGCCATCAGTGTCATGCTAGCATAAGAAGATGAGAATGGTGTAGAGCATGCCATCTATTATCTTAGCAAGAAGTTGCTACCGTACGAGATGAAGTATATCTAGGTGGAGAAAACATGCTTAGCCATGATCTAGCTCTCAAAGAAGTTAAGGCATTATTTTCAGTCTTATAAAATTAAAGCTATCTCAAAGAAGGATCTAATAAAGTATCTTTCCAATGTACCATCATTGGCACAGAAGCTAGCAAGATGGCTGGTCTAGTTGTTAGAATTTGACATTGAGCATGTCACCAAGAAGGTGGTGAAAGGAAGAGTAGTAGCAGAGTTTTTGGCCATGAATTCGATCGATGATGATAAACTATGGGAGTTGGATTTTCGAGATAAACATATAGGGCAATCTCGATAGTGGGATAGAGAATGTTCTTTGATAGAGCTGTCAATAGAAATGGTTCCAGAATAGGAGTTATTCTAGTCTCACTAACTAAAGAAGTTATCCCTTTTGCTAAGAAGCTGGAGTTTGAGTCACCAATAATATGGCTGAGTAAAAAGCCTGTGCCTTTGGTTTGGAAGTTGTGATTGCAATGGGTATTGATGAAATAGAAGCATTGGGAGATTCAAAACTAGTCATCTCTCAACCCAATGAAGATTGGGATCTAAGAGAAGGAACGTTGAAATTGTACCTTGAGCACATCAGAAGATTGATTAGGAGGTTCAAGCAGTGTACCTTTACCCATCTTCCTAGAAATAAGAATCAGATGGCTGACTCTTAGCCTCTTTGGCATCAGTTTGGGTGAGTTCTTAAGAGTTGTTGGTGAGACCAATTCCTTATTATATGGAACCAATGTAATAGAGGCTAAAGTAGATGAGAAGCCATGGTTCTATGACTTGAAGAGATACTTGAAAGAAAGGATTTTGCCAAATGGGGCTAATGAAAAAGATAGGGTTATACTACGAAGGTTGGCCCAACAATTTACTTGTCATCAAGGAGTGATGTACAAAAGAATGCCAGAAGGGATGTAATTGAGGTGTGTTGAAGAGAAAGAAGCTAGAAGGCTCATGGAGGAAATCCATAGTGGTGTATGTGGACCATATATGAATGGGCTAATGCTAACAAAGAAAATAATGAGGCAAGGCTTTTACTGATTAACCATGAAGATGGATTATGTCCAATTTGTGAAGAAGTGTCACCAGTGCCAGATCAATGAAAATTTGATTCACCAACCACCCTCGGAGCTCTAAGGAGTGATAGCACTGTGGCCCTTTGCTGCATGTGACATTGACATTATAGGCGAGATAAGGCTATCAACCTCTAATAGGCATTGATATGTGGTAGTGGCAATCAACTACTTCACCAAATGGATAGAAGCTAAGTCTTACAATAAACTAGGAACAAAGTAGATGGCGAAGTTCATTGAGAAGAACATCACATGCAGATTCGGAGTACCACATCAAGTCGTGACTGATAATGCAGTTCATTTCCAGGCTAAGACTAAAGCCTTGTTTGAGAAGTATGGGATTGAACACCATAAGTCGTCTTCATATCAATCATAAGCAAATAGTGCAGTAGAAGCAGCCAATAGAAATATCAAGAAGATGTTGGCCAAAATAGTGCAAGTATACAAAGATTGGGTAGAGAAGCTATTGTTTGTGCTATGGGGTTATAGAACAACACCTAGAAGCTCAACGGGCATGACGCCCTTCTCGTTGGTGTATAGTTCAAAAGCGGTCCTACCAATTGAGATAGAAATGAGATCAATGAGTGTTCTGATGGAAGCAAAAATGCCTGAAGGGGAGTGGGTTCACAATAGATGTGAGTAGTTGTCCTTGATTGATGAGAAAAGAATGAAGGCTAGATATCACATACAGTTGTACTAAAAGCAATTTGCTTGAGCCTTTAACAAGAAAATAAAGGCAAGGAAGTTCAAAGAAGGGGAATTGGTCCTTAAACAGGCTACGCTAGTCATGTTTGATCTAAGAGGGAAGTTCAACCCCAATTGGGAGGGCCCATTCATTGCAATAAAGGTCGTGTTTGGGAGAGCAATCATCCTATCAAACATGGAAGGGAATGAATTCATTGAGCCCATCAACATGGACAGGCTGAAGAAGCATGTTGAAAAAAAAAGAAAGAAAAAAAAAGTGTGAGAGGAAAAATAATTAGTCATAAAACAAAAAATGGCTGGTTAATGACAGGGGTTGTCTCACTGTGCACATATTGTTTGAAGAATAAATGATTGTACTTTTATTAATAAAATGAAATTGTTTGGAAACAAATATGCCTTTGAGATGTCTTAATATTTTGCATGATAACAAAAGGAAAGCATTTAACATCTAAGCTAACAATGAAACTATCACTATCGTCTCTGCCTCTTCGCTTACCACAAATAGGCTCACCATATTGCTCACGGCACTGCTTGGCTTGAATAGCAAGATCAAGAATGGAAGCCTAGAAAGTCATCCAATCCTTGTACCGGTTGTCTTTCTCAAAAATAGGATCTTGGAATAGATTCCTCTCGATGGTCCAATGTGGCCAAGAATCCTTCACACGCTTTAGATAACGAGCAAATAGTTTCCCAGCACTAAAAGCAGTCGGTGAATCCACGATCCTCTACTTAAGCCCATACTGTCAACGTAATCTAACAGGATCATAGAATGAACTGTGAGTGAAACCCACTAAAGGCACACATGCGATATAGGTCCCGACTGTCACATGCTCCAGCCTTTACCATGGACAATGCCAACGAATCTGAGAATCCGAAATTACTTGAAGCCAGTTGATCCAAGAAGAACGTCTCTCAAGTCTCCTCCTTATATGAAGTCAAAGGCTATAATGGAAAATATTCCCCTCAGGCACTGCTAGAAAAGATAGCCTCTCTTGCAACCAAATCTTAAAAAAAAAAAAAAAGAAAGAGAGAAGCAAGAGAAAAGAAAAATAAGAAAAAGCTCACTGAGTTGAAAACCCAAAAAGGGTGGCTTAAGGAAAAGTTAGGGCATCGAAGAGAAAGAAAAAGCCCACTGAGTTGAAAACCCAAAGGGCGGCTCAAGCAAAAGTTAGGGCAAGCTTGCTAAGTTGAAAATCCAAAAGGGTAGCTTTGACAAAAATTAAAGCACAAGAAAAAACATGAAAAAGAAAAAAATTTAAAAAATGAAAAAAATGAACCCGCTAAGTTGAAAACCTAAAAGGGCGATTTTGACAAAAATTAGGGTTAAAAGAAAAATACCTAACAAAGCAGAAGACTACAACTGAACCTTAGACTCGGATTAATCTTGACTCGATCTAGTCTGATCAATGTCTCAGCTGGAATCAAGGAAACTACTATGAAATCGGGGCCTATCTAAGGAACGATGGTCATAAGATGTGGATCTCGAAGACCGTTAGATGAGATCAGTGGAAACTATGTGAGGAGGCAAAACTGAAGCAGGCGAAGCCAATCGGATGAGGTCTTATCCATCATCTCAAGTAAAGGGATAATGGAAGACAATGTCACCCTATCGGCTCTGGTGTGAATGGCCATAGTAGAAATCAAAAAGTCGAAGAAGTTGGCAAGATCAGACATCGAGTATGGCAAAAAATTCCTCATACAAGGGGCAAAGCTCTTGCCCACTGAAGTGGAAGACGTGATCATGAGGATCCTAGAAGGTCGTGCATTCCTTAAGAAAAGGAACGCTAAACTTCACATGTTGAAGGAACTTTAGATGGTAGAGACCGCTAGATTCGAGTTGTTTCCAGTCATCATCCTTTAGAAGCTTCAAGAGAGGCTAGTGGGTCTTGAGAGAGGTCTCAAACATGTTGAATAGCGTAAAGAGGCATTGAGAAGCATGAAAGAAATCTTAAGAAACATGAAGAGGAAGTCCAAAAAGGCGTAGAGAAATAATTGAGAGAAGCAACACTTAAATAGTGCAAAAAAATGAATAAAAAAAGGCAAGAGAGGGGTAGACCACTGGCAGGCAGTCAAAGGACAACTGGTTGACAGTTGGATGATAGTCGATTGACGATCTGATAGCCGACCGATAGTCTAACAATCGCCTAATGGTCGTTAGGGCAAAAAAGCACTTCAATTCCTTCTTTTGTGCATTTTTTACTTTTGAGACTCATATCGATGAGCAGTTTTGAGCGTGTGATTCTTATATTTTGTAATTTTGTTCGGATTTGAATAAATATTGATGAAGAAGTAATTTTGAACAAAATTTGGATGTATATATGCATAGTTTGAGAAGTAGTGTATGAAACTGAAAATAGAAAATTTTCACTAAATCTTTGGAATTTGATCATTCAACTAATTGCTTTGATTATACATGAAAGTTGTGATAAGCTAAATGAAAGAAAGGAAGGAAACCAACACGATGACAGTCCTCACTCATCAACACCATCATCATCATTATCAACCAAGAAGGCAGCAACCTAGGCCTAAAGGCGCTTGATCTCTCGCTCTAAACGAACGTTCTCTTGACGACTTATCTAATCCAAGCAAGAAACATATAGTTAGAAAACCTATTAAGATAGAAAATCATGCATACATGAAGCACAGAGTAGTGTTTTACTTGATATTGGTGAGACATCTGTAAGACATACCCATGAGAAGTAGCTTGCATCCAGAATACACACTCTATGGAAGATTGTGGTACTTGTATTACATTGCATTGCATTTTATGATTAACAAATATTTGAAGCATCACAAGAAGCTTAAGGAATAAATAGTCAGAAGACTTACCAGGGTGGTATCATAAGGAACAGAAGGAACTGGTATGGCTGGATCCTCAGTGATCGCATGAATGCTAATCTGTCCACTGGCATCCCACCTATAGACTACATTGCTAGGGTAGGCGTAGAGGTCGCCAATCATATGACTGGCTGGAAGAATTAGAACAGTTGTGGGGGCTGAAGGCGGTCGTTGGTATTTAGTAGTGGCAGCAAAAGAGACAGATGTGCCAGTACCAAAAGAAGAAACCCTAGATCTTTTCCCACAACGTGCAAAAGAGCTAATAGGTGGATAAGGAGTCTCTTCAGCAGATCGACTGGGCCTAGTATAGAGCAATGTGGCTCGAGCCCACTCAGCATAAGAAATTGTCATCACTGGGAACTCAATCTCACTCACATGAATCCCAGCCTTGTAATTTGACACATTTGGCTCCATAGCCAAGTCAGTTGCGTCTATCATCAAAACTAGTGGAGGAGGGATCAAACGATGCTCTGGGCATTCAAACCATTCCCAAACGCGATCATCCAAATACCACATCATGCTATCAATACATTGGAGAAGGACGCGGTAGTAGACGAATGGGGATGCCATTCTCATAATAGCCGACCAGTCCTCCTAGGGCTCCCACCACTCAAAACGAATATGCAAAGAATAAAAATAAGGTGAGATTTTGATGTAGATGAGCCATTGACTGAAATGTCTTTTACCTTGTCCCAGGTCATCATGTGGATGTAATCACAAAAAAAATCTAACTCTTGAGATCTCTCGAGCTCTACATGGTGTGCAACCCACCACTTCATCTGTGGAAAAGAAAAATCCTGACAACCAGGAAGTGGGGACGGCAGAACTCCTAACTCATAGGCCCACATCTATTATGCATAAGATAAAATAAAAAATGGAATTCATACAGACAAAACACGAGGTATAGAAAAGAAAATAAGTTACCTCAAGAAGTGGAATAAAACCAGTAATCGCAGAAACACCTCAACAAGCACTATCTAAACTGAAGTTCAGTTGGCCAAAAGTAGCACGGCCCTAGTCGAAAGTCCTCACCTGATCAAGATCCCAGAGGTGAGGAAGCAGAGTCAGGAAGGTAGTGTTCGATGCATTAGCAAAAAGCGTCGAACCAAGAATATGCACAATGAAGCTACGTGTATACTGATCCATCTCAGCTAGAGTCCGGTTTGATCTCTGATGCATTCGAAACTAGCAAGTATACTAGTCGCACAAGTAATAAAGTGATGAGTAAGATATCGTTCCCACGAGGATTGATTCTAATTGAATTTGTTATTCGAAAGCAACAATAAACTAAATGAGGGGGGTTTTGTTGATTGATTAACTAGATGAAATATTAATGCAAGTAAAGAATAACAAAACAGAAATTTAAACAGATTGAAAAATCAATGAGAGAAACCTGGTTAAGGGATCCTTCTCTACCACAAGATATGGATTTGCGAATTAATTGTAGAATTGTCATCCAATTACACCATTGAAATTATCAACCGTAGATAACAACAAGCTCTGTTATCCCAATCTTTCCTTACTTTGTTGTTAAATAAAACAGGCTCTTTATTTAATCTCTATCCATTAAACAACCTAGAACAAGCTCTCTAAATTTAATTCAATGGATGCATTACGATAAGAAAGATAGGTTGATCTAAGCAATAAACACACAAGCTCGGATTATTTAACTTAGGTTGTATTCTCCAATTGCAATCTCTGATCACAATTTTGCTACTAAGGATTAGAAATTCAAGACAATTACGGATCAAGATTTCTAGTCTAGCAATAGACAACAACCAGATTATATTCAGTTGGCCATTCGAAATACAATCCAGCAAGCAATCATAAGCATTAGATATGGGAAAATACAAGCAACTTCAATTAGAGAATTGGATAACAACTTCTTGCACAATCAACTTACAAAAACCATATCAGGGGCTTTGAAATCACCCTCAACCAATTCAGATTCAGTTACACATGTTTAAGAACGTGGTAAATACAATACAACATGGAGACATTCCAGAAAATGTAAGGGAAGGGAAAAACTTAGCAATTTTGATGTAATTCTCTTTGGATTGTAGTTCTTCCTCTTTCCAAGCTTCCTTTCTCCTTCAAGAACTCCAGGAGATGAAAGAATTCCAGGGCTATAGCCTCCACCACGTTCTCCCCTCTTCAAGTTATGAAAATAAAACCCTAAAATGTGTTTAAATACTCTGCTACAGTAACCTGCTACAGTGTCTCGTATTATACATGCTACAGTGATTTGTAGAATTACATTTCTATACTTCTCACACTGTTTTGATTACAACTTTTGGTACACTGAATGGATTTATAAACCGTAAATTTCTCCAGAAAATAGACTTCGAGAGCTTTCCAACGGTATATAATATGTCATCGGGTTCATTGTATATCAATACAATTAAATCCGAGAAGATGGTTGACTAGCAGAGGTGAAAATGAAGGGTTTTACTCCATTTTTGTGCAAGTTGCTCCAAAACTCCTACAAACATCAAAACCACACAAAAACATAAAAATACCAAGGAATATAGCAAAGAAACATGGATGAATTGATATGAAAATGATACATAAATAGACACCTATCAAATTCCCCCACACTTAAACTTTGCTAGTCCTCGAGCAACTACGACGATACGAAACAAAACTAAATCGAAATAGATTCAAAGAAAAAATTAAAACACACATGTTTTAACTTCCAAATAGGCCTCAAAGATTGTACTTAATTATAACCCAAGGAAAACTTTAAAATAATGCACTTGATCAAGAATCTCGTTACAAAGATTAGTTTCGCTCTACTTCAATTCCTCCAGTGTGTGTGTGTAAAGCTATTCTCACATAATCATTTGTAACCCAGATGAGTTTATGCATAAAAATGAATCATATTTAATACTGAAGATGTGCGTATAAATGAACTCCATAGGCTTGCTTTTCAAGTCACTCTCCACTAATGTAGACAAGCACAACACTAAGATCAAGTAGGGCTTTATTAAGCTTGTAACGTTTGGCTTGGGTGAAGGTATGATAAAGGATAATAATTTGGCTCAAATCACCCACAAACACATAAATCATTCAAGACTATGTAGAGCTCAACCTATAACACAACTTTATTTCAATTCACCAGGTTACTCCCCCAAACTTATTTAGAACACTCAATCTTTTTTTTTTTTTTGCAGAAAACAAAAGAAAACTACACCCCCACACTTTGTTGTTTCATTCTTTTTAAGAACACTTAAGGGTATAGATCTCTTATTCTTCTTCTTTTGTTCTCTTTTTTTTCTTTTTTTTTTCTTTTTTCACTTCCCCTCCCCCACACTTAAACAACACATTGTCCTCAATGTGTAAGTACGTGGACGATAAGTACAGATCAGCTTTTTTTTCTTTTATTTTTTACAAATACAATAGAACTCACTTGCATTGCTCATGACACATCCCAACCTCCTCTAACTTCCCAAAACCAGAACATAGCTCAAAATTTAATTGTGAATGATCTACATACTCATAGGTAAGGGATAAACTGTTTGGAACAAATTCATTTGAGGTTAGGAAATCTTTTAGTGAGTTAACAAAGAAAAAGGCTTACAGAGGCTCAAAGGGGTAACTAGGGATCAATTTCAGTCAAGGTTGGCTATTAAGGCTCAAATGGGTCCAAAGATGGCCTAAATCATTTCCCCAATGTTGCACAGTCTAGGATTTCGCCTCGAGTGACCATCAAACAAGTTCTAGAATTCATTGAAATCTGAAGAAACACTTAAATTGCATAAACTTCTCTAAGTAAACAAATAACTCAGTGATAATGGCTCAGTGCTCAATGTTGTGCAAGGAATCAAAGGTAAAGCAAAACCAATAAACATTTCAAGCACACAGATCCATGCATCATTTATCATTTTCCAAGAGTTATTCTTAATTCAATCATTATCTTATCATCGACCCACAAAATGCAAGAAAAGAGGTACGTGGCGTTGTTACACCTGAGTCAAGATTGTATATTTCAACAATCCTTAGGACCAGTAGCCCGCAGACTTAAGGTTTCCAGCCTATATACCTTTATTATGAAAGAACAAAACAAGAAACAAGACACTTCAAACAACATAAATAAACAAACTACAGATTTATTTTGAGAGAATGCGTTTCAAGGGTTAAGGAAACCCCATATTCTGCCATTCTCAGGTTTTTCCACAATGTTTTTTTTTAAATCGAAACTGATAAAGACAAAAACACATAACAACTCTAGATTACACAAAACTAAACTTATCATAAAATAACAAAGTCCAACAAGTCAGCAAACAAAAACAAGTAGTTAGAATGGGGTCTAAAAAGTTTAGAAGTTAGCCTCCTTATTCAGCCATTATGGATTGAAGAGATCCAGAATGCGTTTCAAGAGAACTTGAACTTTTTAAGCCACCACTCTAAAAACCAAGATTAGAAAATATTACCTGGGACGAAAGAAATAACCTGAAAAAGCTCAAAAGAAATGACATGAAAAATCTCAAATAAACACACTAAAAAGAAAGCAAACAAAAACGAAGCAAACCAGCAAATAGAGATTACAGATGGAGCGTTAAATCCAGTTACGCCTTTTATTGCCTTCTCCAAACCAATCTATCCGAGCCGTTGTTGGATCAGGCGAATAGACGAATTCTTGGAGTTTATAATTAACTCCCCTGCAGTTGAAGCTGTAACCAGGATTTGCCTCGCCGACGGTGAGATGAAATTTTTTTCTACAGCTTGCTCAAGAAATGACAACAAACCATCAAAAAAGTTATTGACATTTAACAAACCAATGGGTTTTTTATGGATGTTTAGTGATAGGTGTCTATTTATGTATTACTTTCATATCAATTTGTCCATGTTTCTTTGCTATATTCCTTGGTATTTTTATGGTTTTGTGTGGTTTTGATGTTTGTAGGAGTTTTGGAGCAACTTGCACAAAAATAGAGTAAAACCCTTCATTTTCACCTCTGCTAGTCAACCATCTTCTCGGATTTAATTGTATTGATATACAATGAACCCGTGACATATCATATACCGTTGAAAAGCTCTCGAAGTCTACTTTTTGGAGAAATTTACGGTTTATGAATCCATTCAGTGTACCAAAAGTTGTAATCAAAAAAGTGTGAGAAGTGTAGAAATGTAATTCCACACATCACTGTAGCATGTATAATACGGGACACTGTAGCACGTTACTGTAGCAGAGTATTTAAACACATTTTAGGGTTTTATTTCATAACTTGAAGAGGGGAGAACGTGGTGGAGGCTGGAGCTCTGGAATTCTTTCATCTCTTGGAGTTCTTGAAGGAGAAAGGAAGCTTGGAAAGAGGAAGAACTACAATCCAAAGAGAATTACATCAAAAGTGCTAAGTTTTTCCCTTCCCTTTCATTTTCTGGAATGTCTCCATGTTGTATTGTATTTACCAAGTTCTTAAACATGTGTAACTGAATCTGAATTGGTTGAGGGTGATTTCAAAGCCCCTGATATGGTTTTTGTAAGTTGATTGTGCAAGAAGATGTTATCCAATTCTCTAATTGAAGTTGCTTGTATTTTCCCATGTCTAATGCTTATGATTGCTTGCTGGATTGTATTTGGGTGGCCAACTGAATATAATCTGGATATTGTCTATTGCTAGACTAGAAATCTTGATCCGTAATGGTCTTGAATTTCTAATCATTAGTAGCAAAATTGTGATCAGAGATTGCAATTGGAGAATACAACCTAAGTTAAATAATCCGAGCTTGTGTATTTATTGCTTAGACCAACCTATCTTTCTTATCGTAATGCATCCATTGAATTAAATTTAGAGAGCTTGTTCTAGGTTGTTTAATGGATAGAGATTAAATATAGAGCCTATTTTATTTAACAACAAAGTAAGGAAAGATTGGGATAACAGAGCTTGTTGTTATCTACGGTTGATAATTTCAATAGTGTAATTGGATGACAATTCTATGATTAATTCGCAAATCCATATCTTGTGGTGAAGAAGGATTGATATACAATGAACCCGATGACATATTATATATCGTTGGAAAGCTCTCGAAGTCTATTTTCTAGAAAAATTTACGGTTTATAAATCCATTCAGTGTACCAAAAGTTGTAATCAAAACAATGTGAGAAGTATAGAAATGTAATTCCACAAATCACTGTAGCATGTATAATACGGGACACGGTAGCAGGTTACTGTAGCAGAGTATTTAAACACATTTTAGGGTTTTATTTTCATAACTTGAAGAGGGGAGAACGGGGTGGAGGCTGCAGCTCTGAATTCTTTCGTCTCCTGGAGTTCTTGAAGGAGAAAGGAAGCTTGGAAAGAGGAAGAACTACAATCCAAAGAGAATTACATCAAATTTGCTAAGTTTTTCCATTCCCTTTCATTTTCTGGAATGTCTCCAGGTTGTATTGTATTTATCACGTTCTTAAACATGTGTAACTAAATCTGAATTGGTTGAGGTTGATTTCAAAGCCCCTGATATGATTTTTGTAAGTTGATTGTGCAAGAAGTTGTTATCCAATTCTCTAATTGAAGTTACTTGTATTTTCCTATATCCAATGCTTATGATTGCTTGCTGGATTGTATTTCGAATGGCCAATTGAATATAATCTGGTTGTTTTTTATTGCTAGACTAGAAATCTTGATCCGTAATTGTCTTGAATTTCTAATCCTTAGTAGCAAAATTATGACCAGAGATTGCAATTGGAGAATACAACCTAAGTTAAATAATCCGAGCTTGTGTGTTTATTGCTCAGATCAACCTGTCTTTCTTTTCATAATGCATCCATTGAATTAATTTAGAGAGCTTGTTCTAGGTTGTTTAATGGATAGAGATTAAGTAAAGAGCCTATTTTATTTAACAACAAAGTAAGGAAAGATTGGGATAATAGAGCTTGTTGTTATCTACGGTTGATAATTTCAATGGTGTAATTGGATGACAATTCTTTGATTAATTCGCAAATCCATATCTTGTGGTGGAGAAGGATCCCTTAACCAGATTTCTCCCATTGATTTTTCATTCAAATTTACTTTCTGTTTTGTGATTCTTTACTTGCATTCTTATTTCATTTAGTAAATCATTCAACAAAAATCCCCCCTGTTTAGTTTATTGTTGCTGGAAATAACAAATTCAATTAGAATCAATCCTCGTGGAAATGATATCTTACTTATCACTTTATTACTTGTGCGACTAGTATACTTGCTAGTTTCGAACGCATCATTAGCTGTGCCCAAGAGGTGATTTGAAATATCTCCTCTAATGTACCATAACCACCGGGCAAAGCTATAAATGCATCAGATTTAATGACCATATGTGCAATACGCTCATGTATGCTAGAGACCTGTAACTCTTCCCCGATTGTGTTGCCTACGATATCTCGTACAGCTAATGGTTTAGGGATAATACCGAGAACTTTGCTCCCTCCTAGGGATGCAGCTGTGGACACACACCCCATTAACCTAAGACTACCCTCTCCATAAATCAAATGAATACCCCTAGCAGCTAATGTCCTACCAAGATCAAGAGCTGCTGTTGTAAACTCTTCATCTTTACCAAATTGCGATCCACAAAATACGCATATAGTTTGGAATCGCCAAAATGGTGTTTTCTCCATGTCTACAAGTGCTCTAACCTTGTGTAAGACAATGATGCACATTAGGTAATATGCTTTTCAAGTGTAAAACAGGTTATAATAATGACATTTGAAAATATGGAGAATGGATATATACACACATGTAAAACTCTCAAATTTGACACATGGGGACATAATTTCGGTGGGAGTTGCTTGATGCAGATTTATCGCTCTAAGATTTGAAAAAATTAGATATGCTTTCGGTGAGGTTTGACAAAACCTACACACTTGTCTTCCACGTGAAGCATGGAAAATGGACATACACTTTCGGCGGGGTTTGACAAAACTGCCACACTTGTCTCCCACGTGAAGCATTAAAAATGGAGATACACTTTCGGCGGAGTTTGACAAAACCGCTACACTTGTCTCCCACGTGAAGCATTAAAAATGGAGATACACTTTCGACGGAGGTTGACAAAACCTCCACACTTATCTCCCACGTGTACTTATGCCATAGGGTAGTCATATGGTTTGTCAAAAAGAAAACTTGAAATTAAAACAAACAAAATCAACAAACAATAATAATACAAAAACAACATTGATAATCAGATCAAACGAAACAAGAAAAAAAAATTGACAACAACACCACACATTCAAATATACAAGTAGTTGTGATTGTGGCTCACATCTTCCTCTGGTTTTATCCAGTAACGGCTGAAACGCCTTCTATGAGTGGGGATTTGCTTTCCATCTAGTTTTCTTATAAACTGGCAAACAGGGTCGTTTTTAGTCAGATTCCCTAGACTATAACACTGCAATTCATCACGAAATTGGGTCCATAGATTAAGCAATTCACGCTGAACAAGTCCACAAGAATGTGACTCGAGAGTTAACAAAACATTATCCAGTGACTCATTACTCAAACCATTCTTAATAAACGAAAGTTTATCTTCTCTGTTCCTAGACACAAACCTAATGAATGACAAGTCTGGTTACAATTCCATCTAGCACATTTATAACATACTTGTAACCTTTTCGCTCTTCGCCTCTTGGCGTAGTAGCTTTTTCCTAGACCAGGCATGTATTTTGCGAGATTAATGTCCGGCTCACCGGACAATCTCACCTTAGCTTCGATAAGCCATCGGATATCCACAGGCACATTTAATGATACATAAATAGACACCTATCAATCTCCTGCTCCAATACTCATACAATGCAGTATACCAAACCGCGACGTTGTTCTTGATCTCAGAAGCTAGCAAATCAAATTTTGTTGATCCTTCCAATCTGCGGTACAAGCATCGTTGGGTATGACCTCCCCACCGCATGAAAGGCTAGTTAGAGCAGCCATATCAAATGGCGTGATACTCATCTCACCAATTGCAAGATGGAAAGTGTGGGTCATGTCTATCCACCTCACATAAAGCAGCTAATGCTCGACGATCGGCGCACTAAGGAGCATGTGGAAGATAAGGAATAAACTCATAATAGCCAGTAACAGCAATCCTATTTTTAACAGCATCATTCTCTATTTCTAAGAACCAAGTATGGGCCCTAAAAAATGACCTGCACATCTTTTTCTCATGGAAATCCTAAGGCAAGAAACCGAAGTCTCTACATGAATACATGCAAATTCTTAGAAAATGGAAAACTGAAGAATGAAGAAGAATGCATACTAATAATTGTGTGGGAATCCACATCATAGACCATGGGTATCTCTTGATATTTTGAGAGACCCTTCAATGTTGATTTCCAAATCGGATTGTTCTCACTCAAGTCAAGATGGATTGGATGGCCTGCCATTGGGAAGAGGAAGTCGAGACAAGCACATAGGAGAAAACCAGAAATGAATTGGATGAAGAATGAAGAAGTTACGCACAAATAAAGTGAAGGGAAGACGAAAGGCAACTATTGACTGACCGTCAGACGACGATCAGATAGCCGGGCGACTATTTGATAGCTGGTCAATTGTCCCTTTAATAATGGGTAAATTGGTAAAAGGCTGGGGAAAAAAAGAAGAGAGAAAAGAAAGAAAAGAGAAAAAGAAAGAAAAAAAAAGAGGAAAAGAAGAGAGAAAAGAAAGAAAAGAGAAAAAGAAAGAAAAGAAAAAAAGAGGAAAAGAAGAGAGAAAAGGAAGAAAAGGGAAAAAGAAAGAAAAGGAAAAAAGAGAGAGAAAGAAGAGAGAGAAAAAGAAGAAAGAAAAAGAGGAAAATGAAAAGGAAAGAACTTTATATTGACCTTAAGACATCAAAGGAATCTTTGAAACGTTCTGGTTGTAACCACCCGATCATGACAATAGTTTAACAACTCACAAAAAAAGACGAAGAATGTCGATTGGCGAAATCTTCGACTGGTCCACATGAAAGAATTCCTCCAGAGACTAGAAAGGAGCTTGTTGAAGAACACACCACATGAGATAAAATTTGAATTGATTTGAAATCATTAAGATGTTTGATATTTTGCAAGAATTTACAAGAACAAGGGAAAGAACCCTAGTGAGTCAAAGAATCAACAACATGATAAGAATTTCCCTAGTGAAGTGCATAACGAATGCAAAAGAAGTCGAGAATAAAGAATATTAGAACATGACAAATCAAGAATTTCCACAGTGGACTAGAAAGAATCAAGAATAGATTAAAAAATACTCGAGCATGAAACCCGTTGAATATATGAACTAAAGAAGATCAAAGAAGCATAACGAATACCCAAAAGAAAGGCATGAAACCCAACAAATGCAAAGTTTGAAGAGATTGAAGAAGGTATGAAGGATACTTAGCTGAAGGCATAAAGAATGAGAAGGTCTAAAGACCACAAAGCAATGCATGATATAAGTTTACCTAGTGGGCATGCATAAGAAGGAAACCCCTATGAAGTATGAGCACTTAAGAGTGTTTCAAGTCAAAGCCCTCAGAAGAGGTTCACTAAGAGTATTAAAAATCCTAAGAAGTTGGTACACTTAAAAGTGTTTTAGAATAGGCACAAGCTCTAAGAAGAGGTACACTGAAGAGTGTTGAAAATCCTAAGAAGTAGGTGCACTTAAGATTGTTTGAAGCCCTTAGAATAGGTGCACTGAAGAGTGTTAACAAACCTAGAAAGTAGGTGCACTAAGGAGTGTTTTATCATAGCATCATAATGATGCTTTCTAGCCCTTGAGTGGGCATACTAGCCCTTGATTGGGCACATCAGTCCTTGGAAGGGCACACTAGCCCTTGAGTGGGCACATCAGCCCTTAGATGGGCACATTAGCCTTTGAGTGGGCACATCTTTTAATAGGAGTGGAAAAGGAAAGATGATGTTGAGAAGTCTGACAGAATGAAATGAGGGTGAAGACATCAAGATGGAAGAAGGAAGGATGAAGTGAGAATACTTTGTCAACCTTTGTATCTCACAAACCTCTCCAAAGTAGGAAGCAAGCTATAAACACTAGATTTTTAAGCTTGAAGATGAAATGAAGATAAATGTCAAGTAAAGAAAATGATCGAAATGCCCTTGGAAGCTAAAGAGAAAAGGGTGAGAAGGAATTGATAAAGGATCTCAAAAACTGACATATGACTTCAAAAAATTCACAGAAATTCATCTGGGAGGAATTTGATGATAAGTCATATACCGTTGCAAAGCTACAAATGTCTAATTTTCATAGAAATTTACGAATCACAAATTAGAAATGAATTTGGAAAGTTATGTGCGATCAAACAGATGAAGGTCAGAATGGGTTGCATTGAAAAGTGACAAAATATGAAAGATTGAAGGTGAACAGCTGCCCGACAGTTTGCCAACAGCTAGCCTATTGTTAGACAGCCGCCCGACGGTGTTGTTGGTCATTTATTTTCATAAATTTTCATTAAGGACCTTCCTTTTTTGTTTCTTTACTTCCTTTTTCAATCCAACCCCTCTCCTATATAAACTCCCCTCCTCTTCACTTTCCAAGAGACATCAAATCCAGAAATCCTCTATCTCTCCCTCTAGGACACATTTGTAAGAATTCTAAGGGGTCCTTTCTAGTCCAATATTTTTTTGGGCATATAATATTTTTCTAAACTCGGAAATGGTATATCTTGAATGCAATTCTCTCTTCTCTCTCCTCTTTTCTAGTTCATTTTTCTTACTTAGAATTTGCATGTTTAGGATTTATTTTTATGCTTAGAAGCATGTTGAGGGGCTATTTTGAATTGTTCTAACCCTTGTTTGTTTTGCAAGATGGATAAACGTGTCGAAGTAAGCCCGCTTTCCTTTCTTTATTAGAATCATGTCTAGGGGTTTATTTTCTTCGCGAATGCTTATAAACATGCTTAGGAGCACATATCTAAAATCATACTTAGGAGCGCATGATTAGAATCATGCTAGGAGAACTTAGATTGCCTTGAAGTATGTTAGGAAATAGCATAGAATAGGTATGAATTACCTTGATTGCCGTTGAATGCTTTGGTTGAGTTAGAATAGCTTCGTTTGATTTTGATTGATTGAATTAGGCCAGAAATGCCATGATTTATTACAAATAGATATGAATTATGCTAGAATAGTAATAGATAGAATTACCATGATAGATAATCAAATCTAAGTTGAAGTGCCATGATTCTAGATTATGGCCTTGCATAGAATTTTAATTAATTGATATGAATGAATGTATGAATATACCATGACTATGTTATGATTAGAATGATGCCATAAAGTGATGGTGGACTTACGTTGATGGTGAGGGACCGTTACTTAGGATAAATACTTGAACGATGCCATGAAAGAGGCTTGATAGACATTGAATAGACTCACATATGGTGGTGAGAAATTCATTATCTATCGAATCTCGATTTGAATGTTTGTATTGAACATGCATGAATATGCTTTTTATTGAATGCTTGATTTATAATGAATGCTATGAATGAATGCAATATTTGAAGTGTTAAAAGTAATTTATTTTTTATTAAAGAACACTTGATGTAATCCTATCCCCTATCCTCCATGTTTGATAGGAATTGTAACTCTATTCTCCTCTCTCTTTCTATGTATGAATGAATATTGATGCGTTCGAAACTAGCAAGTATACTAGTCGCACAAGTAATAAAGTGATAAGTAGATATCGTTCCCACGAGGATTGATTCTAGTTGAATTTATTATTCAAAAGCAACAACAGAATAAATGGGAGGGTTTCGTTGATGGATTAATTAAGTGAAATATTAATGTAAATGCAGAATAACACAACATAAAGTAAAATGGAGTGAAAAATCAATGAGAGACACTTGGTTAAGGGTTCTTTCTCTGCCACAAGATATGAATTTGTGAATTAACATAGAATTGTCATCCAATTACAGCATTGAAGTTATCAATGGTAGATAACAACAAGCTCTGTTACCCCAATCTTTCCTTACTTTGTTGTTAAATAAAACAAGCTCTTTATTTAATATCTATCCATTAAACAACCTAGAATAAGCTCTCTGAGTTTAATTCAATGGAAGCATTACGAAAAGAAAGACAGGTTGATCTAAGCAATAATCACACAGATTCAGATTATTTAACCTAGGTTGTATTTTCTGTTAGCCCTAAGGCTACATGATAATTTTGATGATAACAATACACATTGATTAATTGAGATTTACTAACATGTTTATTTATGTGCAAGAGTAAGATCATTGAAATAATTTTAAAATCAAGAAGAGGCTTATTAAAATGAAGTGTTGAAGCTAAGGAGAAGACTACATGTTAAAGGCACCAAAGTTTAAGAGCAAGGATTAACTCAAGGAATGTGACACATGAGCAATGTTCAATCAATTGGTCATATATATCTCTAAAATTATCCAAATGACGTGATTATTGAGCTTTTGTAAAGCTTACTCAATTTATAACATTTCATATGTTTTAATGAAATTCAAATTTCAAGTGCAAGGTTGTCCAAATCATCATGCAAGTTGAAAGACAAATGGAAGCAGCTGACATGAGTACCGAATACTCCTTTGGACATATCTTGAGCTAGAAAAATCAAAATGACTTGATTCTTATGGCATTGGAAAGATGACTTAATGACGAACATTTCATATGTTTTGAAGAAATTCAAATTTCAAACAGAAGGCTGACATAATTGACATGCAATTCGGTGGACTGACACAAAGAAGAAAAATCAACTCACATGAGCACCGAATGGTGTTTTGGCCATATCTTAAGATATAGATATCCAAATGTTTGATTCTTAATGTTTTGGAAATAATGTTCAAATATGAAGATCTTTTATGTTTTGAAGAAATTCAAATTTCAAACGGAAGGCTGACAGAATTATCATTCAATTTGGTGGACTGACACAAGAAAGAAAAATCAAGTCACATGAATACCGAATGGTGTTTTGGCCATATCTTGAGCTACAGATATCCAAATGACTTGATTCTTAATGCGTTGGAAAGCTTATTCAAACATGCAAATCTTTTATGTTTTGCAGTTTTTCAAATTTCAAACAGAACATTGACAAAAATGGCAGACAAAATTACGGTTTTTATGGTGGGCAGAAAATTTGGAGTTGGTGTCTTCACTTGATTAAGTTCATCTCATTTGCCTATAAAAGGAGCCCTTCTCCCATGCATTCAACAAGAGCAAGAGAAGCATTTTATCAAGCAAAAAAATAAGAGAAATATCAAGTCTAGAGAGCTTTTATATTCTTTATCTACTCTTTGAAGAGAGTTGTACTTTTGTTGTAAAAATTTTCTTTGTTCTTGTATTGTGGTGAGAGTGAGATCTACTTGTAAAGGATAAAAGTTATCCTTGAGATAACTCTTTCCTTGGTGAGGTTGTTCATCAAGAAGAACTCTTGGTGTGGTGTTATCAAGGGTTGAAGAAAGTTGCCTTGGTGAGGTTGTGACACATCCGAAAAAGGGTTGTCTCCCAAGTATAGGAGTGTCGAAGTAATAAAACCCGATGAGACCGGGGTCGATCCACGAGGAAGGAATTTTAGCACTACAAATTATAAGCTAAGCAAATATGATATGGATGATTTGAAGAGATGACAAGATAATATCAACAAATATAAATAAGGAACCAGTTCGTAAACAATAAATGAGAATCACACAAGAGAAATCAACACAATAATAATGAAGGCTAAGGTTAGGGGATCCGCCCTTGATATTTCGAATAAGGATAATTAGCCCATTTTAATTATATGAATTATATTTGTTTCATTACCAACATTTATACCACTTCTTGTAAATGGGTTCAAGCATCCAATGTGCCAATCATCATATGTCTACAACAAATCAGGTTCCTAACTAGATTCGTGTCGGTAAGGAAGAACCATACATCATCTAGAAAGGATCCAAGCATTTGATGTGCCAAGGATTGGCGACAATGGATCAAGACCTCCACTTTACGAGTGGTGTCAAGATTGATTAAGAAAGTAAATGTAACTCATATAAAATAAACAACATAAGATTAAGATTATTAGGCACATATTAAGGGTTAGAGAATCATTATTCTCATATCAAGGGTTTCACCCCTTCACCTTAGCAAAAGAGAAATTAGAAGAACATTATAATAGAAAGAAAATAAAATGCAAGAAAAAGGAAATTCATTAATAACATAAACACCCACAACACAATACAAGATCCTAGCCAAAGCCAAAATGTTCCAGCCAAGGCCAAGATGCCCTAATGGGTCACAAGGCACCTCTATTTATAGATACATCCAGTGGCAAACTTGTCAAATTTCAAGGGCATAATTGTCAAATATTAGTTGTAAATATCTTTGACAATTGGGATCATTAGGCACCGACTTTGACCATCAATTTTGACATCGAAAGTTATGAATTTTAATCACATGTCTTCATAAAAGTTATAGATATTTCTCTCAGCTTTCTAGAACATATTGATTTGCACAATTTGGATACGTATTTTGAGAGATACGGTCCAAATACTGAGGCCTGGTCAGACTGGGCCGCGACTGTAGATGGGTTCACTTCAAGCCCAATTTTGGTCCACTAAGAGCCCGAATTTGATTATGCTTGTGAAATGCAATCTTGTAGAAATTGAATCAGCTTTCCAAAACATTAAGAATTGCACCATTCTGATCTATAAATAGAGAGTTATGCCCATTTTACCGAACCTGTAACAAAACCAAAATTAAGAGAAATTAATTCCAAAGATGCAAATGCTACAAATATGCTTAAGTTGAGGAATTTAATGACACTATTAATGCAATATGATGAACTAAACTCTTATTAAACATGCATATTTAAGTGTTCATCACACCCCCCAACTAGCTTATTGCTAGTCCCTAGCAATTAAAGCGTTATTATTTAGAAGTGATTTATAGAATTTTACATCCAAGGTGGTCATATTGCACTCTCTTTGATTTTATCCAAATAAACAAACTCTCAACTGATTTTTTTTTTAAATGACTCATGTACCCTTCAGTCAAGATATCCACAACCTTCTTTTGTGCTGAGTTGACACATGACTATGGGGCTTATTAGAAATAAGCCATATCGGTTCTAGTATTTGTTAAGGATACAACCTTAGGTAGGGGGTATTCATTCATTTTATAACATTTTTTTCTTTTTTTTTGAAAGAATGCATCTTTAACCCATGTAGCGAGCCTTAGGCTAATGACTCCCAGACCAGTTGGCCTTAGGGCATTAGGTTTTAAGACACCCCCTACGAGCTTAACAACGACTCGGGTTATGCCGATCTTTATTTTTTTGCTTATTAAAACTTGTGATAGTGGCAATGTTCAATCCCATTAAGCTTCTCCTTAATCCAGTAGCGGAGCTTTGGGCCAATAGCTCCCAAACCAGTTGGTCTTAGGGTATTAGGTGTTGAGGCACCCCTCGGGCTTAATTGCTCGAATTAAGGAGGCTACAAGACCAAACTTATCCACCATTGCTTTCTCTCTTTTTTTTTTCTTTCATTTTTCATTTTTTTCATTTCATTTTTTTTTTAAACTTTCCCCTTCCTTTTGTTGTTATCCTAAACAAAACAAAAGAACTCAAATATTGCAATATTTCATTTCGTCACCCACAATCATACATCAAGGTATTTGTGTGTGTGAAGAAAAATTCATAGATACTTGCTTAATTAGCATCGTCATAAGCACACAATGTGCTCATTAAGTGATAAGGTTGTGAAGTTTCATAGATTTGACTGATTCAAAGTGAAATGATAAGACCTCCTGTTATAAAATCAAAAACAAGCTACATAATATCAAGTTAGGCTAAAATGAGGTTCACAAGATCAAAATAACATGAAATTAGTTAGAAAATGGGTTTTCAAGAGTTCAAACTGGTCCTCCCTACTCTGCCATTCTTCCTGACCCAGAATGCGTCTCAAGAGGATTTGAACTCCTTACGCCGCACTATGAATCTAATTACTAACTCGCTTTTTTTTTTCAAGAAAAAGAAAATTGAAAACATACTTATGTCTACTATCCTTCCCCCCCAACCAAATGAAACATTGTCCGCAATGTTTAAATGTAGAGAGATAAAGTATAGGAGACATTACCTAAAGCTTCTGTTATTCAAGAGAGATGACTTGAAAGACTCATAAAATAACATGCTAAAAATAAAATAAAATAAAAGACAAAAAATTACAAACGGAGATTTAGATCCAATTTGCACTTTTTGTTTTGCCCTCCTGCCCAATTAATTTGAGTACTAGCTGGGTCAGGTTCATACTCAACTTCGTGTAATTTGTCCAGTAACTCACCAGCAGAAGTGGCAGAAACAAGGATCTTTCTCGCCCAATGTGGGATAAAATTTTGTTCTACAGCTGCATCAACAAAACTTATTAAAGTATCAAAGAAATTTTTGACATTCAACAAACCTATGGGTTTTTTATGGAGATTCAGTTGGGCCCAAGAGGCAATTTGAAAAATTTCTTCAAGAGTGCCAAAGCCACCTGGTAAAGCACTAAAGGCATCTGAATTGATGAGCATATGTGCCATGCGTTCATGCTAGAGGAGCACATGTACCTCCTTCGGAAGCCGTTTTTCAACATACTTTTCCTACAGCCAAAGCTTTAGGAATACTCCTAAAACTTGACTAACCATCCTACATGTGCAGCTCTTGACACACAACCCATTAACCCGAGCTACCTCCCCCATAAACCACATGAATCTTTCTTTCAGCCAGTAGTCTACCAAGATAATTTGCTGCCTTGACAAACTCTTCACTTTTACTCGGTCGAGATCCACAGAATACACATATCTTTTGGATTCGACGTTTTGAATTTCCTTCCATGTTTATGCAACTCTCTAACTACGTGTGAAGAAGAGAACAAGAGATGTGGTATTTATAGAGTGCAAAAAAGTATGCTAATGATTACATCTATATAGGTAGCTCGGATGTTTGTTGAAAAAGTTGACAATAATGCATAAAAACTCAAAAAAAGATGATGAAATGAGACACCATAAGTCAAACAAAAGATAAAGATACAAATTCAAAAATGACAGCTATTAAAATTCAAAAATGATGGCACGCATGCATATGTATAGGTAGTTGTGACTGTGGCTCACATCTTCCTCTGGTTTTACATCCAGAAACGGCTTAACACCTTCTATGAGTTGGGGATATGCTTCCCATCCAGTTTTCTTATAAACTGGCAAACAGGGTCATTTTGAGTCAGATTCTCAAGACTATAGCGTTCCTGCTCATCTCGGAATTGTGTCCCATAATAAAAATTTACGTTGCACAAGTCCACAGAATGCGTCTCAGAGTCGTTCGGATACATCGAAGACTCCTTACTCAGTCCATTCTTAATGAACTGTAGTTTATCCTCTCGATTGTTAGACAATATCCCAAGGAGCGGCAACGCTGGTTACAAGTCCATCTTGCACATCTGGGACAAACTTGTAACCTTTTCGCTCTTCGCTTTTTGGCATAAGAGCTTTTTCCCAAACCTGGCATATGGGAAACAAGATTATCTGAAAACTCACAAAAGAATCGAACCTTGGCTTCAATTAACCATCTTAAATCAGCAGGAATACCCTTACGCATCAACAACCTTAGTCTTTCTGCACGAGCTTTATAAATTTTAAGCAAATCATTTTGAGGAAGAGAGGGAAAATGTTTGTGCAATTTTGAGAGAATGGTATCCATGTGAAGAAAATGAGAGAGAAGAAAAGAAAGTGGATGCAAGGTGAGCAACATTTTTTAGGGAACTGAAAAACCGACTTTAATAGTCACGGAGTACCGTATCCGCCACTTGACCGGAAAACAAAATAAAAACACACAACTAAAATAAACACACACAAAATAAAATAAAAACAAACTAGAAATGATAGCAAAAATCAAGAATAAAATAAAAATGAAAATATGGCATAGATGGATAAAATTTGATCAATCATTATAAAGAAATGCAAAAAGAGGAATCTCTTCGAAAGTGATTTACCACGGTCAAAAATATGCCATTGAGGTGGTACCTTTCTTTTTCCTTTATTTGTGAGAATGAAAGAGATTACCACTATCTGAGTTTGTTTGTCCTTAAAGCATGCATTATTGAGTGTGCATGTTTCTTCCTGCCTTTGTTCAAAACATGGCTCCCAACTCTTAATCTCTTTCACCTGTATAAAATCAAGCAATGAAAATTCTTTAGAAGCAATAGGCACTAGTTGCATATGTACTTCAAATGAACTAGTTAACCCAATTTCTGAAGGACTTGAAAAATTCTCATTTTGGATATAGTCTTTCACATTAGTCTTAGTCCTATTAGCTTCCTCATGCCTGAAAAATTCATTAAGGTCAAAATTTTGGTTAAGTTCCTTTGCATGATGACATGAGGGCATAAATGAGGATTCGATCTCTTCCTTGTTAGGTGTAGGTTTATTAACCTCTTCCTTACCCTTTAAGATTGATTCATCATCTTTCTCATAAGGGTTAAGAATATGTTCTTTATCAACCTTACCATCATCAAGAGTACTTACCGAATCTCCGTCTAGATGTTGGCCACTTGGATTACTCACATGTGGATTGGTGAGGTTTAGCTCGAGTTGAGATGGAAACACACCTTTCTCATGAGAACTAAATGCAAATGCAAGTTTTTCAAGAGCATCATTCAAGTTTGCCATAGTTTGAGCAACCTGACTATTAAAAGGCTCTTGCTTTGCAATGAATGAATTCCATGTTTCTTCAAGATCCTTATAAGATGCATGATCATGAGCTTTTTGAAAATTTTGACATGATTGAAAGGGAGGTTGGTAAGATTGTGCATGATTATCATTCCTCCAATCAAAATTCAAGTGATTTTTCCATCCAAACTTTTGTGAGTAAGGATTAGGATTTGACCTTTGGAAAGTATTTGACACATTGGTTTGGTCATGGAGACCTTTCCTAAAGGTAGGCATAATTGGGCAATCATCCGTAGAATGACCACTAGTATTACAAGTGTGACAAACAATTTCTTGCATAGACCACATTTCTAAATCCTCGACTTTTCTAGCTAGGGATGCAAATTTAGCATGATGATCATGATTCTCCCTAATGTTATAAATGCCTCTACTAGACGTTCTTGGTACCTCATAGGTGCCAACATTATTCCAATTTTGAGCATTTTTCGCTAGTAAGTCTAGGTAATCCATAGCTTCATCAGGGTCTTTATTTTCAAATTGTCCATTACACATTAATTCTACCATATGCCTAGCTTGATGTGTAAGACCTTCATAGAAAGTTAAAACTAGTTCCTATGTTTCCAAACCATGATGAGGACAAGTATTAAGCAATGCTTTATACCTATCCCAACATTGGTAAAAGGTCTCTCCTTGTTTTTGAGTGAAATTGATGATTTGCCCTTTGAGAGAATTTGTTCTATAGGGAGGAAAGAATTTTTTAAAAAATTGTTGTTGCATTTCATCCCATGAACTAATGGATCCTGACTTAAGATTTTGTAGCCATGTTTTAGCTTTATCTTTTAAAGAAAAAGGAAAAAGCTTTAATCTAAAGATGTTTATGCTACAATTTAGGTCACAATAGATATTGCAAAAATCTTTAAATTCTCTCAAATGCAAAAAAGGGTTTTCAACATCTAGGCCATGAAAGTGGGGTAAGAATTGAATGAAATCCGATTCATGGTTGAAATATTTTGCATCATGAGGGAAGACTATGCATGATTGTGCATGAGTTCTTATGTAATCCATTAATGTCCTTGGTTGGGTATGAGCATGTTTTCCAAAGACGATGAGTGGCTACAAACAATTCTACCAACTAATGCAAAGAGAAAGAAAAGATGAGCACATGCAAGAAAAATAAAAATAGAAATGGGGAGAGAAAAGAGAAACACATACAAGAAAAATAAAAATATAAATGAGAAAAGAGAATACTTACAATTTTGTACGCCAATTTTTACCTTCCCCGGCAACGGCACCAAAAACTTGACACATCCGAAAAAGGATTGTCTCCCAAGTATAGGAGTGTCGAAGTAATAAAACCTGGTGAGACCGGGGTCGATCCACGAGGAAGGAATTTTAGCACTACAAATTATAAGCTAAGCAAATATGATATGGATGATTTGAAGAGATGACAAGATAATATCAACAAATATAAATAAGGAACAAGTTCGTAAACAATAAATTAGAATCACACAAGAAAAATCAACACAATAATAATGAAGGCTAAGGTTAGGGGATCCGCCCTTGATATTTCAAATAAGGATAATTAACCCATTTTAATTATATGAATTATATTTGTTTCATTACCAATATTTAAACCACTTCTTGTAAATGGGTTCAAGCATCCATTGTGCCAATCACTATATGTCTACAACAAATCAAGGTTCCTAACTAGATTCGTGTCGGTAAGGAAAAATCATACATCATCTAAAAAGGATCCAAGCATTTGATGTGCAAAGGATTGTCGACAATGGATCAAGACCTCCACTTTACGAGTGGTGTCAAGATTGATTAAGAAAGTAAATGTAACTCATATAAAATAAACAACATAAGATTAAGATTATTAGGCACATATTAAGGGTTAGAGAATCATTATTCTCATATCAAGGGTTTCACCCCTTCACCTTAGCAAAAGAGAAATTAGAAGAACATTATAATAGAAAGAAAATAAAATGCAAGAAAAAGGAAATTCATTAATAACATAAACACAAAACACAATACAAGATCCTAGCCAAAGCCAAAATGTTCCAGCCAAGGCCAAGATGCCCTAATGGGTCACAAGGCACCTCTATTTATAGATACCTCCAGGGGCAAACTTGTCAAATTACAAGGGCATAATTGTCAAATATTAGTTGTAAATATCTTTGACAATTGGGATCATTAGGCACCGACTTTGACCATCAATTTTGACATCAAAATGTTGTGAATTTTAATCACATGTCTTCATGAAAGTTGTAGCTATTTCTCTCAGCTTTCTAGAACATATTGATTTACGCAATTTAGATATGTATTTTGAGAGATACGGTCCAAATACCGAGGCCTGGTCAGACTGGGCCGAGACAGTAGATGGGTTCACTTCAAGCCCAATTTTGGTCCACTAAGAGCCCGAATTTGATTATTCTTGTGAAATGAAATCTTGTAGAAAATTGAATCAGCTTTCCAAAACATTAAGAATTGCACCATTTTGATATATAAATAGAGAGTTATGCCCATTTTACCGAACCTGTAACAAGACCAAAATTAAGAGAAAGTTAATTCCAAAGATGCAAAGACTACAAATATGCTTAAGTTAAGGAATTTAATGACACTATTAATGCAATATGATGAATTAAGCTCTTATTAAACATATATATTTAAGTGTTCATCAGGTTGTTCATCAAGAAGAACTCTTGGTGTGGTGTTATCAAGGGTTGAAGAAAGTTGCCTTGGTGAGGTTGTTCATCAAGAAGAACTCTTGGTGTGGTGTTATCAAGAGTTGAAGGAAGTTGCCTTGGTGAAGTTGTTCATCAAGAAGAACTCTTGGTGTGGTGTTATCAAGAGTTGAAAGAAAAAGTCTTGGTGAGGTTATTCATCAAGCAAGTTGTAAAGATTTCTACAACTTAGTGGAAAGCTTAGCTCGTGGAGCTAGGAGCCCGTGGACGTAGGCAAGGTTTGCCGAACCACGTAAATTGAGTTTGCACTCTCTCTATCCCTTTCCTCTTTACATTTACTTGCATTTGTGATTGTTCATCATTATTATTCTTTTGATTGCATCTTTGATAAATTTTAATTTCATCTTCTTCACCTTTATTTTCAAAGAAAGAGTGAACTAATTTTGATCTTTCAAGAAAAGTTTTCTAAATCCGTTTTGATAAATAAAAAACCAATTCACCCCCCCTCTTGGGTTGCCATACCTGGGTCAACAAGTGGTATCAGAGCAAGGTTGCTCAATTTTTTAAATCTTAATCGATTTTTGAGTTATGGCAACTTTTAATTCAACTTCATATGTTGAGGGACTTTCTATCTCTAGACCTCCATTTTTTTATGGAAGTGATTACTCTTATTGGAAAACTAGAATGAGTATTTTCTTGAAATCTTTTGATTATGATTTGTGGTCTATTGTTTTGGAAGGACCTTTTGTTCCTACCAAAATTGAAAATGGGGATGCATGCTTAAAGAACCTAAAGAGTTTAGTGAAGATGATAAAAAGAAATTGAGTTTGAATGCTAAAGCTATGAATGTGTTGTTTTGTGCTCTAGATAGAAATGAGTTTAATAGAATATCTACTTGTTCTACGGCACAAGAAATATGGCACACACTTAAAGTAACTCATGAAGGAACTAGTCAAGTTAAAGAATCTAAAATTAGTATGCTAGTTCATAGTTATGAGCTTTTTAAGATGAAATCGGATGAATCAATTTCTAAAATGTTTACTAGATTTACGGATGTTATTAATAGTTTGAAATCTCTTGGTAAATCTTACTCTAATGTTGAAATGGTGAGAAAGATTCTTAGGTGTCTACCAAAATCTTGGGAGCCAAAGGTGACGGCAATTCAAGAAGCAAAGGACCTCACCAAACTACCATTAGAAGAACTTATGGGTTCTCTCATGACTCATGAAATTACCTTGAAGGAGAATGAAGAAGATTTCAAGAAAAAGAAAAATATCGCTTTCAAATCTTCAACAAAAGAAGATGATAAGTCCGACGAAGAAGGGGACGATGAAGATCTTGCATTCATCACAAGAAAGCTAAAAGGGATGATTAGAAGAAACCAAGGATTCAAGAAGAATTCTAGAAGGGAGTACAATAGGCAAAGCTCAAAGCAAGATAAGAAAAATGATCAAGTTATTTGCTATGAGTGCAAGAA
>SNVD02010120.1:0-43702 GCA_013180625.2 Boswellia sacra
AAAAATTCAAATTGTCATAACAGAAGGCCGAACATAATTCACCCACCGACATTCCATTCGGTGACTTACACCGAGGAAGGAAAAATCAACTCACATGAGCACCTAAATGGTTTTTTTGGGCCATATCTTAAGATAGAGATATCCAAATTCTTTGATTCTTAATGTTTTGGAAAGCTTATTCAAATATGCAGATCTTTTATGTTTTGAAGAAATTTAAATTTCAAACGGAAGGCTAACAGAATTATCATTCAATTTGGTAGACTGACACAAGAAAGAAAAATCAAGTCACATGAGCACCGAATGGTGTTTTGGCCATATCTTGAGCTACAGATATCCAAATGACTTGATTCTTAATGCATTCGAACGCTTATTCAAATGTTCAAATCTTTTATGTTTTATAGATTTTCAAATTTCAAATGGAACATTGACAAAAATGGAAGACAAGAGTACGGTTTTTATGGTGGGCAGAAAATTTGGAGTTGGTGTCTTCACTTGATTAAGTTCATCTCATTTGCCTATAAAAGGAGCCATTCTCCCATGCATTCAAGAAGGGCAAGAGAAGCATTTTATCAAGCAAAAAATAAGAGAAATATCAAGTCTAGAGAGTTTTATATTCTTTATCTACTCTTTGAAGAGAGTTAAACTTTTGTTGTAAAAATTTACTTTGTTCTTGTATTGTGGTGAGAGTGAGATCTTCTTGTAAAGGATAAAAGTTATCTTTGAGAGAACTCTTTCCTTGGTGAGGTTGTTCATCAAGAAGAACTCTTGGTGTGGTGTTATCAAGAGTTGAAGGAAGTTGCCTTGGTGAGGTTTTTCATCAAGAAGAACTCTTGGTGTGGTGTTATCAAGAGTTGAAGGAAGTTGCCTTGGTGAGGTTGTTCATCAAGAAGAACTCTTGGTGTGGTGTTAACAAGGGATGAAGGAAGTTGCCTTGGTGAGGTTGTTCATCAAGAAGAACTCTTGGTGTGGTGTTATCAAGAGTTGGAAGAAAAAAGTCTTGGTGAGGTTGTTCATCAAGCAAGTTGTAAAGATTTCTACAACTTAGTGGAAAGCTTAGCTCGTGGAGCTAAAAGCCCGTGGACGTAGGCAAGGTTTGCCGAATCACGTACATCGAGTTTGCACTCTCTCTATTCCTATACTCTTTACATTTACTTGCACTTGTGATTGTTCATTATTATTATTCTCTTGATTACATATTTGATAACTTCTAATTTCATCTTCTTCATCTTCATTCTCAAAGAAATAGTAAACTAATTTTGATCTTTCAAGAAAAGTTTTACAAATCCGTTTTGATAAATAAAAACCCAATTCACCCCCCCTCTTGGGTTGCCATACCTGGGTCGACAGCATGTACAATAAATGAAAGTCCAATAATGTTAAAACAAAAAATAACTTTCATTAACACATAAGAAACATGATATACCTACAACAAGTAAACTTTATCACAAAAACTATCACTCATCATCATCCATCTCTTCATCATCATTTACACCATTGATGTCAATTGTAGTTCCATCAACTCCTGGCCTAACCTAGACAAAATCTTCTTCACAAACAAACTCTCTTTCATCTACTTCTCGTTGTGCATATAACTCAACTTGTGGCACACTTTTTACCGTATGGTCATAGTTCTTGATTAAATAAAGATCAAATGAATCTCTAACAGTCATCTTAAGAACTATATGCCAATATGCTTCTAAAGGATCTTGGATATAAAAAACCTTGTTCAGCTTGATTCGCTAGAATAAAAGGTTCATCATCCTCATGATTGAGTTTGTATAATAGATGATTGAAGTTAACCATTGTGAAGTTAAATTCATCAAACTTCTTTCCAATCCGATCATCAACTCAATCACACTTGAACAACACGAATTCCATTGAGTTGACATAACAAATTTTAATTATGTCTCTTAAAACCCCATGAAATGTTACACTGCCTGAACGTGGATTTCTATCCTTTGCACTAGCATAGCTCAGTGTATCAGCCTTTAACACAACACCAGAATTTTGGGAGGTTCTAGTGTTGTCCATATCTTTGGTTCGAAATTTGAAACCATTAACAACATAAGATTTGAAACGTCATGCAATTATTTTTTGTCCATTATCTAAGTGGACAATTTCTTCAGGCAATGTCATATTTGAGGTTTGTTGCAAAGCTTCCACCTATATCAACACAGTAGCGTTATAACTCATATTTAGTATGAGGTTGAAGAATTAATTAAAGTAACATAGCTTACATGGCTTTTTAACCACTTATGAAATTTTGAGTTGTGCTCTTTCTGAATTTGATGACTTGAAGCTCGACGATGTTGTTGAGAGAGTATGTTGATATGCTCCCTTCATAAATTAAAACGATGAAAAAAATATGAGTTATAAGAAATACTAACCAAATAGATACTCAATAAATAATAGATGGACGTATGTCAATAAAATTGTGAACAACTTACTCTCGAAATGGATCAACTATTGTAGTATTTACAAGCACATATCTATGTGCTTGTATCCAGGTAACATTGTCAAGGTTAAATTTCACACCTTTTTTTAGGGTACCGTCTTTGTTCCTAGGTGCTCGATTAGTTTTAGTTTCCACTTCATCAAGATATCGTGAACAAAAATTAGTGCACTCCTCCATCAAGTATCCTTTAGCAATAGAAGCCTCAGGATATGCACGATTTCTAACATAATTATTTAAAGTTAACAAGTACCTACAGTTGTAAGAATTCAAAATCAGTTTAATTCCTTCATGTATAATATGTAAATAAAACACATTATACATAAAATTTAATACCTCTCAATGGGATATACCCAACGGAATTGTACAGGTCCACCAATCAAAGCCTCTTCAGCAAGATGCACTGGCAAAAGTTCCATCACATCAAAGAATGAACATGGAAAAATTTTCTCCAAAAGGCATAAGGTTACAACCACTCAATTTTGAATATTCTTTAAGTATTCTCGTGCATTCACTTTAGAGTACAATTGCCTAAAAAAGTTAGCAAGCTCAATCAACATTTCAACAACATTTATAGGTAATGCTCTACGAGCTGCAAAAGGAAGCAATTGTTGTATCAATATGTGATTATCATGACTTTTGAGGCCCCACATGCTGCGCTCTTTAATGTGCACATGTCGAGAAATATTTGATGCGTAACTGAAACAGCCCATTATCTGGGCCCATTTACAAAAAGCCAAGCCCACTCCATATACCAGCCCAACCCTCTTATCAAAATTATATAAACAAGCAAAAAAAAAAAGGGAGAAAGAATTCTAGAGAAAATGGAGAAGGCTGACAGGAGTGAAGAGAAGAGAAGGGGAAGAAGCTAATTTGGGGCTGTTGGAGATGGAAAACCAGGTAATTTTCATAATTCTAAGGCAATATTAAGTTATTTTTGTATTTTTCATGAAAGATGATTGAAATATAAGGAGATATTTGGATGTTTTAAAATTTTTAGAGAGAGAAGGAAGAACAATGATGAAATTGGAAGTATTATTCAAAGTATTTCATATTCTTGTTGATTGTTATGGAATTTGTTTGAAGGAGTATTAAGTTTGATGATGATGATAGAAATTTAGGGTTCTGTAAACAGTAGCAATTTCGAAAATTCCTTCACTTTACTGGCTTTGAATCTGATTCTCAAATTTATATATGTTAAAATAGACATCATAAGGATTTGTTAAAAGTTAGAATCACTGAAAAATGTTGAGTATACAATTTTATATAAATTTTCGAATTTTACTGTTCACTACTGGAAATCCAGTTTTTCTGTAGGAAATCAGTTTTGGATAAGTTATTTGAAGTATCTAGAAGTCTTCAAAAATTGTGAAATTTGGGATATGAGTTTGTGTATATGTCTAGTTTAAATCTAGAGAGTTTTGTGATTTTATGAATTTATTACAAATTATCATGTATTTTGGAAATTGGAGAGGTTAGTTCTGGAAATGAATTTACAGAATTTTTGTATCTAGAAACATGAAGATTTTGAGGTACTTAATGAACTTGGAATGCTATGAAATTTTATATGTTATTAGACATGTATGTTTAGAAGGTCTGGATAAAATTTTAGACTATTCTGACAAGTCAATTATTTACTAAAAATCAGAGAATAAGAACTGCTCTGTCTAAGAAGTTTAGAAATACAATTAATTAGGATTGATTGAATTAAGACATGAAGTTGGATATTGAGAATTTTAAATATTCAAGTTGATTACTAATTGAATATGATGTGATGAGCTCTTTTATGATGTTAGGACAAGGAAGGATTAATTCTTTGTTGAAGAATGTGGCCGCATAGGCGGAATGTTGATTTTGAAATCAAATCCGAGCTAACTGAGTTGTGCAACCAAATAGTGAGTGGATTATGTTTTAAGAATTTCATATTATATTAAAGTGTATTAAATTTATGGTTTTTCATATGATCTAAGTTATTAGTTTAATTAATTGAGTTATATTAAAAGTTTTTAGAATAGATAATGATGATTTATGTATTTTGAAAATAACAGTGTGTAAAGTATTAGATTTTAGATAGAAGAGATGGTTATGGTGGTGCTAGTAGATTACTTTTTGAATATATAGTAATTGTTGTTTCGATAAATTTGAGTACAAGAGAAAAATAAATTTAAGGTGGTAGTTGTAGAATGAGTGTATGTTATGTGTTAATGGAAAGTAGAAAGTTTTTTTTTATGATTAAAAAATAGACATTTATAATTAAATGAATTTGTATAAAAAATTGAAGTATTTAGTTATTTTATTTAAATAAATACACATGTTGAAGAAAAAGTTTTGGAAATTAGAATTTAATTATATAGGGATGATAATGCCAAATTCTAAAACTGCCCAATAGTAGGGGCTGAATTGCAAATTTAGAAAATTATTCCATAATTTTATAGGGACCTGAATGCAGATTCTAAAAATTTTAGGATAGTCATAAAGATTTCAGTTAAAGCATGATATTTAAGAATTTAGAAATCTTGGAAATTCTGAATTGAATTCTTTGGGGAAATTAGTTAAATTTTGAAGTATAATTATGTGAAAGGATGTTATATAGAATTTTATATGGAAAGTATGGGATTTTGAGATAGTTTATAGTGAGTAGAAAAGTATTTTATTTTATGGGTTATAATAATTTCTCTAAATGTTATTTTTATGGATATTTTAGAAAGTTTTAGAGAGAGTAGAATATTTATTTTTCTGGATAATTAAGAAATATCTTTTAGTATTTACTTAGTTATATTTATTTAGCATTTTATAGAATTACCAAGAATTTTAGCAAATTTAGAATAATTCAAGCTAGCTTCTATAATATTTCTTGAGGGTAGATAGACCCATTTGTTATGCTTACTTTAATTATTAAGATATTTCAAAGCTAGTTTTCAAATTGGTTGTAGACATGAATTTTAGTTTCAAAATTAGTTTTGATCAAAGATATAACATTTAGAAAAGAAAAAAATCAGATTTTATATTTGAAGTGTATTTTAGTTTTTAGAAAGTTATAATTCTTAAATTTAAAGAAAATGTGAAAGCATTGATATTTTCGGTTTTACCTTGCATAAGTTTTGCAGATTTTGATAAATTTGCTTGAAAAGAGAAAGTTTAGCATATGAAGTAGTTTTTAAATGAATTCAGTTTTAATAAAAATAAGAAGTTGCAATTATGTTATACTAAGCTAGTACCCAGATACTCAAATAGTTATTCAGATCATTTAGATAGTAATACAGATAGAGACCTTTGGGGCTCGTTCAGACACACATAGAGGTTTTGGGCCGTGTGATCTGGGTGCTTTAGCCCTTTGGGGGCAACTCTGCACATGCGTATGACCAGATAGTAAGCCTGCGCGATGTTAGATCTCGCCAGGTACAGATAGCTCTGCCTGCGTGATGTAGATCTCACCAGGTATGAGAAAATTCAGATAGCTCCGCCTGTGCGATGTTAGATCTCGCCAGGCAGGATCAGACAACTTCAGGGGTACTTGTTTAGTATAATGAAAAGAGTTTTGAATATGTTTATATGAGTTAGTTTGAAAAAGAAGCATGATTCACAAAAGTTTCTATTGAAAGAATATTTTTAAGAAAATTATGTTTTCCATAGTAAATAACTGAAGTGATGATTTTAGCATGATCATCAAGAGCATCGTATTATACGATTGAAGATGATTATTTTATTGTTTTAACCATAACTAGTATTTTGATGAATTTAATAATTTAATAGTTATTTATTTTAAAGTTTTATAACATTTTAGATAATATAGAAGTTATAGGTTATAGAGATTATTTTATTTTATTTTATTTTTTTATAAAGCAAAGATTTATTTTATAATAATATTTTTTTTAGATTTATTTACAAATATATCTTTAGCCCTACTCACTGAGTTCTATACTCACTTTTTTTGTTTTATTTATCTTTCCTTTTAAACTTTCCCCCCTCAGGTGAAAGCAAAATGTGATCTAGTTAGAAAGTGTGAAGGTCCAGCCACCTGATGGTGCAAGGATATGTTGAGGTTGTAATAGTTATATTGTAACGGTTATAAAATTTTAATTGTGGTTGTAATAGGAATTATTTTAAGTTTGTTTCATAAGAAAGACAAGAATTAAGAAAACAGTCAGTAGTCCACAGTTTTAGGCATGATTCGCCCGTGTAGCTAGGTGCGGGTCGTGTCAGTAACCATCTGGCACCTTCACTCTCTTCAACACATTTAAGAATACTGTTTTGTTTTCTTTGTTCATTAAGAAGCATGCAGGAGGCAAATATGCTTTATGCTTTCCCTTTTCTTGCGGATGCAATGGTTTCCTTATTCCCATTTGATGCAAATCATGTCGAGCCTTTAAATTATCTTTAGACTTTTTTGGATCCCCTAACAATGTCCAAAGGATATTATCGCAAACATTCTTCTAAACATGCATGACATCAAGATTATGTCGAAGTAAATTATGCTCATAATATGGTAGTTCAAAGAAAATGCTCTTCTTCTTCCAAATGCTTCCACAATTCATCATCTCAAAATCTTTCCTCTCTCTTTTATGAAGATCTTCCATTCTATATTCAGTAAGTACACTTTGTACTTGTTGCTTCACATCAAACCCAGTCATCTGAATAGGAGGAGGTAAAAATTCCATTTTGCCATTAAAAGACACTTTATCTTTCTGAAATCTATGAGAACAGGGTGGAAATCGACAATGACCCAAATAACAAAACTTCCTACCATGATGTAACCATTGAGATGTTGTATTCGTAAAACAAGAAGGACAAGCTTTCTCCCCTTTGGTACTCCAACCTGACAAGTTAGCATATGCTGGAAAGTCATTAATAGTCCATAACAAAGCTACATGTAACTTAAACATTTGTTGACGTGATGCATCATAAGTAACCACACCTTCATTCCACAAATCTTTCAATTCTTCAATCAATGGTTGTAAGTAAACATCAATTTTATTGATAGGACCTTTTGGGCCATCAATAAGCACAGACAAGCTGAAGAATGATTGTTTCATACACAACCATGGTGGCAAATTAAAAGGTATTAATACTATAGGCCATGTACTATGAGTTTTGGACAAAATCCTAAAAGGATTGAAACCATCAGCAGCCAATCCAAGCCTTACATTACGACATTCAGCAGCAAAGTTTGGATATTTTTCATCAAAGGTTTTCCAAGTAGGACTATCAACAGGATGTCTTAACACACCATCATTTATACGATCCTCTACATGCCATCGCATAAAAGAAGCAGTTTTTGAAGACATGAACAATCTTTGTAATCTTGGAACTAAAGGAAAGTAACGTACTTGTTTTGCTGCTATTTTTACCTCAGAAGTTGATGCATTATTTGGTTCATCAAACTGTTTATATCTATAGGTATGATAGACAGCACAACTAGGAAGATTCTCATGCTCATTTCTAAATAACATACAGTTATTAGGACATACATCCCAAGTCTTGTATGTAAATCCTAATTTCGTTGTTATTTTTTGAGCCTCATAGTAAGAGGGAGGAATTTTTGCTTCTTGGGGAAAGACTTCTTTCAAAAATTTTAACAGCATAGTCATTGAAGTCTCTGTCCATCCGCATAACATTTTCATATTCAAGAGACGAACAACAATGGAAAGTGATGTAAATTTTTCACATCCTGGATACAAAGGACAGTTCGCATCTTGAAGTAATTTAAGGAAGTCTTTTGATGCCTCGTTCAACTCCACCCCCACATCATTATCCAATGGAGTACTATTACTTCCACCGAAATCCATATTTGGAATTCCCATAGCATCATGTATCATTTTGACCATATCATCACACATAGAATAACCAAACTCTGAATGTTGAGTCTTAAAATTTTGATTAGACTCTATAGGCGTATACAGCTCACCATGTAATGTCCACTTTTTGTACTTAGGTAGAAAACCATTGAATATTAAATGGTCTTTCATTATGTCCCTACTTGTAAGATATCGATTGTAACACTTCTTACATGGACAGTAAATTCTAGTGCCACCAACTACGTTCTCAGATGCAAAATCTAGAAATGCATTCACCCCATCTAGATATGGCTCGGAAAATCTGTCTCCTAAGTCAATCCAACTCTTGTCCATGTCTACTTTCCTTGAATAAAACAAATATAATTTATGTAAATAAGTCGTTTACGTAGTAAGTTGAAATTAAACTTATTTACCAAGTTAATTACTTTAGGAAGTGAATTGGCATTTTTAGCATATATTCATCTCTCCTTTCAATGGGTTTAGTGTAGTTATTTTCATTGGTAGGATTGTTTTGTGGGCTCATTCCATTAGTGGACTCTTTTTGTGAGATTGGGTTTAATGGGCTGGTATAATTGGTGGGATTATTTTATACCTGAAAATTTATTGTTTCTATGTTTTTATTTTCTGTTACTGTGTTTCTTCAATATAAATTGTATTTATAGGTGTTTTTTTATGCAGAAGGAGGACTTATGTCTAAGTTTGTTTGCATCTTTAACAAAAAAAAAAGGATTTGTAACTGTTAGCCCGAAGGCTACATGATAATTTTGATGATAACAATATACATTGATTCATTGAGATTTACTAACATGTTTATTTATGTGCAAGAGTAAGATCATTGAAATAATTGTAAAATCAAGACGAGGCTTATTAAAATGAAGTGTTGAAGCTAAGGAGAAAACTACATGTTAAAGGCACCAAAGTTTAAGAACAAGGTTTGATTCAAGGAATGTAATACATGAGTAATGTTCAATCAATTGGTCATATATTTCTCTACAAATGTTCAAATAACATCATTCTTGAGCCTTTGGAAAGCTTACTCAATTTATAACATTTCATATGTTTTAAAGAAATTCAAATTTCAAGTGTAAGGTTGGCCAAATGATCATGCAACTTGAAAGACAAATGGAAGCAGCTGACATGAGCACCGAATACTCTTTTGGACATATCTTGAGCTACAAATATCCAAATCACTTGATTCTTATGGAATTAAAAAGTGACTTAATAAGGCATATTTCATATGTTTTGAATAAATTCAAATTTCAAATGGAAGGCCGACATAATTGACATGCAAGTCGGTGGACTGACATAAGGAAGAAAAATCAACTCACATGAGCACCGAATAGTGTTTTGGCCATATCTTAAATAGAGATATCCAAATTCTTTGATTCTTAATGTTTTGGAACTTTTATGTTTTAAAGAAATTCAAATTTCAAACGAAATGCTGACAGAATTATCATTCAATTCGGTGGATTGACACAAGGAAGAAAAATCAAGTCACATGAGCACCGAATGGTGTTTTAGCCATATCTTGAGCTAAAGATATCCAAATGACTTGATTCTTGATGTGTTGGAAATCTTATTCAAATGTAAAGATCTTTTATGTTTTGCAGATTTTCAAATTTCAAACGAAACATTGACAAAAATGGCAGACAAGATTACGATTTTTATGGTGGGCAGAAAATTTGGAGATGGTGTCTTCACTTGATTAAGTTCATCTCATTTGCCTATAAAAGAAGCCCTTCTCCCATGCATTCAACAAGAAGAGACAAGAATCTATCAAGCCACAAATAAGAGAAATATCAAGTTTAGAGAGCTTTAATATTTTTTATCTACTCTTTGAAGAGAGTTGTACTTTTGTTGTAAAAATTATCTTTGTTCTTGTATTGTGGTGAGAGCGAGATATTCTTGTAAAGGATAACAGTTATCCTTGAGAGAACTCTTGTTGTGTGTTATCAAGAGTTGAAGGAAGTTTTCTTGGTGAGGTTGTTCATCAGGAAGAACTCTTGGTGTTGGTGTGGTGTTATCAAGAGTTGAAGGAAGTTGCCTTGGTGAGGTTGTTCATCAAGAAGAACTCTTGGTGTGGTGTTATCAAGGGTTGAAAGAAGTTGCCTTGGTGAGGTTATTCATCAAGAAGAACTCTTGGTGTGGTGTTATCAAGAGTTGAAGGAAGTTGCCTTGGTGAGGTTGTTCATCAAAAGGAACTCTTGGTGTGGTGTTATCAGGGATTGAAGGAAAAAGTCATGGTGAGGTTGTTCATCAAGCAGGTTGTAAAGATTTCTACAACTTAGTGGAAAGCCTAGCTTGTGGAGCTAGGAGCCCGTGGACGTAGGCAAGGTTTGCCGAACCACGTACATCGAGTTTGCACTCTCTCTATCCCTTATCCTCTTTACATTTACTTGCACTTGTGATTGTTCTTTATTGTCATTCTCTTGATTGCATTCTATTTTCATCTTCTTCACCTTTGTTCTTAAAGAAAGATTTAAATAATTTTGATCTTTCAAGAAAATTTTTCTAAATCCGTTTTTATAAATAAAAACCCAATTCACCCCCCCTCTTGGGTTGCCATACCTGGGTCAACAGTAACTACACAAAATAACATCAAAAAATTAGGAAGAAAGCAAATTCAATTCGAGGTTCATGCCTTGCGAATGTTATAATGCAAAAACATCAGAACAAAAACAAATTCCTCATAAAACAACACATCATTAACACTAGATATCAATTATGCTTTACGAGAAGATAAAAAATCCAAGTCATACCAATAATGATGAAACAACATACCAAAAAAATTAATGCAATCATTTAACTCAGCATGAATAGCAAACAACATATCAATAATAGTTCAAAGCAATCAAAACAAAATTGATAGTCTCAAATAGCATATGAATAACACTTGAAACTAACTTAAAAATCATGAATAGGAACTGGTGAATCTTACCTCTAGTAATGGATGTAGATTGTGTTCTATGTTGATCAACCAAGTTTGTTTTCTCTCAAACAGCTCGAAAATCTAATCTATGGAGATGCTAGTCCTTGTTGATGGCTTATTTCCGTCAAATAACATATTATATAAAATATATTAAGAAAAGATGATGATAAATGGAAAATATAAAGCACAGCTTTTAGTTAGATAGATAGTGCACTACATAGTAACTATTAACAGTTTTTACTTCACGGTACCAACAAGTAACAAAAACAAAAGTCAAGCATTTTTCAGACTATCCTTTGATATTAAAGGGTAGCTTGACTAGAGCTAGGCAAGTAACATGCACTTACACAACACCCATACATTCAAGTTAAGAGCACTACTACCATCCAACTCAAAAGCAGTAAACACTCAAGCCCTATGATTTGAGAATGAGGTGCTTTTACTTTGAGCCTTTAAATTACTGAAGAAATGGTATTCTTGCTGATTATGATTCTCGTGACCTGTTTTTGAATCTTTTTAGTGTATCTTTTCTTGCAGGGAACAATAGTACAAGAATAATCTGGATTTTTCTGAAATTGTATCTTTAAGTATATAGAACACAATTTCCATGATTTTATGAATTCTATTCAACGTTATGTGAATTATAAGTAAAGTTGAAAATATACAAAGATGTATAAATTTTTAATCGTTGTTGGATTTTTTTAACTGACATAAGATATATATGTTGAATGTGTATGTTGTCTGATTTATTTTTTTAAATCTTTTTTGGAAAAAATTTGAGACATTCATGTTGTAATCGGTCCTATCTAAAAAAAAGGATGAAATGAGTAGAAGCAAAGGAAGACTGTTTCACAAATCATATGGGAAACTTGATTTGGATACAAAAAGGCAGTGGGTGCAGTTCAGTTCTTTTAATAAATTTCATTACTGAAAGTAACTCAATTAGCTTTTTACAAAAGGGTAATTTTGAATTCTACCAATTTAGCTTTATCAGGCTAGCCTAAGTTCAGATGATGTATGTTTTACCTTTGATGAGATATTAAGCTATCATGCTTGCCTTTTTAGACCAAGTATTAGTTACAAGGCCCTCTTTCATTGTGGATATAACTCTATTTTTTGAACTAGAAGTTTGCATTATTTATAGGCTTTATAAAGTCGATTTATGGGAAAATTGATTTTCAAAGAAGATGACTATATATTCTGATACGAACTGGAAGTTTGCATTATTTATCAGCAGGACTATCAACAGATGAAGGCTTGTTTGGATGTATGTGTATATATGTATATGTGTATATGCATATATTTTCTGTTGATACCTTGATCTAATAACTTTAATTGGCTGTTTATGATGTCAATATTTGGATTTTTGTAGAAAATGATTTACTTGTGTGTATAATGTTTCGTAGACATGATTTTTTTTTTTGGTTGGTATAGCTAAATGTTCATCAACTGCTCTTTTCTATTTTCAAAGCTTATTCATTATCACTATTAACATAGGATACATGATTGGCCACCATAATATATTTGAAAGCTTGATTGCAATGTATTTGAAAGTTTTTGATTTTATGACCAAAGCGTTGGAAAATTCTTTACCCTTTTGATGGTTGTTGTTTCTGTCAATTTCTTGTTGCTGCATCTGAATTTGATATATGGTTATTATCCAACGATTGCTTCTGTTTCAGACATTGGCTTTTATTCACTAGGCTGTATTAGTATCCATATGAATATCAACAAATGATAAAATGCAACTACTATGATAGGATTCCTCAAAATGGAATTTGACTTTTTTGTCTCTTATTTTGGTAAAAACTAATAGAAATCATATCGTTCATTTTGAATTTTGAAACTTGACATTGCTCTGAGTGGTTACTTTGTTTAGAAACATTGTATCCACTGTTAACTTAGATTGTAAGGTGGATCTGAAGCAAATTGCCTTGCAGGCTCGTAAGCAAATTACCCAACTATTGGGTATGTTGTTTTTGTTATTATGTGGGATTGTCTTGTTTGGTAGATTAGGCATCATTTATTAATATAATAAACTTGTGCTGATTACTAAGTCTTGTATATTTGTGTGTGCAGTATTTGATCATTTACCTTTCCTTTAATGTTTCAACAGCGTTTCGCAGCTGTAATTATGAGGATAAGAGAACCAACAACTATAGCTTTGATATTTGCTTCTGGAAAGATGGTTAGTTTCTCTCATACTATCCTAAATAATATTTGTTACTGTAATCATATCACTAATGTTAAGCTTGCTTTGCTGGAATTATAGTTTAGAGCTGTTAAGGTAAGCTATGGGTTTAATTTCTTTTTATTCATCTATTTGGCTTGTGTTTTCATTTTTACATTCACATTAATTAAGTGTGTTTGTTTTGGACATATTTTGATTTTTTTTTTAATTTCAGAATTGCATTTCTATTATAATGAAATTCAATAACCAGAAAATCATAATAGCGGGCATATAATGTCATGCAATTCTTCTATACAATTCTATGACTGTCACATAGCCAGGTTCAAGTCATGTGGCACATGCAAACCATTTCCTTATAAATAAATAAAAAGATGCTCCTAGCTAGCTCAAGAACCCAGAACAAACTCTTTCAGCATAGATAAACTCATCCATTCAAATATCAACCAAAACAAACCCACAAATCAAATCAACAAGATTATAATATCTGAACAAAAATCCAAGCCTCATGAAACATAAACAAAATCACTCAAATACTGATTACCACCTTAGAGAAACAAAAAACTATTCCAAATTTTAAGCAGCAAAATCTTAAACAGCTCTCTTTAAGCTCAGGCCTCTTCAAGCTCAATAAACAACACTTGAGAAGCTCATAAGGACCCACCAAACCCACAAAATAACAAACAAATCAACTGCTAAAATCCCTTCAAGTTACCCACAAAATAGAATTAACATCATACTAAGACATGAGGAGAGAGGTGCAAAATAGCACATCTTAAGCTTACTCATCAAATGACACAATTACCTATAAAATTTCTAAGCATAAAAAATATCAACTACCATCAAGAAACTATAGTATTCACAAACTTAGGGAGTATCCATAACAAAAAAAGTTAAATTTTCTTAAATCAAATTCTTCCACTTCAAAATCTAAAATAATTATTATCCAGAAAGGACATAAAACCATTTAGATTGAAGACTGTATAGGTCAAATAGCAGATGTAAAGCATGGAATAAGTAAACATGACCCCTTTAGCTGTAGAGGCCCTGTTATCTGGTCAGTGTTGTTAGAATCATCAGGTCAACCCTATTAACAACAAAATTGTGATGGTTGACACAGTCTCCGAAAATAGAGTCAACAAGAGTGATTCCATTTTCATTGACAGCTTGAAATGACCATAGAACTAGAAATTAGAAACAAAATCTTTGTAAAATACTAATACGACCAAATTATCATACAATGGCACCAATATAGTATAATAACATTGATAGCAAACAACATACATTCCCATTCCAATAGCCAGAAGAAAAACTGCAGGCTGAACATACATTTCCATTTCATGTGGTTTTTGTTTTTCTCCCAAAACCAGGAAGTTTTTGTTTACTACATTGGAAATTCTTCTTTATTTAAGGTTCTTTCAGTTTCATATTTTTAGGATTTGTTCAATTGAAGAGAAAGAGAATGATAACTTATTCTCTGAAGAAAAGAGAATCATAACTTGCTGGAACGAAAAAGTAAATCAAGAAAGTTAATCTGAAAAGCACAAACAGATTGATAGAAGAGGCTGAGAGGAGCAATTGCAATTGCAAGAAGGGCAACTCTTAGAAGCCGCTAATAAAAGATGAAACTCTTAGAAGCCACATGCATTTCAAACAAAAAAATAGACTGAAAATCAGTATTTCAAAACATGGAGTTGATAATGAGGTAGCATGCAGGAGTTCACTTACCAGAACACTGACTAGAGGAACATGAAAAATCTATAGGTTTTGATGATTACTTAAATATGTATGCTTATTAAGAGCTTAATTTATCACATTGCGTTAATAGTGTCACTAAATTCCTCAACTTAAGCATATTTGTAGTCTTTGCATCTTTTTAATTAATTTTCTCTTAATTTTGGTTTTGTTGTAGGTTCGGTAAAATTGGCATAACTTTCTATTTGTATATCAGAATGGTGAATATCTTGATGTTTTGGAAAGTTGATTAAATTATCCACAATATTGTATTTCATAAGCATCATCAAATTCGGGCTCTTAATAGACCAAAAATGGGCTTGAATTGAACCCGTTTGTAGTTTCAGCCCAGCCTGACCATGCCTCAGTTTTTTGACCATATCTCTTGATATACGAATCCAAATCATATGAATCAAGATGTTCTAGAAACATGAGAGAAATATCTTCAACGTTTGTGAAGACATGTGATCAAAATTCCAAGTAATTCGATGCCGATATTGATGGTCAAAGTCGGTTAACCTAATTACCCCAATTATCAAAGTTCGTGCACCTAATATTTGACAATTATTCCTTTATAATTTGACAAGTTGCCCCTGAATGTATCTATCAATAGAGGTGCCTTATGACCCATTGGGGCATCTTGGCCTTGGCTGGGATCTTGTATTGTGTTTTTCTCTCTTATATGTTTATGCTATTAATAAATCTTCTTTTTCTTACAAATTGTTTTCTTTCTTTTATAATGTCTTGCTAAATTCTCTCTTGCTAAGGTGAAAGGGTGAAACCCTTGATATGAGAATAAGGATTTTCTAACCCTTGACATGTGCTTAATAATCATAATGTTGTGTTGTTTATTTTATATGATTTATATTTATTTTCTTAATCAATCTTGACACCACTCGTAAAGTGGAGGTCTTGATCCATTGTCGACAATCTTTGGCACATCAAATGCTTGGATCCTCTCTAGATGTCGTATGGTTCTTCCTTACTGACACGAATCTAGTTAGGAACCTTGATTTGTTGTAGACATGTGGTGATTGGCACGTTGGATGTTGAACCCATTTACAAGAAGTGGTATAAATATTGGTAATGAAACAAATATAATTCATATAACTAAAATGGGCTATATATCCTTATTTGATATATCAAAAGTGGATCCCCTAACCTTAGCTTTCATTAATATTGTGTTAATTTCTCTTGTATTTTAATTATTCTCATTTATTGTTTATGAACTTGTTCTTTACTTATATTTGTGATATTATCTTGTCATTTTCTTGAATCATTCATATTATATTTGCTTACCATATAATTTGTAGCGCTAAAACCCCCTTCCTCGTGGATCGACCTCGGTCTTAGCAGGTTTATTACTTCGACAATCTTATACTTGGGAGATGATCCTATTTTCGGATGTGTCAAGTTCTTAGCGCCGTTGCCGGGGAAGGTAAAATTTGGCGTACAAAATTGTAAGTATTCTCTTTTCTCATTTCAGATCTTATTTTTTTTCTTTATCGTGTGTTCATCTTTTCTTTTCTTTTCTCTTTTACATTTGCATGAAAATTTGGTAACGTACATCTAGTGGTAGACCTATTAGAAAAATATCATCTTCCTTAGAAAACATGGCCGACAATCAAGTGGAGAGGTTCACGGATGAAGGGTTTGGAGAATAGTTACCCACTTCTATGAAGGGTTAACACCTCAAGATAGGCAATTAGTCGAACTAACGTGTAATGGAGAATTTGGAGCTAAAGACCTTGATGAAGTAATTGACTACCTAGATTCATTAGCAGAAAAAGCCCAAAATTGGGACACTGCTGGCACCTATGAGGCACCAAGCAAAGTCCCAACCTCGACATCCAATAGAGGCATTTACAAGCTTAGGGAAGACCATGACCTTCAAGCCAAATATGCATCCCTAGCTAGAAAAGTCGAGGCTTTAGAAATAAAAAAGAGTGGTCAATTGAATTCTATTCAAGAGGTTGTCTATCACATTTGTAATGATAATGACATTCCTATTGATGAGTGCCCAACTTTGCCTGCCTTTAGGGAATGTCTCCATGAACAAGCTAATGCCTTGAACACTTTCAAAAGGCCAAATCATAATCCATACTCACAAACCTATAATCTTAGTTGGAGAAATCATCCAAATTTTAGTTGAAAAAATGACAATCATGCACAATCTTCACAAGTCCCTTTTCAAACACAACAAAATTTTCAAAATTCTCATGATCATGCATATGCTCCTCCTAGGAATGACCTTGAAGCGACATTGCATTCTTTTATTACAAAGCAAGAGACTTTCAATAGTCAAATTGCTCAAACATTAGCAAATTTGTCAGACACTCTTGCAAAATTTGCATCTACAGTTAGCATCCAAGAGAAAGGAAAATTTCCTTCTCAAACATTGCAAAACCCCAAAGATCAATCTAATTCAAATACAGGGAGTTCAAGTAACCATTATTTTGACCAAGCCAAATCAGTCATGACCCTTCGTAATGGTAAGGTAGTTGAAAAACACATTCCTAACCCTTGTGAGAAGGAAGAAGAATCGATTTCTAAAAGGCAGGAAGAGGTTGCCAAACCAACACCTAACGAAGAAGAAGCCAAATCCTCATTGGTGCCTCCATTTCCTCAAGCATTAACCACGCAAAAGAAGCCAACTCAAATTTTGAAATCTTTAAAATTTTCAAACAGGTGAAGGTCAACATTCCTTTGCTAGATGTGATCAAACAGGTACATTCTTATGCAAAATTTTTGAAAGACTTGTGCACTGTGAAAAGGAAATTGAATGTGAAAAAGAAGGCCTTTCTAGCCAAGCAAGTAAGTGCATTCTTCAAAACAGTAATACAGTGAAATATAAGGATCCAGGTTGTCCTACAATTTAATGTGTTATTGGAGACCATAAAATTGAACAAGCTTTACTTGATCTTGGTGCTAGTGTGAATTTGCTTCCATACTCAGTTTTTCAGAAACTTAATCTAGGTGAGTTAAAACTGACTCCTATGACTCTTTTGCTTACTAATAGATCAACCAAAGTACCAAGAGGAGTAGTAGAAGATGTATTAGTTCAAGTTGATAAATTCATTTATCCAGTGGATTTTATTGTCTTGGACACACAACCAGGGGAAGTATGTAATTCAATTCCTATTATTTTAGGGCATCCATTTCTAACTACCTCTAATGCTTTGATTAATTGCGGGAATGGAGTCATGAAGCTATCATTTGGGAACATGACATTGGAACTTAATGTTTTTAATATGTGCAAACAACCACATGAAGAAGATGATGAAATTGAGGAGGCTAATATGATCAAAATTATTGTGGAAGATCATATCGAAAAAAGGAGTTCTTCTGACCCTTTGGAAACTTGTTTAGTGAATTCATTAGAATCAAGTATGGAACTAGACCCTATATATGTTCTTCACTGGATTGTGCACAGGTGATAGAAAAAAGCTCAAAACCAAGATTCGAGGAATTGGGGCAAATGAATGAAAGCAGGGAAGAGGAAGCTCCCAAGTTAGAACTGAAGCCTTTACCTGAAGGACTAAAATACGCATATCTTGGAGAGAATTAGACATATCCAATGGTAATTTCTTTATCCCTCACTAGCAAGCAACAAGGTAAGTTGATACATGTACTTAAAAGGCATAAAAATGCAATCGGACGGACTTTAAAAGACATAAAAGGCATTAACCCTATGATTTGTACACATAGAATACATTTAGAAGAAAATGCCAAACCATCCCAACAACCTCAAAGGAGATTAAATCCCCACATGAAAGAGGTCATTAGGGTTGAAGTTCTCAAACTACTTGATGTGGGAATTATCTACCCTATTTCTGATAGTAAGTGGGTAAGCCCTACGCAAGTAGTACCTAAGAAATCTAACATTACAGTAGTCAAAAATGAAAAGGGTGAATCATTGCCAGCTCGAGTCTCATCTAGTTAGAGAATGTGCATTGATTATAGAAAATTAAATGCTGTCACCAGAAAAGACCACTTTTTCTTACCATTCCTTGACCAAATTCTAGAAAGAGTAGCAGGACACTCCTACTACTACTTTCTTGATGGATACTCAGGCTATTACCAAATTCCCATTGCACTTAAAGACCAAGAAAAGACCACATTCACGTGCCCTTTTGGCACTTTTGCATTTAGGAGAATGCCTTTTGGACTTTGTAATGCTCCAGCTACTTTTCGACGATGCATGTTGAGCATTTTTAGTGACATGGTTGAGCATTGTTTGGAAGTTGTCATGGATGATTTAACTGTCTTTGGTAACTCTTTTGATAATTGTCCTGAAAACTTAGAAAAAGTCCTAAAAAATGTGTAGAAAAAGGTCTTATTTTGAATTGGAAAAAATGTCATTATATGATCACTTCGGGAATTGTCTTAGATCATGTGGTGTCTTCTAAGGGAATTAAAGTGGACAAAACAAAAGTGGAATTGATTTCCCATTTGCCTCCACCAAAAACAGTTGAAGAGGTCCGTTCATACTTAGGGCATGCTAGATTTTATAGGAGGTTCATAAGAAATTTCAGTGCTATATCTAAACCTCTTTGTAACCTCTTAATAAAAGACACTTGTTTTGAATGGACTCAAGAATGTAAAAATGCTTTTGAAAAGTTAATTAAACTTTTAACAACTGCTCCAATTATGCAAGCTCCTGATTGGTCCTTGCCTTTTGAATTGATGGTTGATGCAAGTAACTATGTTGTTGGTGCTGTCTTAGGACAAAGAAAAGAAGGTAAGCCATATGTGATATACTATGCAAGTAAGACTTTAAATGATGCACAAATGAATTATACAACAATTTAAAAAGAACTACTTGTAGTAGTATTTGCATTGGATAAATTTTGATCTTATTTAATTGGTTCTCCCACGATTGTTTACACTGACCATGCAGCTGTGAGATATTTAATGTCTAAACAGGATGTAAAACCTAGATTGATATGGTGGATCCTATTGCTCCAAGAATTCAACATCACAATAAAGGATAAGAAAGGACCTGAAAATGTCGTTGTTGATCATCTTTCAAGATTAACGACAAAGACATTAATTGAAACTTCACCTATCAATGAGTCTTTTCATGATGAATTTTTATTCTCCGTTGCTACAATTCCTTGGTTTGCTAACATTGTAAATTTCCTTGCAACATGAAAAATGCCACCTCATTGGAATGCTCAAGACAAAATGAAGTTTTTGACTGAGGTGAAAAAATTTTATTGGGATGACCCATATCTGTTCAAATTTGTCCAGACCAAATAATTAGAAGATGCATACCCGACAATGAGGTAAGTAGTGTCATTAATTTTTGTCATTCCGAAGCATGTGGAGGACATTTTTCATCTAAAAAATTGGCTGCTAAAATCTTACAATATGGATTTTATTGGCCCACCTTATTTAAAGATGCACATGCATTTTGCAAAACTTGTGAAAATTGTCAAAAATTGGGATCTATTTCAAAAAGAAACATGATGCCTTTGAATCCCATTCTTGTTGTTGAAATCTTTGACTGTTGGGGTATTGATTTTATGGGAACTTTTTCACCATCATTTGGTTTTCTGTACATTCTTGTTGTAGTAGACTATGTTTCAAAATGTGTCGAGGCAATTCCATGTCGAAACAATGATCACAAAACAGTTATCAAATTCTTGAAGGAGAATATCTTGTGTAGATTTGGAATTCCTCGAACCATTATTAGTGATGGGGGTGCACATTTTTGTAACAAACCATTTGAAACTTTACTGAAGAAATATGGAATAACCCATAAATTTCTACACCTTATCACCCACAAACAAGTGGACAAGTTGAATTAGCTAATAGGGAGGTTAAACAGATTTTAGAAAAAACGGTTAACCCAAATCATAAAGATTGGTATTGAAGACATAATGATGCACTTTGGGCTTACCGAACTGCTTTCAAAACATCATTGGGAATGTCTCCTTATAGATTAGTTTATGGAAAACCTTGTCACTTGCCTATGAAAATTGAGCATAAAGCTTATTGGGCCATTAAAACATTTAACACAAATTTGAATGATGCTTGCAAGTTACGTAAACTCCAACTGAGTGAACTTGAAGAAATCAGGAATGAGGCTTATGAAAATTCTAAAATCTACAAAGAAAAAATGAAGGTTTTTCATGACAAATCCATTGTTAGAAAATTTTGAACCTTCACAAAAAGTTCTTTTGTATGATTCAAGATTGCATTTGTTTCCTGGTAAACTTTGGTCTCGTTGGACTGGGCCTTTCATTGTTAAAAATGTTTTCCCTCATGGAGCAGTTGAAATTGAGAACCCAAAGAATGGTAATGTGTTTAAAGTTAATGGACAACAGTTAAAACCATTCTTTGAAAATTTTGACCAAAATGAAGAGTCTATTGCTTTAATCGATCCTTTTTAATAATTGATTTTCCCGATCAAGTGGCGGATACGATACTCCGTGACTTTTAAAGTTGGTTTTTCAGTTCTCTAAAAACTGTTCCTTACCTTACATTCATTTTCTTTTCTTCTCTCTCATTTTCTTCACATGGATATCATTCTCTCAAAATTGCACAAACATTTTCCCTCTCTTCCTTAAAATGATTTGCTTAAAATTTACAAAGCTCGCACAGAAAGACTAAGGATGTTGATGCACAAGGATATTCCTGCTGATTTAAGATGGTTAATTGAAGCCAAGGTTCGATTTTCTTGTGAGTTTTCAGATAATCTTGTTTCCTATATGCCAGGTTTGGGAAAAAGCTCTTACGCCAAAAAGCGAAGAGCGAAAAGGTTACAAGTTTGTCAAAAATGTGCTAGATAGACTTGTAACCAACGTTGTCGCTCCGTAGGATATTTGTCTAACAATCACGAGGATAAGTTGCAATTCATCAAGAATGACCTGAGTAGGGAGTCTTTGGATGATATCCGATTGACTCTTGAGACGCATTCTTATGGACTTGTGCAGCATGAAATTTTTAATTTGTGGACACAATTTCGAGACGAGCAGGAACATTATAGTCTTGAGAATCTGACTCAAAATGACCATGTTTGTCAGTTTATAAGAAAACTAGATGGGAAGCATATCCCCAACTCATAGAAGGTGTTTAAGCTGTTTCTGGATGTAAAACCAGAGGAAGATGTGAGCCACAGTCACAACTACCTGTACATATGCATGTGTGCCATCATTTTTGAATTTTGATGCCTTATAGCTGTCATTTTTGAATTTGTATCTTTTGTTTGACTTGTGCATTTATGGCGTCTTATTTCATCATCTTTTGTTTTGAATTTCTAGGCATTATTGTCAAACTTTTTCAACAAACAGCCGAGCTACCTGTATAGATGTCATCATTAGAATAACTTTTTGCACTCCATAAATATGACATCTCTTGTTCTCCTCTTCACACATATAGTTAGAGAGTTGCATACACATGGAGGGAACCTCAAAACGTTTAATCCAAAAGATATGTGTATTCTGTGGATCTCGACCGGGAAAAAGTGAGGAGTTTGTAGCAGTGACAAATTATCTTGGTAGGCTTTTAGCTGAAAGAAATATTCATGTGGTTTATAGAGGAGGTAGTCTCGGGCTAATGGGTTGTGTGTCAACAACAGCACTCGTATGAGGGAGTAAAGTTTTAGGTATTATTCCTAAAGCTTTGGCTGTCGAATGCATTGCTGGAAAAATTGTTGGCAAGGAGTTGCAGGTCTCCTCTATGCATGAATGCATGGTATATATGCTTATCAATTCGGATGCCTTTATTGCTTTACCAGGTGGCTTTGGTACTCTCGAAGGAATTTTTCAAATTGCCTCTTGGGCTCAACTAAATCTCCATAAAAAACCCATAGGTTTGTTGAATGTTAAACATTTCTTTGATCCTTTCATAAGTTTTGTTGATGCAGCTGCAGAACAGAATTTTATCCCTCACTCCATGAGACAGATCCTTGTTTCTACCACTTCTGCTAGTGAATTACCTGACAAATTATAAGCATTCGAGTATGAACCTGACCCAGCTATAACTTAAATCAACCGGTCAGGGTGACAAAACAAAAAGTGCAAATTGGATCTGAATCTCCGTTTGTAATTTTTCATGTTTTTTTTAATTTTATTTGTAGCATTTTATTTTATGAGTTTTTCAGGTTGTCTCTCTTGAATAACAGAAGCTTCAGGTAATATCTCCTATACTTTATCTCTCTACATTTAAACATTAAGGATAATATTTTATTTGGTTGGGGGGAAGGATAGTAGACATAAGTGTGTCTTAAATTTTCTTTTCTTGTAAAAAAAAAAAAAAGAGCGAGTTAGTAATTAGATTCACAGTGTAGTGTAAGGAGTTCAAATCCTCTTGAGATGCATTCTGGGTCAGGAATGGCAGAGTAGGGAGGGCCAGTTTGAACTCTTGAAACACAGTCTAACCAATTTGTCATTTTGTTTTGATTTTGCATTTTTTAAGAGTCATTCTAGCTAACTTGATATTATTTAGTTTTGATTTTTGAATTTTATAACAAGGAGGTCTTATTCATTTCACTTTGAATTATTCAAATTTATGAACTCTCACAACTTTATTATTTAATATACTGTGTGCTCATATACTCGTTAAACAAGTATTCATGAACCTTTATTCAGACACACACATACTTTGATGCATGATTATGGGTTGCAAAATGAAACGTTGCAATATTTGAGTTCTTTTGTTTTGTTTAGGATAACAACAAAAGGAAGGGGAAAGTAAAAAAAAAAAAGTGAAAAAAAGAAGCAAAAATAAAAGCAATCGTGGATAAGTTTGGTTTCGTAGCCTCCTTAATTCGAGCAATTAAGCCCGAAGGGTGCCTCAACACCTAATACCCTAAGACTAACTGGTTTGGGAGCTATTGGCCCAAAGCTCATTACATAGATTAAGGAGAAAGCTAAATGGGATTGAGTATTGCTCTATCCACAAGTGTCTAAGTAAAAATAAAGCATAGGCAACTCGAGTCGTTAAGCTCGAAGAGGTGTCTTAACATCTAATGGCCTAAGGCCAACTAGTCTGGGAGTCATTAGCCTAAGGCTCGCTACATGGGTTAAAGATGCATTCTTTCAAAGAAAAATATATAAAAATACCCCTTGCCTAAGGTTGTTAGCCTTAACAAATATTAGAACCGATATAGCTTCTTTCCAACAAGCCCCATAATCATGTGTCGACTGAGCACAAAAAGAAGGTTTGTTAATATCTTGACTGAAGGGTACATGAGTCATGAAAAAAAATCGGTTGAGAGTTTGTTTATTTGGATAAAATCAAGGAGAGTGCAATAATGATCACCTTGGATGTAAAATTCTATAAATCACTTCTAAATAATAACGCTTTAATTGCTAGAGACTAGTAATAAGCTAGTTGGGGGGTGTGATGAACACTTAAATATGTATGCCTATTAAGAGCTTAATTTATCACATTGCATTAATAGTGTCACTAAATTCCTCAACTTAAGCATATTAGTAATCTTTGCATCTTTTATATTTGTGAACTTGTTCTTTACTTATATTTGTGATATTATCTTGTCATTTCCTTGAATCATTCATATTATATTTGCTTACCATATAATTTGTAGCATTAAAACCCCCTTCTTCGTGGATCGACCCGGATCTTACCGAGTTTATTACTTCGATACTCCTATACTTGGGAGATGATCCTATTTTTGGATGTGTCAGGTGTCCACAATTACAATTGTCGATGTTGACGGAAGCCCAAAGCACTTCAATCAACTCTCTCAAAGCTTGAAATTACGAAGAGGCAACATTGGCTTCGATGGGAGAAAAGAGCAGCACGCAGAATTTACTAAACAGAGTCAAAACAAAACTAAACTCAGCAACTCAAATGCGGTCTGATGTAAGTAGCAATTAAGTGATGTTATTCGATATAAGAATGAACTATTAAAAAACTCAGCACTCATAAACTCCTAAGCCGAAAATTTCTACCATAGAAGCAGGAAGGAAAAATTCAGTAGAAAAAAACTCGTAAAAGAAGTTGAAACTGAGCTTGCTTTTCTTTCTTATTTCAGTGCAATCAATGATCAAACAAACTAAAATGGAAAAAGAACTAAATACCAGACAATTGTTATTCCATGAGCTTATTAAAGATGGATCAATCATGATAAAAACTGAAAACTTGGAAGCAACACATAAAGAAATATACATCATTAGACCAATATTAGAATCTCTATAAACATCCTCATTACAAGCATGTAAAAGAATGAAAGATAATTTCAATGCACGTTGAACCTCCATATCAATCAAAACATCAACTGCAAAATGAATTCATACCCTCAAACATAATAAAACTTAATAGAACATGAAAATGCATTGAAATCATTACTCTAAACCTAACCCAACTAGGTTTAACCACAACTTCAAAATTCTTTACAAAAAACCTCCAAATTCTCAGTTGTAAAGCATTGAAATGATTGTTTTTCTCATATTCATATTTTTTTTATTCAGTATATAACAAATGTGAAAGTAAAACTAGGAAATATATATGAGAATCCAAATTCATAAAAAATGCGTCAATTCAGATAATATATATATATATATATATATATATATATAGTGACACACAAAGTTTCAGTTTCAGTTTAAGCTACAAATAGTCAAACAAGCAGAGGAGTAAAAAGAGCTAGTTCAGCATCACTTAAACAGAGTTTGAATTGAAATTGAAGGCAATTACCTTGAAATTGACAGTGGCAATGGCAATGTGATAAGTATCTATTTATGTATCATTTTCATATCAATTCGTCCATGTTTCTTTGCTATATTCCTTGGTATTTTTATGTTTTTGCGTGGTTTTGATGTTTGTAGGAGTTTTGAAGCAACTTGCACAAAAATGGAGTAAAACCCTTCATTTTCACCTCTGCTAGTCAGTGATCTTCTCGGATTTAATTGTATTGATATACAATGAACCCGATGACATGTTATATACCGTTGGAAAGCTCTCGAAGTCTATTTTCTGGAGAAATTTACGGTTTATAATCCATTCAGTGTACCAAAAGTTGTAATCAAAACAGTGTGAGATGTATAGAAATATAATTCCACAATCACTGTAGCATGTATAATACGGGGCACTGTAGCAAGTTCACTGTAGCAGAGTATTTAAACACATTTTAGGGTTTTATTTTCATAACTTGAAGAGGGGAGAACGTGGAGGAGGCTGCATCTTTGGATTTCTCTCATCTCTTGGAGTTCTTGAAGGAGATTGAAGGCTTGGAAAGAGGAAGAACTACAAATCCTAAAAGATTTCATCAAATTTGCTAAGTTTTCCCTTTCCCTTTCATTTTCTGGAATGTCTCCATATTGTATTGTATTTGTATTCTATCTAAATATGTGTAACTAAATCTGAATTGGTTGAGGGTGATTTCAAAGCCCTTGATATGGTGTTTGTAAGTTGATTGTGCAAGAAGTTATTATCCAATTCTCTAATTGAAGTTGCTTGTATTTTCCCATGTTTAATGCTTATGATTGCTTGCTGGATTGTATTTGGGTGGCCAACTGAATATAATCTGGATATTGTCTATTGCTAGATTAGAAATCTTGATCCGTAATTGTCTTGAATTTCTAATCATTAGTAGCAAAATTGTGATCAGAGATTGCAATTGGAGAATATAACCTAAGTTAAATAATCCGAGCTTGTGTGTTTATTGCTTAGATCAACCTGTCTTTCTTATCATAATGCATCCATTGAATTAAATTTAGAGAGCTTGTTCTAGGTTGTTTAATGGATAGAGATTAAATAAAGAGCCTGTTTTATTTAACAACAAAGTAAGGAAAGATTGGGATAACAGAGCTTATTGTTATCTACGGTTGATAATTTTAATGGTGTAATTGGATGATAATTCTACAATTAATTCGCAAATCCATATCTTGTGGTGAGAATGATCCCTTAACCAGATTTTTATCATTGATTAATTCCCATTTCAATTAAGTTTGCATTGTGTTATTCATTAATTACCGTCGTATTCTGTTTTTCATCTAGTTAATCAACCAACAAAACCCCCCCATTTGGTTAATTGTTGCTGGAAATAACAAATTCAATTAGAATCAATCCTCGTGGGAACGATATCTTACTTATCACTTTATTACTTGTGCGACTAGTATACTTGCTAGTTTCGAACGCATCAAGTTTTTGGCGCCGTTGCCGGGGATTGATTTTCTAATCGATTTGTTATTTTGTTTTCATTGTTGATTCATATTTTGTTTGTTTTTCTTTCTGATTGTTTGTGTTTAGGCAACATGGCAGTAAACTTCCAACAATTCAGTAGCGGATTTGAGCCACAAGTACCATGGAGAGTAAATGAGGTAAGCACTCCGAACATTGAACAACAACTTTCTGAGCTAACCTCTCTTGTGGAAAACATGGCTGTAGGAGATATGCAAAAATCTTATGAATGTGGGATATATTCTACGATGGAGCATCCAATCGACATGTATCCAACTTTACAAGAAGAATATATGGAACAAGCCAATGCCATGGGTGGATTTCCAGGACAAACGAGGCAATGGTATGATCCTTTCTCTAGCACTTACAATGCTGGATGGGAAGATCAACATAATTTCAGTTACTGGAATCATCAACCAATCACTCCAAATGTGATACCAAATTGGCCACAAAGTTTCAATCAACCTAGAGTGCAGCAACCATTTCAAATGCAACCACCACCAATGCCACATCCAGCACCACAACCAGCTTCCAGAAAACTCAGGTATGTCTCTCCAAGATATTGTTAATGCACTTGCCACTAACACAATGCAATTCCAGCAGGAAACTGGGGCAAGTATCCAAAATCTTGCAAATCAAATGGGACAATTGGCTACTAGCATGAGCAAATTCGAGGGCCAATGCTCAGAAAAATTATCTTCTCAAACGGTGATCAATCCAAGAGAGAATGCTTGTGCGATAACTTTGCGAAGTGGAGAGCAAATTCAAAATGGAGAGCAAATGGAAACTGGGGTAAGTATCCAAAACCTGACAAAGAAATCACAAACTGATGAAGAAGATGACACCACTTCCACCATGAACAACACACCATCTTCTAAGGTAGATCTTAAAACTCAAATTCCTTCTTATGTTACTCCTCCACCATTTCCTAGCAGATTTGCAAAATCAAAGAAGGGGGAACAAGAACAAGAAATCCTGGAAACTTCCCACAAAATCGAGGTAAATATACCACTTCTGGATGCTATCGAGCAAGTACCTTGTTGTACAAAATTTCTCAAGGAGTTATGCACCAACAAGAGAAAGTTGAAGGGAAATGAGAAAGTAAGTGTGGGGAAAAATGTTTCAGTTGTATTGCAAAGAAAAATTCCTCTGAAATGCAAAGATCCAGGTACGTCCACCATCCCATACACCATTGGTAATACCAAGTTTGAAAGAGCTATGTTAGATTTAGGAGCATCTATTAATGTCATGCCATATTCTATTTATGCTTTTTTAAATCTTGGACCTTTTGCGAAAACTGGTATTACCATTCAACTTGCTGATCATTTTAATGCATATCCCAAAAGAGTTGTGGAAGATATGCTTGTGCAGGTGAATCAATTGGTTTTCCCAGCAGACTTCTATGTCCTTAAAATAGAGGATGAGACATCTCCTAATCCAACACCGATTCTTTTTGGGAGACCATTCTTGAAAACTGCTAGAATCACGATTGATGATCATTATGGCACTTTCACCATGGAGTTTGATGGCAAAGTGATCTGTTTCAGTATTTTCGAGGCAATGAGTGAGCACATAGGGACAGAAAATTCCAAAGAACCAAGAAGGTTGATACAAGTGTCCAAAGAAATGGAGGAAGCTATGGCATGCTTTGATGAGACTATAGCTATAATCAAAACAGGTATGATGTTTCGTACATTGAATTGCCTTTATCTAATGAGAAACTTCTTCCTTCTGTGATGAAAGCCAATACCTTGGAGCTTAAGCTACTTCCAGATTATTTGAGGCATGTTGTTTTTCGGGTACAAAGATCCTTGCTAGTTACAATAGAAATGGGCCTTGCACCACTACAAGAAGAGAAACGCGTCCGAGTATTTTAGATTCACAAAACAGCTATTAAGGGGACGATTGCTAACATCCAAGGCCGCCCATATGCTTACACATTTCTGTTGGAAGAAGGATCCAAGCCCACTAGAGAAGCACAGCGGAGATGATCCTCCCATGATGGAACCAACGTCGGGCTGAGGACGTTAAACCAAGCGCTTATTGGGAGGCAACCCAATGTTTTTGCAAAATAAATTACAAAAAAAAAAAGAAAAGAAAAATAAAATGAGGTAATAATGATTGATTTTTGTGTCTCGAGGAGATTCCTTTCATAGGCCATCAAATTGATCAGGTTTTATCTCTCTTTGCCATCTGTCTTATTTGTTTTTATATTTTTTTACTTGTTTTTTACTTTTGTTTGCTATTGTAGTGTTATCTCTTTTATGTGTCTTTAGTTTCGTTTCTGCTCTTTTCTTTTTCTTCGTATTGTTTAATTTGATTATTCCGTACTTCGAATTCATCTGTGCAACAGCTTGAGGAAACATCCAAACGGGAACTGAAGTCATTGCTCGAAGGATTGAATCGTGCATATCTGGGAGAAGAACAAACTCAATTGTATTATCGGTAATATCTCTCATTTTCTCGTCTTCAATGGATGCTGATATCTTTCTGTCGAACCTTCGTAAATATTTCCCTTCACTTCCTCAAAATGCTGTGTTTAAAATTTATAAAGTACGGATGACTAGACTTTGGGCGTTGATGCTCCTAAATGTGCCTGCTGATATCCGATGGCTTATCGAAGCCAAGGTGAGATTGTCCGGTGAGCCGGACATTAATCTCGCAAAATACATGCCTGGTCTAGGAAAGAGCTACTACGCCAAGAGGCGAAGAGCGAAAAGGTTACAAGTATGTTATAAATGTGCTAGATGAATTGTAACCAGACTTGTCGTTCATTAGGTTTTGTGTCCAGGAATAGAGAAGATAAACTTTCATTTATTAAGAATGGTTTGAGTAATGAGTCGCTGGATAATGTTTTATTAACTCTTGAGTCACATTCTTGTGGACTTGTTCAGCGTGAATTGCTTAATCTATGGACACAATTTCGTGATGAATTGCAGTGTTATAGTCTAGGGAATCTGACTAAAAACGACCCTGTTGCAGTTTTATGAAAAACGGGATGGGAAGCAACTCCCCGACTCCATAGAATGCGTTTCAACCCTTACTGGACGTCAAACAGAGGAAGATGTGAGCCCAATCAACAACTACTTGATTTTGAATGTGTGTTGTTGGTTGTTCGAATTTTATTCCTTTCTTGTTCTCGTTTGATCTGATTATCAATGTTGTTTTTGTGTATTGTTGTTGTTTGTTGATTTTGTTTTGTTTTAATTTCAAGTTTTCTTTTTGACAAACCATATGACTACCCCATGACATAAGCACACGTGGGAGACAAGTGTGGAGGTTTTGACAAGTGTGGAGGTTTTGTCAACCTCCGCCGAAAGTATATCTCTACTTTTCATGCTTCACGTGGGAGACAGTGTGGCGGTTTTGTCAAACCCTGCCGAAAGTATATTTCCATTTTTCATGCACACGTGGGCGACAAGTTGGGAGTTTTGTCAAACGCCCACCGAAAGCATATCTATTTTTTCCAAATCTCGGGGCGATAAATCTGCATCGAGCAACCCCACCGAAATTATGTCCCCGTGTGTCAAATTTGAGACTTGTACGTGTGTATATATCCATTCTGTATATTTTCAAAGGTCATTCTATAACCTGTCTTGCACTTGAAAAGCATATTACCTAACTTTCATCATTGTCTTACACAAAGTTAGAGCATTTTTAGAAATGGAGAAAACACCAATTCGGCGATTCCAAAATATATGCGTATTTTGTGGATCGAATTTGGTAAAGATGGAGAGTTTACAACAGCAGCTCTTGATCTTGGTAGGACATTAGCTGCGAGGGGTATTAATTTGATTTATGGAGGGGGTAGTCTTGGGTTAATGGGGTGTGTGTCAACAGCTGCATCCTTGGGAGGAAGTAAAGTTCTCGGCATTATCCCTAAACCATTAGCTGTGCGAGATATCGTAGGCAACACAATCGGGAAAGAGTTACAAGTCTCTAGCATGCATGAGCGTATTGCACATATGGTTGTCAAGTCTGATGCATTTATAGCTTTACCCGGTGGTTATGGCACATTAGAGGAGATATTTCAAATCACCTCTTGGGCACAGCTAAACATCCATAAAAAACCCATTGGTTTGTTAAATGTTCAATAATTTTTTTGATGGTTTGTTGTCTTTTCTTGATCAAGCTGTAGAAAAAAATTTTATCTCACCATCAGCGAGGCAAATCCTTGTTACAGCTTCAACGGCAGGGGAGTTAATTGACAAACTACAAGAATTCGTCTATTCGCCTGATCCAACAACAGCTCGGATTGATTGGTTTGGAGAAGGCAATAAGAGGCGTAAACTGGATTTAACCTCCATCTGTAATCTCTATCTGCTGGTTTGCTTCATTTTCGTTTGCTTTCTCTTTATTGTGTTTATTTGAGTTGAGTTTTTTTTTTCAGGTTGTTTCTTTCACCCCAGGTAATATTTTCTAATCTTGGCTTTTAGAGTGGTGGCTTAAAAAGTTCAAGTTCTCTTGAAACGCATACTTGATTTCTTTAATCCATAATGGCTGAATAAGGAGGCTAACTTCTAAACTTTTTAGACCCATTCTAACTGACTTGTTTGTGTTTGCTGATTTTTTGGACTTTATTATTTTCTGAGTAAGTTTAGTTTTATGTAATTTCGAGTTGTTGTGTGTTTTTGTCTTTATCAGTTTCGATTCAAAAAAAAAAAACATTGTGGAAAAACCTGAGAATGGCAGAATAGGGGGTTTTCTTAACTCTTGAAACGCATTCTCTCTCAATAAATCTGTAGTTTGTTTATTTCATGTTGTTTGAGGTGTCTTGTTTCTTGTTTTGTTCTTTCATAATAAAGGTATATAGGCTGGAAACCTTAAGTCTGCGGGCTACTGGTCCTAAGGATTGTTGAAATATACAATCTTGACTCAGGTGTAAAAATGCCACGTACCTCTTCTCTTGCATTTTATGGGCCAATGATAAGGCAATGATTGAATTAAGAATAACTCTTGGAAAATGATAAATGATGCATGGATCTGTGTGCTTGAAATGTTTATTGGTTTTCGTTTTGCTTTTGATTCCTTGTGCAACATTGAGCACTGAGCTATTATCACTGAGTTATTTGTTCACTTAGAGAAAGTTTATGTAATTTAAATGTTTTTTTCAGATTTCAATGAATTCTAGAACTTGTTTGATGGTCACTCGAGGCGAAATCCTAGACTGTGCAACATTAGGGAAATGATTTAGGCCATCTTTGGACCGTTTGAGACTTAATAGCCAACCTTGACTGAAATTGATCCCTAGTTACCCCTTTGAGCCTTTGTAAGCCTTTTTCTTTGTTAACTCACTAAAAGATTTCCTAACCTCAAATGAATTTGTTCCAAACCTGTCTCTTATACACATCTAGATGTGTATAAGAGACAGGATCATTCACAATTAAATTCTGAGCTATGTTCTGGTTTTGGGAAGTTAGATGAGGTTGGGATGTGTCATGAGCAATGCAAGTGAGTTCTATTATGTTTGTAAAAAAAAAAAAGAAAAAAAAAGCCAATATGTACTTATCGTCCACGTAGTTACACATTGAGGACAATGTGTTGTTTAAGTGTGGGGGAGGGGAAGTGTAATAAAAAAAAAGAAAAAAAAGAAAAAAAAGAACAAAAGAAGAAGAATAAGAGATCTATACCTTAAGTGTTCTTAAAAAGAATGAAACAACAAAGTGTGGGGGTGTAGTTTTCTTTTGTTTTCTACCAAAAAAAAAAGATTGAGTGTTCTAAATAAGTTTGGGGGAGTAATCTGGTGAATTGAAATGAAGTTTTGTTATAGGCTTGAGCTCTACATAGTCTTGAATGATTTATGTGTTTGTGGGTGATTTGAGCCAAATTATTATCCTTTATCATACCTTCACCCAAGCCAAACGTTTCAAGCTTAATAAAGTCCTACTTGATCCTTGGTGTTGTGCATGTCTACATTAGTGGAGAGTGACTTGAAAAGCAGGCCTATGGAGTTCATTTATACACACATCTTCAATATTAAATATGATTCATTTTTTATGCATAAACTCATCCGGGTTACAAGTGATTAGGTGAGATGGCTCTACACACACACACTTGAGGAATTGAAGTGAAGCGAAACTAATTTTTGAGATGAAATTCTTGATCAAGTGCATTATTTTGAAGTTTTCCTTGGGTTATAATTAAGTACAATCTTTAAGGCCTATTTGCAAGTTAAAATATGTGTGTTTTAATTTTTTTCTTTGAATCTGTTTCGATTTAGTTTTGTTTCATATTGTCGTATTTGCTCGAGGACTAGCAAAGTCTAAGTGTGGGGGAATTTGATAAGTATCTATTTATTATCATTTTCATATCAATTCGTCCATGTTTCTTTGCTATATTCCTTGGTATTTTTATGTTTTTGTGTGGTTTTGATGTTTGTAGGAGTTTTGGAGCAACTTGCACAAAAATGGAGTAAAACCCTTCATTGTCACCTCTGCTAGTCAACCATCTTCTCGGATTTAATTGTATTGATATACAATGAACCCGATGACATATTATAAACCGTTGGAAAGCTCTCGAAGTCTATTTTCTGGAGAAATTTACGGTTTATAAATCCATTCAGTGTACCAAAAGTTGTAATCAAAACAGTGTGAGAAGTATAGAAATGTAATTCCACAAATCACTGTAGCATGTATAATATGGGACACTGTAGTAGGTTACTGTCGCAGAGTATTTAAACACATTTTAGGGTTTTATTTTCATAACTTGGAAGAGGGGAGAACGTGGAGGAGGCTGCATCTTTGGATTTCTCTCATCTCTTGGAGTTCTTGAAGGAGATTGAAGGCTTGGAAAGAGGAAGAACTACAAATCCTAAGAGATTTCATCAAATTTGCTAAGTTTTCCCTTTCCCTTTCATTTTCTGGAATGTCTCCATATTGTATTGTATTTGTATTCTATCTAAATATGTGTAACTAAATCTGAATTGGTTGAGGGTGATTTCAAAGCCCCTGATATGGTTTTTGTAAGTTGATTGTGCAAGGAGTTGTCATCCAATTCTCTAATGAATTTGCTTGTATTTTCCTATATCTAATGCTTATGATTGCTTGTTGGATTGTATTTCGAATGGCCAACTGAATATAATCTGGTTGTTGTCTATTGCTAGACTAGAAATCTTGATCCGTAATTGTCTTGAATTTCTAATCATTAGTAGCAAAATTGTGATCAGAGATTGCATTTGGAGAATATAACCTAAGTTAAATAATCCGAGCTTGTGTGTTTATTGCTTAGATCAACCTGTCTTTCTTTTCATAATGCATCCATTGAATTAAATTTAGAGAGCGTGTTCTAGGTTGTTTGATGGATAGAGATTAAATAAAGAGCCTGTTTTATTTAACAACAAAGTAAGGAAAGATTTGGATAACAGAGATTGTTGTTATCTACGGTTGATAATTTCAATGGTGTAATTGGATGACAATTCTATGATTAATTAGCAAATCCATATCTTGTGGCAGAGAAGGATCCCTTAACCAGGTTTCTCTCCTTGAGTTTTCAATCTGTTTTTACATGCATTGTGTTACGCTTACTTGTATTAATCTTTTTCTAGTAATCAATCAACAAAAGCCCCCCTCATTTAGTTATTTTTGCTTTCGAATAACAAAATTCAATAGAATCAATATGTTGACCCAGGTATGGCAAACTAAGAGGGGGTGTTGAAGTTGGGTTTTTATTATAAAAATGGAATTAGAAAACTTTTATTTGAAGATTCAAAATTATGTAAACTCTTCTTGAAATAAGGGGTGAAGCAAGATGAAAATAGAATGCAATCAAGAGAATAGAAATTACGAACAGTCCAAGTGCAAGTAAATGTAAAGAGGATAGGGATAGAGAGAAGTTCAAACGTGAGTTACGTGGTTCGGCAAACCTTGCCTACGTCTACGGGCTCCTAGCTCCACGAGCTAAGCTTTCCACTAAGTTGTAGAAATCTTTACAACTTGCTTGATGAACAAACTCACCAAGAATTTTTCTTCCAACTCTTGATAACACCACACCAAGAGTTCTTCTTGATGAACAACCTCACCAAGGCAACTTTCCTCAACTCTTGATAACACCACACCAGGAGTTCTTCTTGATTAACAACCTCACCAAGGCAACTTTCTTCAACCCTTGATAACACCACACCAAGAGTTCTTCTTGATGAACAACCTCACAAAGGCAACTTCCTTCAACCCTTGATAACACCACACCAAGAGTTCTTCTTGATGAACAACCTCACCAAGGCAACTTCCTTCAACTCTTGATAATAACACACCAAGAGTTCTTGATGAACAACCTCACCAAGGAAAGAGTTCTCTCAAGGATAACTTTTATCCGTTACAAGAAGATCTCACTCTCACCACAATACAAGAACAAAGTAAATTTTTACAACAAAAGTACAACTCTCTTCAAAGAGTAGATAAAGAATATAAAAGCTCTCTAGACTTGATATTTCTCTTGTTTTTTGCTTGATAGATGCTTCTCTTGCTCTTCTTGTCTTACTGAATGCATGGGAGAAGGGCTCCTTTTATAGGCAAATGAGATGAACTTAATCAAGTGAAGACACCAACTCCAAATTTTCTGCCCACCATAAAAACCGTAATCTTGTCTTCCATTTTTGTCAATTTTCCGTTTGAAATTTGAAAATCTGCAAAACATAAAAGATTTGCACATTTGAATAAGATTTCCAAATCATCAGGAATCAAGTCATTTGGATATCTGTAGCTCAAGATATGGCCAAAACACCATTCGGTGCTCGTGTGACTTGATTTTTCTTTCTTGTGTCAGTCCACCAAATTGAATGATAATTCTGTCAGCCTTCCGTTTGAAATTTGAATTTCTTCAAAACATAAAAGATCTGGATATTTGAATAAGCTTTCCAAAACATTAATAATCAAAGTATTTGGATATCTCTATCTTAAGATATGGCCAAAACACCATTCGATGCTCATGTGAGTTGATTTTTCTTCTCTGTGTCAGTCCACCGAATTGCATGTCAATTATGCAGGCCTTCTGTTTGAAATTTGAATTTTTTCAAAACATATGAAATGTTCTTCATTAAGTCATCTTTCCAATGCCATAATAATCAAGTCATTTTGATTTTTCTAGCTCAATATATGTCCAAAGGAGTATTCGGTGCTCATGTCAGCTGCTTCCATTTATCTTTCAACTTGCATGATGATTTGGACAACCTTGCACTTGAAATTTGAATTTCATTAAAACATATGAAATGTTATAAATTGAGTAAGCTTTCCAAAGGCTCAAGAATCACTTCATTTGGATATTTTTAGAGATATATATGACCAATTGATTGAACATTGCTCATGTGTCACATTCCTTGAGTCAATCCTTATTCTTAAACTTTGGTGCCTTTAACATGTAGTCTTCTCCTTAGCTTCAACACTTCAGTTTAATAAGCCTCTTCTTGATTTTAAAATTATTTCAATGATCTTACTCTTGCACATAAATAAACATGTTAGTAAATCTCAATTAATCAATGTGTATTGTTTTCATCAAAATTATCATGTAGCCTTAGGGCTAACAATCTCCCCCTTTTTTATGATGACAACCCATTGATTGCTTTAAAATATAATCTAAAATCAAGAATGAAAATAAAATCAATAATAAGCAAAAAGAATGGCACTTGTTATGAATATAAGCAATCCAACTCAACTATTTCTCCCCCTTTTGTTATCATCAAAAAGATGTAATCAAATTAACTACTCCCCCTAAATATATTCTCCCCTTTAACATATGCTACCATTCAAAGATTATCATATTAAAGCAAAATTAAGACATATCCAACATGCCTAATTCTCTTCTAATTATGCTAAATCTATCTTGACTAAGGGGTTTTAGTAAATATATCGGCTAATTGTTTATCGGTGGGAATAAATTCTAAAGAAATATTACCTTTTTGCACATGATCTCTAATAAAATGATGTCTAATCTCTATATGCTTAGTCCTAGAGTGTTGTATGGATTTTTTGAAATGTTGATGGCACTTGTATTGTCACATTTGATGGGAATATGATCAAATACCACACCATAATCTTTTAAAATTTGTTTCATCCAAAGAGATTGTGCACAACAACTTCCTACTGCAATATACTCGGCTTCCACGGTTGATAAGGCAACAGAATTTTGTTTTCTACTAAACCATGAGACTAATGCATGTCTTAGAAAATGGCAAGAGCCACTAGTGCTCTTTCTATCAAGAAGACTTCCAGCAAAGTCTGCATCCGAATAACTAATTAGATCAAAATTATCACACTTAGGATACCAAAGACCTAGATTTATGGTTCTAAGAAGATATCTAAATATCCTTTTGACAGCTTTAAGGTGAGATTCCTTTGGACAAGATTGAAATCTAGCACACATACACGCACTAAACATAATATCAGGTCTATTAGCAGTTAAATACAAAAGAGAGCCAATCATACCTCGATATTTTGTTACCTCAGCATCTTTTCCTTTCTCATCTTTGTCAAGCTTGGTTAATGTACCCATAGGTGTGTTATATGTCCTTGAATTATCCATGCCAAACTTCTTGAGAAGATCCCTTGTGTATTTAGCTTGATTAATGAAGATCCCATCTATTGATTGCTTGATTTGAAGTCCAAGGAAGAAATTTAATTCTCCCATTAAGCTCATTTAAAATTCTTGTTGCATGCACTTAGAAAATTCCTCACACATAGAGACATTAGTAGCACCAAATATAATATCATCAACATAGATTTGAACAATTAATAAATCATCATTTTTTGGTTTAACAAAAAGAGTAGTATCAACTTTTTTCATTTCGAAACCATTATCAATGAGAAATTGCTCAATCTATCATACCATGCTCTTGGTGCTTGTTTCAAGCCATAAAGTGCCTTTTTGAGTTTGAAAACATGGTTTGGAAAATCATGATTTTGAAAACCAAGAGGTTGCTCTACATATACTTCCTCCATAATGTAACCATTTAAAAATGCCCTTTTGACATCCATTTGATATAATGTAAAATTTTTATAACATGCAAAATGCACACAACATTCTAAATTGATTCTAATCTAGCAAACCGGTGCAAAGGTTCTCATAATCAATACCTTCTTCTTGATGTATCCTTGCAGCAACAAGTCTAGCTTGTTTCTAATAATGGTGCCATTTTCATCTACTTTATTTCTAAAAATCCATTTAGTGCTTATAATAGAATGATTTTTGGGTCTAGGACTAATTCCCAAACTTGATTTCTCTCAAGTTGGTTCAATTCTTCTTGCATAGCCAAAATCCCAAACTTCCGTCATTTCGGCTTCTTTAAAAGATTTTGGTTCAAATTGAGAGACAAAAGCAAAATGATTACAAAAGTCTTAAAGAAGATCTAGTTTTCATACCTAGTGATGGTTCACCAATAATGAGATCTTTAGGGTGAGCTTTTGCATACCTCCATTCCTTTGGTAATTCTTGGGAAGAATCATTCACTTCCTCAAGCTTTTCTTGTTGAAGTTGTAATTCATCTTGGCTCTTTTTATCAAGCCTTGATTCCTTGATTTGCCTTTCTACCTCAACAATATCATCATCAAAATTCTTTGAAGAAATAACATTAGTTTCATCAAATTCAACACGCATAGATTCTTCAATAGTAAGAGTCTTTTTGTTAAAAACTCTATATGACTTTACTATGGTTGGAGAGCCCAACAAAAAAATTCACATCGGCTTTGCATTCAAATTTTCCAGGTATTCCTTGGTGTTTAAAATAAAACACTTACATCCAAAAACTTTAAAAAATCAATGTTGGGTTCTTTCCTTTCCAAAGTTCATAAGGAGTTTTCTTCATTAAAGCTCTAATATGGGACTCTATTGAGTATAAAGCATGCGGTATTAACGGCTTCGGCCCAAAAATATTTTGGCAAATTATTTTCAAGTAACATGGTCCTAGCCATTTCTTGGATAGTCCTATTTTTCCTTTCAACAACAACATTTTGTTGTGGAGTTCTAGGTGAGGAAAAATTATGCTCAAAACCATTTTCATCACAAAGATTTTTAAATGCAACATTATCTACTTCACCACCATGATCACTCCTAATGGACACAATAGAATATCCTTTTTTATTTTGGACTCTTTTTGCAAATTTTGAAAAAGCTTGTATGGCCTCATTTTTAGTTTTCAAGAATAATACCCAAGTGAATCTTGAATAATCATCCCCAATAACAAAAACATAATACTTTCCACCAAGGCTTTGAGTTCTTGATGGTCCAAATAAATCCAAATGAAGTAATTATAGAGGTTTATTTATTAAAATAAATTTCTTTTGTTTTAAAGAAGTTCTCACTTGTTTTCCAAATTGACAAGCATCACAAATCTTATTCTTTTCAAATTTTATTTTTGGAAGACCATCAACTAAATCATTTTTAGAAATTTTTGAAATTGTGTCCATGCTAGCATGACCTAACCTTCTATGCCATAACCAAGCATTATGATTAACAATGAAACAATTTTTACATGATCATTAACATCAATATCAATTGTATAAATATTACCACATCTATTACCAACAAATAATGTATTATTGTTACTAACATCCTTAATCACACATCTATTAGGCTCAAAAGTAACAAAATATCCCTTATCACACAATTGACTAATGCTAATCAAATCATGTTTTAAACCATGAACAAGCAAAACATCTTTAATAATAGGTGAAGAAAGGTTACCAATATCACCATGTCCCATTACCCTTCCTTTGGCATTATCACCGAATGTCACATATCCTCCTTTATCATGATTAATCTTGAGAACTTGGAGGCATCTCCGGTCATATGCCTTGAGCATCCACTATCTAAGTACCACTTGTGTTTGCCACTCCTTTGTTTCTACAATCAACATTAAAAGAGCGACTTTTTGGTACCCAAATGTTCTTGGGTCCTTGGGGGTTAGTTATAGTACTTTTTGGAACCCATATTTGTTTCAAATTAGGATTTCTCTTAATATAGCAAGAATGCACTTTGTGTCCTTTTCTTCCATAATAAGTACATGAATGATTAGGATTATTCCTAGAAGACGCATGAACAAAATAGTTTTTAAAATACTTTTGATTTTTATGAGTTCTATATCCTAACCCTCTTTTATAAAAAACACACCTTTGGTTTTGTAACATAGAATTCAAATATTTTGTGCTTTTTGTAAAACTATCAACAATATTTCTTAAGTCATTATTTTCCTTTTTCAAAATAACATTTTCTTTCTCCAATTTATAAAAATCCTTTTGTTGTAAAATGTCATTTTCAGTTTTTAATAAATGTATTTGACTTTCCAAACTTTCAAAATCTTTTTGCTTTAAAATTTCATTTTCATTTTCTAAAGCTTCATTTATTTCTACCACCTCTTCTAATTGAGATAACATGATTTTTGACTTCTTTTTAAAAGCATTAATTTTTGAATTTTGCTTATCAACTTGCACATGTAAATTTTGGAATGCTCAAGTAATTCATCATATGAAAGTTTAGGATCATAGTTTAGAATACTTACCTCATTTTCACTTAAAGCCATGAAGCACATGTTTGCCACTTCGCAATCTTCTTCTTCGGTGGAGCTAGCTTCACTATCATCCCAATTTGTGGCTTGCATTGCTTTGGATTTCTTGTTTTGACTCTTGAAGTAAGGACAATCCATCTTTACATGTCCCAGTTTCTTGCACTCATAGCAAATGACTTGATCATTTTTCTTATCTTGCTTTGAGCTTTGCCCTTTGTACTCCCTTCTAGAATTCTTCTTGAATCCTTGGTTGCTTCTAATCATCCTTTTTAGCTTTCTTGTGATGAATGCAAGATCTTCATCGTCTCCTTCATCGTCTGACTCATCATCTTCTTTTGTTGAAGATTTGAAAGCGATATTTTTCTTTTTCTTGAAATCTTCTTCATTCTCCTTCAAGGTTATTTCATGAGTCATGAGAAAACCCATAAGTTCTTCTAATGGTAGTTTGGTGAGGTCCTTTGCTTCTTGAATTGCCGTTACCTTTGGCTCCCAAGATTTTGGTAGACACCTAAGAATCTTTCTCACCATTTCAACATTAGAATAAGATTTACCAAGAGATTTCAAACTATTAATAATATCCGTAAATCTAGTAAACATTTCAGAATTGATTCATCAGATTTCATCTTAAAAAGCTCATAACTATGAACTAGCATACTAATTTTGGATTCTTTAACTTGACTAGTTCCTTCATGAGTTACTTCAAGTGTGTGTCATATTTATTGTGCCGTAGAACAAGTAGATATTCTATTAAACTCATTTCTATCTAGAGCACAATACAACACATTCATAGCTTTAGCATTCAAACTCAATTTCTTTTTATCACCTTCACTAAACTCTTTAGGTTCTTTAAGCATGCTTTCTCCATTTTCAATTTTGGTAGGAACAAAAGGTCCTTCCAAAACAATAGACCATAAATCATAATCAAAAGATTTCAAGAAAATACTAATTCTAGTTTTCCAATAAGAGTAATCACTTCCATTAAAAAATGGAGGTCTAGAGATAGAAAGTCCCTCAACATATGAAGTTGAATTAAAAGTTGCCATAGCTCAAAATCGATTAAGATTAAAAAAAATGAGCAACCTTGCTCTGATACCACTTGTTGACCCAGGTATGGCAACCCAAGAGGGGGGGTGAATTGGGTTTTTATTTATCAATACGGAATTAGAAAACTTTTATTTGAAGATCAAAATTATTTAACTCTTTCTTTGAGAATAAAGGTGAAGAAGATGAAAATAAAATGCAATCAAGAGAATAGCAATAAAGAACAATCACAAGTGCAAGTAAATGTAAAGAGGATAGGGATAGAGAGAGTGCAAACTCGATATACGTGGTTCGGCAAACCTTGCCTATGTCCACGGGCTCCTAGCTCCACGAGCTAAGCTTTCCACTAAGTTGTAGAAATCTTTACAAATTGCTTGATGAACAACCTCACCAAGACTTTTTCTTTCAACTCTTGATAACACCACACCAAGAGTTCTTCTTGATGAACAACCTCACCAAGCAAACTTCCTTCAACTCTTGATAACACCACACCAAGAGTTCTTCTTGATGAACAACCTTACCAAGGCAACTTCCTTCAACCCTTGATAACACCACACCAAGAGTTCTTCTTGATGAACAACCTCACCAAGGCAACTTTCCTCAACTCTTGATAACACCACACCAAGAGTTCTCTTGATGAACAACTTCACCAAGGCAACTTTCTTCAACCCTTGATAACACCACACCAAGAGTTCTTCTTGATGAACAACCTCCACCAAGGAAAGGTTCTCCGAAGATACACTTTTATCCTTTACAAGAAGATCTCACTCTCACACAATATAAGAACAAAGAAAAGTTTTTACAACAAATGTACAACTCTCTTCAAAGAGTAGATAAAGAATATAAAAGCTCTATAAACTTGATAATTCTCTTGGCTTTTTTGCTTGATAAAATGCTTCTCTTGCACTTGTTGAATGCATGGGAGAATGGCTCCTTTTATAGGCAAATGAGATGAACTTAATCAAGTGAAGACACCATCTCCAAATTTTCTGCCCACCATAAAAAACCGTAATCTTGTCTGCCATTTTTGTCAATGTTCCGTTTGAAATTTGAAAATCTATAAAACATAAAAGATCTGCACATTTGAATAAGCTTTCCAACGCATCAAGAATCAAGTCATTGGGATATCTGTAGCTCAAGATATGGCCAAAACACCATTCGGTGCTCATGTGACTTGATTTTTCTTTCTTGTGTCAGTCCACCAAATTGAAGGATTAATTCTGTCAGCCTTCGGTTTGAAATTGAATTTTCTTGAAAAAACATAAAGACCTGCATATTTGAATAAAGCTTTCAAAACAGTAAGAATCAAAGTATTTTGATCTTCTGTCTAGTATGGCCAAAAACACCATTCGGTGCTCATGTGAGTGATTTTCTTCTCTGTGTCAGTCACCAATTGCCATGTCAATTATGTCAAGCCTTCCATTTGAAATTTGAATTTCTTCAAAACATATGAAAGGTTCTTCATTAAGTCATCTTTCCAATGCCGTAAGAGTCAAGTGAAGACACCAACTCCAAATTTTCTGCCCACCATAAAAACCGTAATCTTGTCTTCCATTTTTGTCAATGTTCCGTTTGAAATTTGAAAATCTACAAAACATAAAAGATTTGTACATTTGAATAAGATTTCCAAAGCATCAAGAATCAAGTCATTTGGATATCTGTAGCTCAAGATATGGCCAAAACACCATTCGGTGCTCGTGCGACTTGATTTTTCTTTCTTGTGTCAGTCCACCAAATTGAATGATAATTCTGTCAGCCTTCCGTTTGAAATTTGAATTTCTTGAAAACATAAAAGATCTGCATATTTGAATAAGCTTTCCAAAACATTAAGAATCAAAGTATTTGGATATCTCTGTCTTAAGATATGGCCAAAACACCATTCGGTGCTCATGTGAGTTGATTTTTCTTCTCTGTGTCAGTC